>OZ012739.1:289902980-289954831 GCA_963859935.3 Lathyrus sativus | reverse complement strand
CAGTGGTATCAGAGCAATTTCTATAACTAAGTCATATCAGAGCAAGGTAATGAGTATCAGACCTCAGCAAAATAGATTGTCGATTTTGACTTGTCCAGAGTACAAATTTCAAAACTAGTATGTGTCTAATTTGATGCTTTATAAATTGAATACTTGGTCAGAATGATGAACTTTTTCAAAGTTCTCAGAAAATTATTAAGTTAAATAGTTAGAAACGTGTTTGGGCTTACATAATAGGAATTAGATATATCAAAATCATTACATTCTTTCTCCCCCTTTGTCATCAATCAAAAAGAATAAAGAGACACAAAAAACCAAAAAGATAATTTTCATTAATCGAAAAAGATAAGAGAGTATGTAGAAGAATGAAACATAAAAATTGAACAAAGATAACACAAAATTTAAAAAAAAACTAAGGTACATGAGGGTTTTTGGGTAGTCTAGAAAGAATCTCTGCAAGCAACTCTTCGATCTTTGAAGTCCTTTCCTTCACTTCTGAGTTCTCTGCAGCCAGAAACTCCGATTTCTTCAAAACATAATCCTCATAACCCAAGGTCTCCTTGGTGCCAAAAACGCTAGCAGCTTCCACAGAAGTATCAGCAGAAACCAACAAAGTCTGAATAGGGGGCAGAGGAATCACTTCGAATGTTGGGAGCAGAAGAGTGGCTGGAACATTATGAAGTATATGTTCTATTATATTAGAGAGTCTGACATTGAAGTTCCTCTTGGCTTCTTTCAGCTAGACAACTTCCAAATCTCCAAAGCTAATTGTAATCCATCTTCTGAAGGCCTCTGTCAAATTGCATACTTTAGATAAGCTTGCATTGCCTTTGCAACCTTCAATCAGAGCATGGAATCTTTTAGAAGTTTTGTCTTTAAACTGTCCAAGCATGTTGTCTGTTGAAGTTAGACATATGAAGATCTAGTCATGAGTCATAACTAGGTAAGGACAAGAAATTCTTTCTGGAGCGGCAAGAATAACATATTTTGATTCTTCCTGTCTAATTACATAATCATTTTCATCAAGGATTGGTGCAGAATGGATATCAGTATTAGATGAAATGGTGATGGTAAGGTCAGATGAATCAGGGGTGAATGGTGCATTATTCGTGATACATTCCATGAACTCATCAGAAACAGGTTCATTAGGGATTGGTTTGGGAGGTGGAGTTGGGGGAGGAGTTGTATTTTCTAGAAAGACATGTATGATGGAAAAAATTTATCAATGGAATGATTTTCTGTTTTAGTGGTTTTTGGTGAAGTGGGAACAATTTTTGAAGTGCTGGATATGTTTATGGTTAAAGGCGCAGTGGTTGTGATGATGGTTGAGTCTGTAGTGGTTGGGTTTGGCATAGGGAGTGATAGAGATGTGGATAACATTGGTTTGATTTGGGTTGTTTGAGTGTTATTTAATATTTTTGGTGAAGGGTGGTTATGGTTCCAAAAGGAATAGTAGAAGGAGAGGAGTAGTGAGGAGAAGCAGATGAAGTAATCGGTGCAGAACAAAGAGAGAAGTAAGGAGTCTCAGATAAGGATGACATAACATGATTTCTAGAAGAAGTTTCTTATGAATTCTTAGAAGTCATAGAACTTGTGAATTCTGCTTCAGGTCTCATGGTGTATGCCAAAATGTTGGCCCATATGTTTTAGCCACTTTGGTGGGAGGTTTGACCGTACTAGAGGTTTCTTTACCAGACGCTCTGGGCTTCCTTTTCCTTCTCAGTCGTAGAGAGTTCTTTCAACTTTCATGAATATCCTCAAGCCTTAGCATGGTTTCTTGTTCATCCATTTCAATGCATATCTTATTATAGTGTGTCAAAACTTCCTTGGGTTCTTCCTGAAAGAAAATGGGATAATTCATCACAAGCATACTTTTAGCACCAACAGTTGTCCTGTTTGTAAGTGCTAAAGGGATAAGCACATCACTAATTAGAGACATATTCTTTAGAGTATGACCGTTGAGAGGACTTCCAATGATGAAGTCTACTTTACTATACAAGCCAACTTCCTTAAATTATGTACCAATTTGCTTTTAAAAAGTATGTCTGAGATCAATCTTCCCATAGGTATCCAGGTCCTCATCTTGGTACCTTTATTTCTTGTTTCTTTGACCGTCTCCCTTAGATATTTTAAAAGGATCAAGGGAAAATTCATTTTGACATTCTTGGCTAGATAGTATAGTATATACTTCTAATAAACATTAATATAGTCTTGAGAATATGACGAGGGTTAAGGGTTGATGCATCCGAGAACGATCTTGAACCAGATCCGGAGACTCTCATAAAGATCCTTAGGGCTGGAAGATTGTTCCTTATTTACAAAGATGACCTTAGCAATGTCTTCCATCTTATTTGGCTTCAAAACCATGATGTAACATCTTTTTTCCTGAACCATCATGATTGAGAAGAGTAGCAATAGACTTCTCAGAAATAGAAATCTTATTATCCAGAACATATGATTTAACCTGAAGAGATGTTGCTTATGTAAAGATCCAGATTTCCTTAACCATTTTGTCATACACGGATTCTTTGAGACGCTCAAAGTAATTGTCCCATCTTTGAAATCTTGTTGTTTCAATTAGATCGTATCCATTTACATTGAGTTTGTTGGAATCTACCAGCAACTCAGAACAGAGAGTTTGCCAACAGGGGTTGAAAGAGTAAGTTCTTGAAGACCTTTAAGCACATGTTCTTGAGGTTGATCCTATTGGTGTTGTTAAGATGAATGTTATTGTTGAGATGATTGTTGTTGTTGAGATGATGATGAGGCCAGTGATGCAGAGAAATGTTTTTAGGATTTTGAGAGGCTTTTTCGGCTTAAAAACAATGTGGGGAGTGAAAAGTTGCGTAGGTGTGTGAAGTGAGTGGAGTGGGTTTTAAATAGGAAATTTTGTAATTATGATGGAAATATGAAATAATGACAATTAATAGCAATTAAAATCAATTAGCACAAAAAATATGACAAAGGGGAGTAAGGTGAAAATATTTAACCTAATCCCAAAAATCATGATTATACCCATGTGTCATGCAGTTATCAAAAACCGGTTCAGTTTTCTAAGACATTTGTCTTTAAAAGTGTTCCATTTTCCAAAATTGATTGACAGTTATTTAATGTAAATACTATTAAGTATTTAGAGAGAAAATTTGTTTAACCAAACTAATTCCAACTAGATACTTCTAAACTTATGAGACCTTTTGACTTCAGAAGAATCGTTCACTCAGAACCAAGATTTATCTCAGAGTTTCAGCTTTCTATTTTAAGAGATTGGCATTCTGAGATAATCATCAGATTCATTTTGGACATAAGTCCATTTTCAAAATTTTCAGAATGAAGACGAATCTATCTTTAGCAAGGGGTTTTGTAAAGATAGCAGCCCATTGATGGTCTGTATTAATAAAATTTAGATCTAAAATACCCTTTTGAACATAGTCATGTATAAAGTGATATTTTATCTCAATATGTTTAGCTCTAGAATGCAAAATGGGATTCTTAGATAAACAAATAGCAGAAGTATTAGCACAGAGTATAGGAATGTTACTCTCATATATCTAGAAATCTTCTAGCTGACTTTTCATCCAGAGCATCTGAGTGTTGCAACCAGAGGCTGCAATGTATTCATCTTTTACAGTTGATAGTGCTATTGTTGATTGCCTTTTGTTGGACCATGAAATCAGATTATCAACCAAAAAATGACAATTTCATGAAGTTTTTTTTCCTCTTAAGTCTATCTCTAGCATAGTCAGTATCACAGTAGCCTACTAGCTTGTAATCTTTAGATTTTCTGTAACACAAGCAAAGGTTAATAGTGCCTTTCAAATACCTGAAGATCCTCTTAACAGCAGTTAAGTGGGATTCTCTAGGATCTGATTGGAAGCGAGCATACAAGCATACACTGAACAAAATATCAGGTCTAGAAGAAGTCAAATATAGAAAAGATCCAATCATACCTCTGAATATCTTCTAATATACCTTACCACTTACCTCATCCTTTTCAAGAATACATGTAGGATGCATATGAGTCTTAAACATCTTGCATTCTGACATGTCATAATTCTCCAGAAGTTCTTTGGTGTACTTACTCTGATGAATGTATGTTCCTCCTAGACTCTTATTGATTTGAATCCCTAGAAAGAACTAGAGTTCTCCCATCAGACTCATCTCAAACTCTGTCTGTATAAGCTTAGCAAAATCCTTGCACAACAAAGCATTAGTAGAACCAAATATAATATCATCAACATAAATCTGTATAACAAGAATATCATTTTTGAAACTTTTACAGAAGTGAATTGTATCTACCTTCCGTCTGGTGAAATTATTTTCAAGAAGAAACTTGCTCAGTCTTTCATACGATGCTCTGGGAGCTTACTTAAGACCATACAATGATTTCTTATGCTTGAAAACAAACTCTGGATTTTAAGGGTTTTCAAAGCCAGTGGGCTGATGTACATACACCTCTTTAGTAATATATTCATTTAGAAATGCACTTTTAACATCCATCTTATATAAGATGATGTTGTGATTAGTAGAAAAGGAAATTAAGAGACAAATATATTTTAGCCTAGCATTTGGTGTAAAAGTTTCAGTATAGTCAATCCCCTCTTGCTGACTATAACCTTGTGCAACCAGTCAAGCCTTGTTTCGTACTATCTCTCCTTGTTCGTTGAGCTTGTTTCTGAAGACCCATTTAATTCCAATAACAAGAGTTCCTTTGGGTCTTAGAAATAGATATCATACATCATTTTTGAAGAATTAATTGATTTCCTCTTGCATAGCCAGAATCCATTATGAATCTTCAAGTACTTCATCAATTGATGTAGGCTCAATCAGGGACACTAAACCCATAAGGGTTTCTTTAGAGGGCTTGAAAGAGGATTTGGTTCTGACATGTTCAGCCTTATCACCCAAAATCAATTCTTTAGAGTGTGAAGATCTTTGTTTGCGCCTTCTTGAAGAAGTAGGTGCTTTAACCGCTTTTGGTTAAGGAGCTTAAGAATCTTTGGTCTCATATCCTTTTTCTTTTGGTGTCTTTTCTTCGGAACCCGAATACGTTATTTCTAAATCTGCAAATTTCTCAACTAGCTTTGACTTTTTAGAGTCAAGCTTATCATCGAATCTAACATGGATTGATTCTTCAACAATCTTTGTCTCATTGTTATATACTCTATAACCTTTTAAGCATTAAGAGTATCCTAACATGATTCACTTATGTGCCTTAGAATCAAACTTGCCAAGATTCTCTTTAGTGTTTAAAATAAAAACAAGAACATCCAAATGGGTGGGAATAAGAAATATTGGGTTTTTTATTCTTCCATAATTCATAAGAAGTCTTACCCAGAATAGGTCTTATAGAGATTCTATTCTGAATATAACATGCTGTATTGACTGCTTCTGCCCAAAAGTGGTCTTATTTCCTACCATTTCCTACAAGGTGGTCCTATTTTTCTTCTCTATAACTCCACTCTGTTGTGGAGTTCTAGTGCAAAAGAAATTATGGGAGATTCCATTCCCATCAAAGAGTTTCCCAATATATTTGTTTTCAAATTTACCATCATGATCACTTCTAACTTTTACAATTCTGAGATCTTTCCCATTTTGCACTTGGAAGCAGAAAGTAGAAAACATAAAATGTGACTCATCCTTGTGTGTGAGAAATTTCACCCATGTTCATCTACTGTAGTCATCAACAATGACTAGCTCATACTTCTTACCATTGACAGAGACAGTTCTCAATGGTCCAAACAGGTCAATATGAAGAAACTCCAATGGTCTGGAGGTTGACACGACATTCTTAGCTTTGAATGAAGTTTTAGAAAATTTGTTTTTCTAACATGCTTCACAAAGAGCATCTGAGGCAAATTTCGGATTTGGCGGGCCTCTGACAAGATTAAGCTTGTTTAGCTGAGAAATCCTTCTCATGCTAACATGACCCAATCGTCTATGCCATGTTCATTTCTCTTCATTAACAGACATAAGACATTTAACATTTTGATTCTTTAGATCAGAAATTTTTATCTTATAAGTGTTGTTCTTCCTTTTTCCATTGAAAAGGACTGAGCCATCCTTTTGACTAACAACTTTATAGGACTTTTAATTAAAAATAATGTCATAACCATTGTCACTTAATTAACTTATAGACATAAGGTTATGCATTAATCCTTTAACGAGGAGAATATTAGTAATGCAAGGGAGATTACAGTTACCTACTGTTTCAGAGCCATTGATCTTCCCTTTCTGATCACCTCTGAAACCAACGACACATTGAGGCTTAAGTTCTAGGTCTTGGAACATATTCCTTCTTCCCGTCATGTACCGCGAGCATCCAGAGTCCAGATACCATGTCTGGTGTGTTAATTCTGCTGCTAAGGATGTCTACAACATAAATTATTTTGTCCTTAGGTACCCACATCTTTTGGGTCCTTTTGAGTTAGTCTTTCCAGAGTCTTTTACAACTTTGGGTTTTTCTGCAGGATATCTATACATGAATGCATGATTAGAACGGGCATGAGTTTTTGTTTTAGCCTTAGATTTAGCAATAGCTTTACCTTTAGACTTAAAAAATTTTGTTTCCCAAAAGGAACAAATTGAGATTCAAGAGTATTGGGCTTTCATCTTTTTCGAAATCAGATTCTTCATCAGAATCATAGCCAATACCCCTTGTTCCGTTTCTGCTAACTCCATAAATCATGGAGCCATTATGTTTCTATTTAGAATTCTAGCAAGAAACTTCTGGAAAGATCAATCATACTTTTGTATGATATCACCAGAACCTGCAGAGGCTTTAGAAATTACTTTCTGTTCAGGTTTGAGACTTTTGCTTGAATGCACAGAGTTATTTTTCAAAACCAGATTGTCTTCACTCAAACTTGAGAAATCTTTCTGAAGCTTACAGTAAGCTCTGATTCAGGTACATAAATCTTCTTCAAATCCTTATATTTATTTATAAGGTTCTGATATTTTCCCAGAACTTCAGATAGGTTAGATTCAAGTTCAGAACGAGAGAGTTCAGAAACTACCTCTTCAGAATCTGACTCAGATTATGATTATGATTGACTTGATTCTGTAGGAGCTTTTGTGAATATCGTCAAAGCCACATTTGCCATCTCTTCTCTAGAGTTATCTTCAGAAGATTCTGAATCGTCCCAAGTAGCCATAACACCCTTTTTGTTCCCACGGAAGTGTTTCTTCTTGGGTCTGTCATTCTTCATTTTGGGGCAGTCATTCGTATAGTGACCTGGCTCCTTGAATTCATAGCAGATGACTTCTTTGCTAGCTTCAGCTTTCTTGAATCCAAAAGTAGACTTAGAATGGCCACCTTCCCTTCTATGTCCTCTGAACTTTCCTTCCTTTTCTTCCAAAGTTGATTCACGCATCTGGAGAGGAGAGACAATTCATATTCTTCTTCTGATTCTTCTTCAGACTCCTCAACGATATCAGCCTGAAGAGCTTTTGTCTTCTCAAACCTTCCATAAGATTTCATAGCAACAAACTTTCTCTTTCACTTTGGCTCATCATCTTGGAGCTCAATCTCATGGCTTCTTAAAGAATTAACCAGTTCTTCAAGAGAGGTGTTTTTAAGGTTCTTTGATAACTTCAGAGTAGTTACCATTGGTATCTAACTCTTAGGTAGACTTATAATGATCTTTTTGACATGATCAACAATAGAATACTGTTGCAGTGAGAATCGGATATCAAGCTATTAATTAACTTGAATCACAAATCAATGAAGTTCACCGCCGAGATTTGATTTATCCAAAGGAAAAGGGTAAAGATCGAAGAAAACCCTAAGTGCGCTACGTAACAACGAAGCTAGAGATCTAAGGTTCGGGGGTTGGTTATACCTAAGGAAGGTGTTAGAATCCTAAGTATCTGTAGTACTCAACGATCAAAAATTCAGTCTCCTTCTCAAAAATGACAACGAAACCCTACATGAATCGCTGGAGAAGAACATCCACGGCGGCTACTTCATCTTCTCCGGCGAGAAAACCACTCTCATCACAAAACCAACATAAACCTCTCGCCTAATCTGAAACCTAACTGAAACCTCAATAACCCTAAACTCGAGCTAAACCCTAAATTCCTACAAAAAACCAACACCACACAAATCGAAATGGAACGAAAGCTTACTCGAGCAAAATGAAGCGAACAACAAAATCAAACATCTCAGAGTATTCACTTATCAACAAATGAAGAAAGAATCAATTCTAAAGGATACCTCTTGAAGGCACTTCTGACAACACTTCACTGCAATTTCCAGGTAATCTTGCTTCGATTTCCTTCCTCTCCTGCCTGACTACCGTGTTGGACGTTCTTTGAAAAGAATAAAAATCGATTTTATTCTTCCTCTGTTTTTGATGCTCTCTGAATTTGTTTGAATGTGGTTGTTCTTTGAAAAGGATGAAATTGGTTCGTTCTCTGTCTTGAAGTTTTTTTTTTATTTGTTTGAGTTTTTGTTGTTAACACTTGGTTGAGATTCTTTTGCAGTTTTTTCAATGGAGTCCAAGTGAATCAGAACTTCTCTAGTCAATTCTCCATTGGGAACTCAAAGAATCCTCCTCTCCTATGCTCTATCCCTTCGACTTTTGTAAGCAAATTTAAAAACTCTCTGCTGTCAAACACAAATCACTTTCTGCTATCAGACCTGTTAAATTTCCTTTTTGAATGTTAATCCCTTTCTGCTATATTCTGATGCCCTTTTTTCAACTTGCCTCCCTCGTGTATACTGCACCCCTAATGACCTGCTATGCCATGAGACCTCTGCTTGAATATTTTACTTTTTCCACAATGGTGTTAAAACTCTTTCTGAAAACCTCTTCTGTTTTAAAACTTCTTCTTTTGTATATGTGAGACATGTGATATATTTCCCTGATTTTTCCTTGCCTTGATTGATATTTGCTTGTGGATTTTAACTGATGAATCACTTTTAACTTCTTTCCCATTTATGACATGTTGTGTGAGGGAGAATTGATGGAGCTTTTTGCTTTCACAAAGATATAACTGCTTCTTACTTTCTCTGCTATGCCTCATCTATTAACTTCCTTAATCATGATGTGCTTGCTGAGATTCCCTGATAACTTGTTGCTTTGAATCTGCTGCTATGAACTTATTGACCCTTTGCATATGATATTTGAATTTTAACCTTATGTGACAAAAAATAATGCACAACATATGATGAGTACATGACATGAATCTGTGGCTTTTGGTTTAGATTGTTTCCAATTGAATTGAAAGTTGTGATTTAGATGTAGTGAAACATATGTGACATGGTTTGAATGAGTTTGAAATTTGGTTGGAAAACTGAACTGCATAGATCTTAATGTGTTGGCATGGTTCTGCTTTGGGATGATGTAGTCACAATGTTTTGCTCGGTCCATTGAATGAACATGTATGAAGTTGTTTTAATTTTGTGTATATTGAAAACTGAGTTTGAGATGTGGAATTATTTGAATGACTTTTGAGAAAAGTCTTATGAATGAATTTGTCATGCTTTGTGAATTGTGGATTGGATTGGGAACTTGCTTTTGAATTATAATCTATATATCTTGACATGATGAATTGAATCTTTTTGAATTGAAACTGGCTTGTAAAATCGAACAACTCATCTTGATTTTGGTGTAGAGTTGATAACAGGTGTGGTATGGTTTGGACTGATGGACAAAATTGTTTTCTTTTATGAGACTGTTTTGGTATGCCTTATTTTGCATCCAATGAATGACATGGTTTGTTTACTTTTGCACAGGTTTTGTCTCAATGTAATGCTGCAACAGCTTGACAGCAGGCTGTATGGGACTGAATAACATATGGGAAGATAACTTGAACTGTGATATGGAAGTTGGAGACACAACCGTGAAACAAAAAGCAACAGCAATCTCTACCTGAATTACCAAAATCGCATATTGGAGGGGGCCTAGATTATATTGCTCATACAATACTCCACCGACAGCTTCAACTCCACATTCGCAAGAGACACTTTTGAAGATTTGTATTTTTGACTTGATATACTCTGTAGAATATTAAATTAGAAATGATCCCCCATACTTGATTTGTATAAGGGCGTCAATTCTAAATTAAACACCCCATGTAATACTTTCCACTCATAATCAATGAAATGATTCCACTATAATCACAGTTTTCCCTTTTTATTCTAAGCATGAATTGGATTTCCTGTAATCCATAGCTATATTCTTTATCCATGTACCAATTTGTTAGCTCATGATTGGCAGTCCAAAGAGATTCAAATAAGAAGTTCCAACTCCAACTTGAGTATGAAATTTCGGATTAGGATCCTAACATTAAAATTGGACTTGGACACTTTACACATGAAATGATCTTATCTAGCGAATAGACTTGGGCATGGCATGCTCAATCTAGAACCATAAAGGCGTTGAACTTCTGAATCAAAAATCCATGAGAAATGGCACCACTTTGTAATTCCATCTTATCTTTAGATGACTCTATAACTCCATTTCACCAACCAGCTTGAACCACACCAAAATTCCACAACATTGATGACTTGATATACGGTATGCTTCCATCTAAATCCTGACTGAAAGAAACGGCCCTGATGATTATCCATTTGAAAACAACTGCTTTCGTCATGGCCTGATAACCTCTTCTTGAATCTTGATTCGAATTTGCAAAAACCCGAGCCTTGAAAAAGTCTTGTGATGAAGCCAAATTGCACAGTATCGTTGAAGAAGAATAGCCTCTTGAGTGCATTGATCTGTTAAGTATTTTGAAGCGAAGCCAAATTCCACAGGAAATGAACGCAAGGCAAAGCGGACAAATTGGTTAGTTATGCAAGGAATATTTGACCTAGAATGCTTATGCAAAAAGACCAAAGAATCTAAAGGTAAAAATTTCGGGTATAATAGTTGCCCCTATTTAAATATCTTCACCAGATGACATGAATGATGAAAATTCTCATGAAGCCATGGTGAAAGGTATTTAAATACAGATAACCGAAATTTTTTCCTTTAGATACAAAGATCATGTTATGCTAAGGACAAGAGAAAAATGCAATGTTGACATGCCATGAAACCTAACATGATGGGAATGATGAGATGATAAATGCACAGAATGCTGACGATAACAAAAGCAAGCAAAGGAAGAAGCGACACCATGAGTACCACTCACTGGGGAAAGACAACAACACTGGGGAAATCTAAAGCGATGAAGCAAATTGGTTCAAGCATGACCAACTAACATTGAGAAGGAAAGATTCTTCCATGGAGGTAGAATCCAAAAGATGGTCTCCATTGGAAAAAAAATCCAGAGTGGTGGACCCACAAGTTCAAACATGACCGGGCGGTAACTAGGAAAAAAATCAAAGCAGACTCATCACTGGGGATAAAACCAGAAAGAAGGAAAATGATCTCCACCGGGGATCAATTTAACCAAAAAAGGTTAAAGCCCTAAAGAACGAAACAAAGAAGAGGGCAAGATATCAGAGACCAAAGAGGTTAAGGAATGATCTTCTTACGAGAGATCAGGCAAGAATGGAAGCAAACAAGTTCTCTGGGAATTTCTCAAAATGAAGAGTTCAAACGGGATCTTCGAGAAACGCAGAAAAGATAAAGAGCTAAACAAACTCCGCGTAGCAGTATCAAAAGTGGATAAGAGAGTCAAAACAAATTAACTTTGGTACTCATAACCATTGGATTTTCAAACAATGCCAGTCAATACTGGACTTTCAAAAGATAGGGTGACGACCAAATCAACGATACCAATAACGATTGGATTTTAAACAATGCCAGTTACCACTGGACTTTCAAAGAAATGCCAATTACCATTGGACTTCAAACAATGCCAGTTATCACTGGACTTTCAGAAGATATGGTGACGACCAAATCAATGATACCAATAACGATTGGATTTTAAACAATGCCAGTTACTACTGGACTTTCAAAAGAAATGCCAATTACCATTGGACTTCAAACAATGCCAGTTACTACTGGACTTTCAGAAGATATGGTGATGACCAAATCAACGATACCAATAACGATTAGATTTTAAACAATGGGGATTGCTAGTAACGACTAGACCTCAAGGAGAGAAACTGGTGACGACCAGGCAAACAATATCAGTAACAAATGGGAACATCCAAAGGTACTAGTAACGACTAGAATCAACAGGGAAATAGGTGACGACCTATAACCGTAAACAAAATCAGTAACAACTGAAGTAGAGAAATGATGACGACCTACACCCCAAAAGGATGGAGGATGCCCATGTCAAACAAAAATAACAAACAAGACCAATGGTAACACCCAGGAAACAAACAGGACAAAAGGTAACAACCAAAGACAACAGAGGCAAGACAGATGTATATGATATGTCATGATGCAAATGATTAATGATGTGCAAAAGCCGACTCTGGCGAGAGACAAAGAATCCGGAGATTCAAATGGAAAGACAGATAAACACGTCACTAAAGAATCACATTGAATTCATAGAACCAAGGTGTTCGTAGATTCGTTGGGAAATAAACCCAACTCCACTTGGGGAAATAAAGCTTTGGCAATCTTGTCAAAAATGGCAATGTAACTTCAAATAGAGGCCCTGAATGACTCCATTAAGGATGAGCCTCTGACCTATCATAAGAACATATCTCATAGAGGAACCTGGGGAGATAGTTTTCAATCCTGGTAACTATACATGACCGAAGGAGCAATTTAACAAATCAATTCAACTGACATTTCAATGGGAGATGCATTGAGCTTGCACATCAAAGCTTCTGCCACATTTAAGACTTTTGAGAGGTATGATTTCCACCGAATCTTTCCGTGAGCCAAAGGACTTTTATATTTTGTCAATCTTCAAAAGTTATTTTTAAATTTGAACCTGGTGCTTTCAAAATTATCATTGATTAATAAACGATGTTTTGCATAACAAAGGAAACAAAGGAAACGGTAAATTGCAAAAGAATGGTCCAAAAACTGATTTTATTTAAGAATGGAAGCTTGCCAATGACAAAACTCCATGGATCTTTTACAATTGAAAATGGCAACATGAAAAAGGTTACATTGAATCCACTGACAATCTATCCCTAATGACTAAAACTTCCAAAACCTTGCTTCTAACAAGAACGGTTGAAATGGACTTCCTGTAAAATCTTCTGCAGAGGTGACAACCCATCTGGTGCAGTGAAACGCCTTTGTCCCTAACTTTTGCCTGGATTTCCCTTTCAGTTTTTATCCACCGGGACGCTCTTTTTTGCCTAAGCCGCCCTTTCGGGTTTTCAACTTAGCGAGCTCATTTTCTTTTTTATCCCATCCCTAACTTTTGCCTGGACCTCCTTCATAGGTTATGATACAGCGGGATACCCATTATTGCATAAGCCGCCCTTGCGGGTTTTCAACTTATCGGGTTCTTTAGGCGTAATATTTTCGTACTGCATCAGAATTCACCAGATGAGCAAGTTGTTCCCCATCCATCGTTGTGAGAATTAACGAGCCCCTTGAGAAGACCGTTTT
Organism: Lathyrus sativus; assembly: GCA_963859935.3. Lineage (NCBI taxonomy): Eukaryota > Viridiplantae > Streptophyta > Magnoliopsida > Fabales > Fabaceae > Lathyrus > Lathyrus sativus. The sequence continues at coordinate 289,941,359 of OZ012739.1, read as the reverse complement.
TATAACAAATGGGCCATCATAATTGGGCATCCGTTTTCCCCGTGCATCTTTGTGAACTAGCAAAATCCTTTTGAGTACAAGCTCCCCTTCTCGGAACTCTCGGATACGAACCTTCTTGTCAAAGCTTTCTTGATCCTTTTCTGATATAACTGACCGTGACATACCGCGGCCATGCGCTTTTCGTCAATAAGGTTCAACTGATCAAATCTTTCCCTCACCCATTCTGCTCCTTCAAGCTTGGTTGCCATCATGACTCTTAAGGTAGGTATCTCAACCTCGATAGGAAGTACTGCATCAATCCCATACACCAAGGAAAAAGGGGTTGCCCCTGTTGAAGTGCGAACGGACGTTCTATACCCATGTAAGGCAAATGGCAGCATCTCATGCCAATCCTTATAGGTTTTCACCATCTTTTGCAAAATCTTCTTGATGTTCTTATTCGCAGCTTCGACAACTCCATTCATTTTGGTCCGATAAGGAGAAGAATTGTGACGTTCAATTTTGAAGTCAAAGCATAACTCTTTCATGGTCTTGTTATTCAAATTAGTACCATTATTTGTTATGATTCGGCTTGGGACCCCGTATCGACAGATAATCTCTTTCTTGATAAAATGGGCCACCACTTGTCGAGTAACATTGGCGTAAGATGCAGCTTCAACCCACTTTGTGAAGTAATCAATAGCGACCAGAATGAATCGGTGCCCATTAGACGCTTTTGGCTCGATTGCCCCAATCATGCCAATGCCCCACATAGAGAATAGCCAAGGTGATATCAACACATTTAACAATGCTGGAGGCACATGCATCTTGTCCGTATAAATTTGGCATTTGTGACATTTCCTGGCATATTGGATACAATCAATTTCCAAAGTCAACCAGTAATACCCAACCCTCAAAATCTTTTTAGCCATGGCATATCCATTGGCGTGGGTGCCAAATGTTCCTTCATGAATATCTTGCATTAACAAATTTGCTTCTCGTTTGTTGACACATCTAAGCAGGACCATGTCATGATTTCTTTTATAGAGCACATCATTACTGAGAAAGAATTTAGATGCCAATCTTCTTAAGGTTTTCTTGTCAAGTGACGTAGCATCAACTGGATAGTCTTGTTTTAACAGATAATTCTTTATGTCATGGAACCATGGCTTGTCATCAATTTCCTCTTCAACCATCTGACAGTAGGCTGGCTCAGTCTTGCGTTCAATTCGAATGAGAGTAGCGTCATTGAAATACCTGACTCTCCACATTAAGGCTAACATGGCTAGAGCATCGGCAATGTGATTCTCAGATCTCAGAACATGCTTGAAAGTGATCTCATCAAAGTATTCAATCATTTCAACAATGTAGGCTTTGTAAGGGATCAAATTCTCATGTCTGGTCTCCCATTCACCTGTAACTTGATAAATAACCAAAGCTGAATCTCCACTTACTTCGAGAAGTTTGATTCTTAGGTCAATAGCTGCTTCAAGGCCAAGAATGCATGCTTCATATTCGGCAATATTGTTTGTACATTCAAAGTCTAACCTTGCTGTAAATGGGGTATAACCACCTTCTGGATTCATCAGAACAGCGCCTATGCCATGCCCACTGTAATTTAAGGAACCATCAAACATCATCTTCCACCAAAGACCCAGCTCGGGACCTTCATCAGGACCTGGCTCTTTATAATCTTTCACCAACATAATGTCTTTATCCGGAAAATCAAACTTGAGGGACTCGTAATCTTCAACTGGTTGATCTGCAAGATAATCTTATAAAACACTGCCCTTGATAGACTTTTGGGCCACATACTAGATGTCGTATTCCGATAACAACATATGCCAACGGGCGAGCTTTCCTGTCTGAGCGGGCTTCTCAAAAATATACTTATCGGGTCCATTTTTGAAATCAATAAAGTAGTATGACAAATCATGTACTGCTTCAAACGTCTGGCAGCCCATGCCAAAGCACAACAAGTTTTCTCTAAAAATGAATATCGGCTTTCACAATCGGTGAACTTCTTGCTCAAATAATAGATGGCATGTTCCTTTCGCCCGGACTCATCCTGCTAACCTAACACGCAGCCCATTGAATTCTTGAGTACCGTTAAATACATGAAAAGAGGCCTTCCCGGAACAGGAGGTATTAAGATCGGAGGCTCTTGAAGGTAGCCTTTAATCTTATCAAAAGCTTGTTGGCAATCTGAATTCCAAACAATTGTCTGATCTTTGCATAACAATTTGAATATGGGCTCGCAAGTAAGAGTCATATTAGAAATAAATCTGGATATATAGTTTAATCTTCCAAGGAAACCTCTGACTTGGTTCTCAGTTTGCGGAGCCGGCATATCTTGAATGGCTCGAACTTTATCTGGATCTACCTCAATCCCTCAGTGGCTAACAATGAAACCGAGTAACTTCCCAGATCTCACTCCAAAGGTACACTTGGTTGGGTTCAGTCTCAACCGATACTCCCTGAGTCTCTTGAACAACTTTAACAGATGACTCAAATGGTCTTCCTCACTCTGAGATTTTGCGATCATATCATCAACATACACTTCTATCTCCTTATGCATCATGTCATGAAATAAAGTCACCATGGCTCTTTGATAAGTGGCACCAGCATTCCTCAAACCGAAAGGCATGACTTTATAACAGTAAGTTCCCCAAGGAGTAATGAAAGTAGTCTTTTCCATGTCATCTGGATCCATCTTGATTTGGTTGTATCCGGAGAAACCGTCCATAAACGAGAAGATTGCAAAGCAAGCTGTATTATCCACCAATGTATCAATATGCGGTAAAGGGAAATCATCTTTCGGACCGGCCTTGTTCAGATCCATATAATCCATGCACATTCTGACTTTCCCATCTTTCTTCGGTACAAGTACAATATTAGCCACCCATTCGGGGCACTTGGATATTGCCAAGAAACATGCATCAATCTACTTCTTCACTTCATCTCGAATCTTAAGAGCCATATCAGGTCTAGTTCTTCGAAGCTTTTGTTTGACTGGTGTGCATTCTGGTCGGAGCGGTAACTTGTGGACCACTATGTCTGTGTATAAACCTGGCATATCCTGATATGACCAAGCAAATACGTCCACATACTCTTTTAAAAGCTTCACCAATTGCTGTTTGACTTCTGCCCCAAGCGTTGCCCCAATCTTGACCTCTTTCTTGTCTTCTTCAGTGCCAATATTAATGACATCTACCTGCTCCTTGTGAGGTTGAAACTCTGTGTACTCATAACATGCCATTTTTTACCAGTTCATCAGGGATCTCAAAATCTTCGTCCTAATCTTCAGCTTGGTATATTGGTGAGTCAAAGTCAGGAGGGAAAGCAAAGTCATTGGATTCAACAGGTTTTGGGGTATCACTGCATGTTGGAACGACTTAATTTATTAAATCGCACAAGGACAAATGCAGCAACAAGAAAAAGTTTTGTTGATTTTTTTTGGAAAAATGCCATTTTCTTTTAAAAGTGAAAGCAAAGACAATTAAGGAAACAACAACGAAGGATTTAACAAAATAGTTCATTAATCATAAAGCACGGGGCCCTTACAAAATACATCCTATAGCCTTGGGCATGGCTATGGAGGTTTAAAGATAAAAAACAACAACAAGTAAAGAAAAACAAACAAATTACTTCGACACAGGAAAGATCACGGGAACCTCAACAGCCTCCCAATTGCTTAGAGCAGTCTCGCAATGGTATACCAAATGTTCAATATCCTCGTCTTCAAAATCTTCTCCCACGACATTGACTTGGAATCCTCCACTGATGAACACCTCTTGGATAGTCTTCGGACGTCCTTCGGCGTGTGTTGATGCTTCGACATGAGTTGGTTTGAAACCTAACCCTTGGTGACCTAGTCTTGCTTTCACCTCAATAACCTCTCCCCAACCTGCAGGAGTACCCTCTTCCAATGTAGACTTGATGCTCTGGGCGAATGCAAAAGATGGACCACTCTTTGCCACTGTTTCTTCTATCATCACTGTGTTAGCTATTTCAAGCGCTTGGAAAGAATTTTCCAACGCATCCTCATCTACCTCAATATACCTGAATGACGATAAATTACTCACCATCAAGTCTTTTTCGCCATGCACAATTACCAGTTTGTCGTTTACAACAAATTTCATCCTTTGATGCAAAGTGGAAGTCACCGCTCCTGCTGCATGAATCCAAGGCCGTCCCAACAAACAGCTGTAAGCTGGGTTAATGTCCATTACCTGAAATGTGATATCAAACACGTGAAGGCCTATCATAATCGACAACTCCACTTCCCCCACAACCGTTCTTCTCGAACCATCGAAAGCTTTAACAATTAACAACGTCGGCTTCATCTCTACCCCTTCATATGCTAGCTTTGCGAGCGACCTTTTGGGCAAAACATTCAGCGAGGATCCAGTGTCAACCAAAACTCGTGCCAACGTGTCCTCTTGACATCTGATAGATACGTGCAATGCACGGTTATGATTACATCCTCCCCTTGGCAACTCTTCATCACTGAAACTCAGAGTGTTGCAGGCTGTAATATTGGCTATCACCGAATCAAATTGGCCAGGGGTTATATCCTTCGTCACATGTGCTTGCATTAGCACTTTTTGTAGAGCCTCTTTATGGGCCAGGGAATTCATCAGGAGAGACAAAATTGAAATTTTTGAGGGGGTTTGATGAAGCTGATCAATAACCCTGTAATCGCTTTTTTGGATAATCCTTAAGACCTCCTCAGTATCTCCTTCAGTGATGGGCATTTCTTTGTCTTTTGCCGTCACGGCAGGGGTAACCTCCTTTTGAGCAACTACTGTTATCTTGGGTTGATATATTCTACCACTACGGGTCATCTTGCTCGTTCCTGCAATATTTGTCACATCAACCTGGTCATCCTTCACCTCCTCATTCTGAATAATCTTCCCAGATCTTTGGTCTAACACAACCATATCATACTTCCACGGGACTGCCTTTGTACTCTCAAAAGGAAACAATCTCGGCTTCTGAATAACAACTGGTCGCGGCTGATCAACAGTAGATTTGTCAAAAACAGGTTTCACATTCTTGCTGATCATATTGAACACAGGAAATTTCTCGCTTTTCCCTGGTAGATTGAAGACAGGCTCAACCACCGAAACTTCCTCCTTCTTTACCTTGATACCCACATGCAATAATCCATTGTTGATCAGACTTTGCACATCTTTTTGTACCACACCACACCCTTTAGGATTAACAGAACACTCTCCACAGTCACCATGGGTACCTTTAATCAGCCCTGCTTTCAACAGTTTCTCATGAAGTGACCTCAACGGAGTCTTGATTTCTGATACATCGCAAACTAACTTTTCATCTGAAGCCTCTTCTATAGCATTAACTCCTCCATGATTTGGTAATGGGTTATTTTTAACATTAGGCGGTACATCATCAAAAGACAAAATCTTCTTCTCTATGAGCTCCCTAACAAGATGTTTCAAAGCAAGACACCCCTCTAAGTCATGGCCGACAACACCTTCATAAAAGGCACAATGAGCATTCGGATTGTAATGAGGTGATGAAGTGTCTGAAGGTGTATTCAATGGTCGCGTTGTTATAAGCCCTTGTTGCACCAAAGTCGGGTACAACTCTGTGCAAGTCATTGGTATCTGAGGAAATGGAGGCCTCGTTGCTGGTCTTCGATTTTGGTAATTTTGCCTTGGTGCATGAGCCCTAGGCTGCTGATATTGCTGATAGGGTGGAGCGTTGGGCGCTCGTTGATACCCTTATTGTTGAACTGGTTGATACATGGGTGCTGGTTACACTATCTGATAATTCGGAACAGGGTGATTGAAAGCGGGCGTTATAGCTGCCACATATGGTTGTTGGGCATATTATACTGGATACATCGGTTGTTGTGTCAAATTTTACTGAGGTTGCTGAACATATCCTTGTGGAGGCTGCTGGACATAGCCTTGCTGAGGCTGTTGATATCGTTCATAGGGTTGCTTCCAAGTCTGATTCCTTTTCCCCACTATTATGGCGTTTGTTTCTCCTTCCTTCTTTTTATGAAAATTACCACTAAACTTCTTAACATTGTTGTTGTTGGAACCACTGGAACTACTAGTCATTTTTCCATTCTTCAATCCCAATTTCACTCTTACTCCCACAACCACTATATCGGAGAAACTCGTTGTTACACTGCTAATCATATTCTCATAAAATTTTGGTCTTACCGTGTCTACGAACCAATCTGTTAGCTCTTTTTCATTAAAGGTGGTTCCACCTGAGAGGCAGTCTCTCTCCATGATTGTGCATACTCTTTGAATGATTCAAAATTCTTTTGTGACATACTCAACAACTGTCTTCTGTCAGGATCCAAATTCATATTGTATTTGTAATGCTTTATGAAAGCATCAGCCAAGTCTTGGAAACTGTGAATGCGGGATTGATCTAGATTCAAATACCACTTAGCAGGGGCTCCTTTCAAGCTATCTTGGAAACAATGGATCATTAGCTTATCATCTTCTACATGTGCAACCATTCTTCGGTAATACATGATCAAATGCATCCAAGGACAAGTAGCACCAGTGTACTGATCAAAGTTGGGGACTTTGAATTTTGGCGGGATTACCAATCCAGACACTAAACACATATCTCTGGCATCAGTACCAAAGATTTCATCCCCTCCATCGCTCTAACCTTCCTCCCTATAGTTTCTACACTCTCCTTCAATTTCTCGTGTCGTCCACTTCCTTCTTCAGACCCATCAGGAACTTCAAACACTTGCTGATGGTTGTGGAAAACAGGGCGCACTTGAGCTTGCACAAAGGCTGGAGTATAAGTCGGAACAACTTGGGGAATCTCTCCCCCTAGAGGAACTGATTGTTGACTGACTGGTGGCGGAGGTACAAAACCTGGTGTTAATCCATACGGTGGTATATTTGCAACAGTGACTGCTGTTGGGATCGGCTCCACAGCTACGTTAGTGACTTCAGAAACTACAGTGGCCTGAGTGTCCATTTTGCATTGATGACCTATAAGACTTCCATGATTCGTCCTACGCTTCCTCGTAAATCTTCAAGTTCATTGTCAACCCTATCCAGAGCCGAATTGTGTTCTTCCATTCTTTGACGAGCTTGGGCTCGTGTGTTGTATTGATGTCGAGGATTCAGTGTGATTCTCTCTGGAGATAAGACAGCGAGATGAGACACAACACAGGAAATGCACATGAAATGCTTATGGGTGCAGATGCAAATGCAAAATTAATCATTCAAGGAATCCAAAGAAATATTCACAAACATTATAATAATGGGAAATAAAGCAAATTCAAAGTCTTCATAGATTAATAACTGAGAGTTTTACAATAACAATTTGAATTTGAAGCACAAATCTTCAATACAGATTAATGATAACACAGAAAAACAAAAAGATCCTAGATCTTCTGGTTGGAGGGTCCTTCGTCTTCTGGTTGACTCTTCTTCCCACCTTGATGGACCAACTCTTGAAGCTCTTCCTTCTCTTGTATAACCTTGAAATACTTATCTCTCTAGAATTTTCCTTCTCTTTCAGCTTTTGCCAAAGCAGCTTTCAATTCTTCCACAAGGTAAGTTTTGTTGGGTTAGGCTCAAAACGGGTATAGAACATCTTCAATGCTGCTTCTTTCACCCATGATAAGTAGGATTCTGAAACGACAGTGTCAGGGTAATCCAAAGCAGTCTTTCCTCTTGTGTGGATGTGACGCCAAGCATACACAGTCTGAGCCTTGTAGGTTGGATCCTTCCCTTCTTCAATGTAGAAACTTCTCAAAAGAACTGGGTCCGGTTCATTCTTCATTGGGTATCCCAACTGGCGACGAGCTAAAATGGGATTATAGCTAATGCAACCATTAGTGCTGATAAGCGGTACATTTGGAAAATCCCCACATCTCTGATCATGGCAATCCCTCCATACATAGGGTCATACCACTTAATATCTGAATGTTTAAGTAACAACAACCTCTTTATCAATGAGAGTCCATTCTGCATATATCCTAGAGTGCTGGTAGCATCGGCAAGTGCGAAATAAACCACTTGTATAGAAGAACGGTGCAACACACAATCTGTCCAACTCCATGACGATTTCTGCGGTGGATGGAAAAATACACATCAGTCAACAAAGTGGGTACAGGATTTTTGATTAAGAAAAGGTTGATTGCACTCGCATCCACAAAATTATCAGCAGTCGGAAACAAGAAAAGTCTGTAAATTAGCAAAGCCAGAATGGCCTCAAATGCTTCAGAATTTTTCGACTCGGAATAACATTGAGCTTTTTCATACAGGAACATAGCTGGAAATTTGTATAGCCCTCCCTTAGCAGTCATATGAGATCGTACTTCATTCACTTCCAAATGTGCGGCCTCTGCAATCTCCCTTTCGCCAGGAGTCCCTTCTCTTCCTGAAAATGGTCTGGGAGTGACGCCTAATCCCATCAGTGCAGAATATTCTTCCAAGGTTGGCAGCAATTGGTAATCTGGGAACGTGAAACAATGATAGGTCGAATCATAAAACTGCACGAGCGATGACAATATCTCCTCATCCACTTGAATTTCTATTAAAGACAGCATATTCCCATACTTCTCTCTGAACGCCTCAGGGTCTTCTACTAAACCTCCCAGTTTCCTCAGGTTCTCCAAATTTGGGCTTCGGAACACAATCTCTGCAGTTGTCTTTTTTCCAGAATCCATTCTATAATATCTGCAAAACAAACTTTAGTTCCTTGAATGGTTAATAAATGTGAATGCAAATGCACAAAGTATCATGGAACTCAGGTTCTGTAAACATCAAAACGTCATAGACTTAATTTCATTGAATTACAAAATACTAGTACATCTTACAAAAAGTCTTAAACATAAAGCTAAATAAAAGCTAACAAAATCCCCAGAAGGATCTCCTAACAGCCTTAAGTTGAGCTTCTCAATCTCCTTTTCCATCTGGGATTTTTTAAGAATAAGCTTATCCACGATCAACTTCCACGGGGTCGACTGAGGACTAGAAGAAAATAAATCTTCTTGCGCCTTTCTCTTCTTGCAAGAGAGTACTTCTTCATTCTTCAACTCTAGTTGCCTCTGGAGTTTTGCATTTTCTTCAACAACCACTTGATACTTGCGCTTCCAAGCGTCTTCTACTTGTTATGCCTTACTCAAAGCAATTCTTAGCTTCTCCTCCTCATACATGAAGATTAAGGTGCGCTCCTCCTTTAAAGCCATGGGTTCTTGTCGAGAATAGGGCATTTTCAACTCGATAGCTCTCTTTTTGGACCCATAGGAGATATGGTTCCAAAGAGACACAGTTAGGTTTTCCTAGGTCTTTCTTTCCCTTCTTGTGCAAATGACTCCAAGCTTTTAGGATATTCTTTTTTCAGCTCTTGATCATTCTCCTCTTCCTTGAAGAAAATATTTTCCACATAAATACTGTTGGGCTTATCCTTCAAAGGGTATCCCAACTGTCGACGAGAAAGGATCGGGTTATAACTGATTCCTCCATTAGTACCAAGAAGAGGTACATTACCAAAATCTCCACATCTGTCGATGATCATTATTCCCTCATAGTCTCGATTGTACCAATCAATATTAGAGTGCGTGAGAGCCATAATCTTCTGTGACTACCACCCCTTCTTCGGATCCCAAAAGGCGTTAGATTTAGGCAAGTGTGGAATAAACCACTTGTACAGTAAAGGAGTACAGCAAGTGATCATCCCTCCCTTGTGAAATTTCTAAGATGAAAAGAGTGATACGCATCCGCTAGCAGAGTAGGTACAGGGTTCTTTCTCAAAAAGATTTTGATGGCATTGAGGTCCACAAATTTTCAAAACTCGGGAACAAAAAGATACCATAAATGAGAAAGGCAAGGATAGCCTCGAATGCATCCATGCTCAAATGGTCAGCATAATATTGAGCTTTCCCGACCAAGAATTCTGCAGTTAAGCCAAAAACTCGTCCTTTTGTAGTCATGTTCTTTTGAATATCAACCAACCCCAAGCGCGTAGCCTTAGCAATATCCTGCTCCTTAGGGTCTTTCTCCATGATTGGAAAAGGAGACTCATCAAGAATGGGCAATCCAACTAAATAAGAATACTCCTCTAGTGTGGGTACTAGCTGATAATCGGAAAAGTGAAACAATGGTAGATTGGATCATAGAACTGGAGAAATGTGGAAAGGAGTCCATTATCCATCTTTATCTTCAACAATGACAACAGTCTCCCATATCTTCTCGTGAATCCCTCTGGATCTGTCACCAAGGTGATCAACCTTCTTTGGTCATCCAAGTTAAAACCCTTGTAAGTGTACTTCAAAGTTTTCTTCCTTGTACCGTCCATAACGACCCTGATGTTTACAAACAAAAAGTCTATGAAACTTTATGATATTATGCTCATGAATGCAAGAATGCACAAACACAAGTAGGCAAAGATTCACATATACACATGTAAACCGATAAACAGACAGGGGCCTAGGTTTGGAGAACACGAGCATGGAGCCATGGTCTACCCATCCCAAAAGGTGTGTACTAAAGGTTCTCAAATCTGCATAACAGAGTTCTAAGTGGTTCCCAGAGTCAACAACCCATCCTTCGGATATTACCAATTTCCCAATTCATTCGGTAGTCGATAATATTCTCAAGAGAGTCTCGTCCGAGTGTAGCATCGCGTATCAAATAATTCGGGAATACTCCCTAATAGTCATCACACTACGTCCTAACAAGGCCAAAGTGGGGTAAAGATGTAATCTAAAGGTCTACAGTGTCACGGGCTCCTAAGTCGAAAGTAGTAATGTTTTCACGAATACTCGTTCAACAAAACTACTTCCAAGAGGGCCTCCACTGAGTGGTGGTTTCTTAAGTCATCTTAGTCGGGAATCAACTCCCTATAAGCCTTCTTGAATATACCACCATCCTATCACAAGTGCTCTCAAGTCCGGGTATAGGACTTCCTCACCACTCAAGGTAACAACCCTGCAAACAGAAACCCAAGCACAACAAGCATACATACAGATATTCACAAATATACAGATATACAAGCAAGCAACCATATAATACAAATACAAACAAGGTGGGCTTAACCCTCTTAAAGGAGATATTTCCCCAGTGAAGTCGCCATTTCTGTTGCAGTGAGAATCGGATATCAAGCTATTAATTAACTTGAATCACAAATCAATGAAGTTCACTATCGAGCTTTGATTTATACAAAGGAAAAGGGTAAAGATCGAAGAAAACCCTAAGTGCGCTACGTAACAACGAAGCTAGAGATCTAAGGTTCGGGGGTTGGTTATACCTAGGGAAGGTGTTAGCATCCTAAGTATATGTAGTACTCTACAGGAACCTCTTCTTAGTATTTATGTTTACTAAAGTTTGCTTGCTAAGGGAACTGTGCTAAGGTAAAGACCTAGGGGTATATACACTAAGTATGCTCGCCAAGACGTCGCGTCTCATGCCTACGTATCCTGACTAGGATGGAATCAGAGCAACCGTAGTTCTCCTAACTAGGGTTGAGGAACTCTTGATAACGATCAAGGTTCCTAAGGGGAAGAAGTACCCATAACCATGGTATTTACATGGAGTTAACAAACTCCCTAAGTCTAAGTTGAAAACTAGCTAAAGATTGACTTTAACGAAAGTCAAAAGGGGAAAGTGAGTAATCATAACGATGATGCTCACGTAGAGTTTACAAACTTTAAACCTAGTTCTAAATTACAAGGTAAAATGGCTCTAACGAGGCCAAGAGGGGAACAGAAAAACTGCTAAGCTATCCTAAGGGTATGACTTACAAGTCAACAGAAAACCATTCCTTTGGAACGTCAAGATTAAATTATGAATTAAATAAAAAATAAGATAAATAAATAAATAAGTAACAATTAAAAAAAATTAACAATTAAAATTAATTGAAAAGAAAATTAACAAAACTCTACTTAAACTAAATAATTAATCTAAATAACAAATTAGCTAAAACATCACTAAACTAAATAATTCTAGTTAAAAACTAAATAATTAAATTAGAACCTAATAATAAGAAGGGAAAGCTTACTAATTAATCCTAAATAAAGATTCATTAGTAAAAAAGACCTAAAAAAACTAAATAAACTAAGTTAAAAAAAAAAGCTAAACAAGACTAAAATCTAAAAACAGAGAGAGGGGTGCAAGGATCAATTTCAAACAGAACTAAAGGGAATAGTGGGCTTGAGGGGGTGGCAGTAGCAATAAGGCTCCAGGCCCACTGAGCAAAACGCAATGATCCAAGGGGATGCCTTATGCGAGTAACGTGAAAGCAAAAAAATCTGGAGAAACAAGATAGAATGACGAAGCAAACAACGGTGACACGTGTCACTGTTCTTCCAAGCATCAAGGGAAGATGAAGCGGTGGATGAGCTTAAATGGACGTGGGAAGATAACGTATAAGAATCAACGATCAAAAATTCAGTCTCCTTCTCAAAAATGACAACGAAACCCTACATGAATCGCTGGAGAAGAACATCCACGGCGGCTACTTCATCTTCTCCGGCGAGAAAACCACTCTCATTGCAAAACCAACATAAACCTCTCGCCTAATCTGAAACCTAACTGAAACCTCAATCACCCTAAACTCGAGCTAAACCCTAAATTCCTACCAAAAAAACCAACACCACACAAGTCGAAATGGAACGAAAGCTTACTCGAGCAAAATGAAGCGAACAATAAAATCAAACATCTCAGAGTATTCACTTATCAACAAATGAAGAAAGAATCAATTCTAAAGGATACCTCTTGAAGATACTTCAGACAACACTTCACTGTAATTTCCAGGTAATCTTGCTTCGATTTCCTTCCTCTCCTGCCTGAATACCGTGCTGGACGTTCTTTGAAAAGAATAAAAATCGATTTTATTCTTCCTCTGTTTTTGATGCTCTCTGAATTTGTTTGAATGTGGTTTTTCTTTGAAAAGGATGAAATTGTATCTTTCTCTATCTTGAAGTTTTTTTCCGATTTGTTTGAGTTTTTGTTGTTAACACTTGGTTGAGATTCTTTTGCAGTTTTTTCAATGGAGTCCAAGTGAATCAGAACTTCTCTGGTCAATTCTCCATTGGGAACTCAAAGAATCCTCCTCTCCTATGCTCTATCCCTTCGACTTTTGTAAGAAAATTTCAAAACTCTCTACTGTCAAACATAAATCACTTTTTGCTATCAGACCTGTTAAATTTCCTTTTTGAATGTTAATCCCTTTCTGCTATATTCTGATGCCCTTTTTTCAACTCGCCTTCCTCGTGTATACTGCATCCCTAATGACCTGATATGCCATGAGACCTCTGCTTGAATATTTGTCTTTTTCCACAATGGTGTTAAAACTCTTTTATGGAAACCTCTTATGTTTTTAAAACTTCTTCTTTTGTATATGTGAGACATGTGACCTATTTCCCTGATTTTTCCTTGCCTTGATTGATATTTGCTTGTGGATTTTAACTGATGAATCACTTTTAACTTCTTTCCCATTTATGACATGTTGTGTGAGGGAGAATTGATGGAGCTTTTTGCTTTCACAAAGATAGAATTGCTTCTTACTTTCTCTGCTATGCCTCATCTGTTAACTTCCTTAATCATGATGTGCTTGCTGAGATTCCCTGATAACTTGCTGCTTTGAATCTGCTGCTATGAACTTATTGACCCTTTACATATGATATTTGAATTTTAACCTTATGTGACAAAAAATAATGCACAACATATGATGAGTACATGACATGAATCTGTGGCTTTTGGTTTAGATTGTGTCCAATTGAATTGAAAGTTGTGATTTAGATGTAGTGAAACATATGTGACATGGTTTGAATGAGTTTGAAATTTGGTTGGAAAACTGAACTGCATAGATCTTAATGTGTTGGCATGGTTCTGCTTTGGGATGATGTAGTCACAATGTTTTGCTTGGTCCCTTGAATCAACATGTATGAAGTTGTTTTAATTTTGTGTATATTGAAAACTGAGTTTGTGATGTGGAATTATTTGAATGACTTGTGAGAAAAGTCTTATGAATGAATTTGTCATGCTTTGTGAATTGTGGATTGGATTGGGAACTTGCTTTTGAATTATAATCTATATATCTTGACATGATGAATTGAATCTTTTTGAATTGAAACTGGCTTGTAAAACCGAACAGCTCATCTTGATTTTGGTGTAGAGTTGATAACAGGTGTGGTATGGTTTGGACTGATGGACAAAATTGGTTTCTTTTATGAGACTGTTTTGGTATGTCTTGTTTTGCATCCAATGGCTGACATGGTTTGTTTACTTTTGCACAGGTTTTGTCTCAATGCAATGCTGCAACAGCTTGACAGCAGGCTATATGGGACTGAACAACATATGGGAAGATAACTTGAACTGTGATATGGAAGTTGGAGACACAACCTTGAAACAAAAAGCAACAACAATCTCTACCTGAATTGCCAAAATCGCATATTGGAGGGGGCCTGGATTATATTGCTCACATAATACTCCATCGACAGCTTCAACTCCACATTCGCAAGAGACACTTTTGAAGATTTGTATTTTTGACTTGATATACTCTGTAGAATATTAAATTAGAAATGATCCCCCATACTTGATTTGTATAAGGGCGCTAATTCTAAATTAAACACCCCAATGTAATACTTTCCACTCATAATCAATGAAATGATTCCACTATAATCACAGTTTTCCCTTTTTTATTCTAAGCATGAATTGGATTTCCTGTAATCCATAGCTATATTCTTTATCCATGTACCAATTTGTTAGCTCATGATTGGCAGTCCAAAGAGATTCAAATAAGAAGTTCCAACTCCAACTTGAGTATGAAATTTCGGATTAGGATCCTAACATTAAAATTGGACTTGGACACTTTACACATGAAATGATCTTATCTAGCGAATAGACTTGGGCATGGCATGCTCAATCTAGAACCATAAAGGCGTTGAACTTCTGAATCAAAAATCCATGAGAAATGGCACCACTTTGTAATTCCATCTTATCTTTAGATGACTCTATAACTCCATTTCACCAACCAGCTTGAACCACACCAAAATTCCACAACATTGATGACTTGATATACGGTATGCTTCCATCTCAATCCTGACTGAAAGAAACGGCCCTGATGATTATCCATTTTGAAAACAACTGCTTTCGTCATGGCCTGATAACCTCTTCTTGAATCTTGATTCGAATTTTCAAAAACTCGAGCCTTGAAAAAGTCTTGTGATGAAGCCAAATTGCACAGTATCGTTGAAGAAGGATAGCCGCTTGAGTGCATTGATCTGTTAAGTATTTTGAAGCGAAGCCAAATTCCACAGGAAACGAACGCAAGGCAAAGCGGACAAATTGGTTAGTTATGCAAGGAATATTTGACCTAGAATGCTTATGCAAAAAGACCAAATATTCTAAAGGTAAAAATTTGGGTATGACAAATACCGTTTATTCAGAACCTTATGTCCTGCAACTAGAGTTTGGTACCCTGAGAACATATTCTCAACAGTTTCATTGTCTTCCATCTTGAACGCGTCATATTTTTGAATCAAGGCAAGAGCCTTAATTTCTTTCACTTGCGTGTTCCCTTCACGAGTCATCCTCAGAGAGTCAAAAATATATTTTGCAGTATCTTTGTTGGTGATATTTTTATACTCAGTGTATGAAATGGCATTTATCAAGATGGTTCTTGCTTTGTGATGATTCTTATAATCTTTTTTCTGTTGATCCTTCATCACTCTTCTTTCAATTTTGTTGCCACTTGCATCTACTGGGTGTTCTTAGCCATCAACTACCATATCCCATAGATCTACATCATGAGCTAGAAATAAGCTTTTTATTCCATCCTTCCAATAATCAAATTTATCCCCATCAAAGACTGGAGGTTTAACATTGTAGTGATCTATATCATTTGTTTGAGCAACTGTAGGTGGAATGGCACCCATTGTGTTTCACGTTGGATCTTTATCTAACACGGTTAAGTGTTTGATAATCTTATCAAGATCAGACCCGCAGCTCTGATGCCAATTGAAGGTGGGAAGGAACACAAGAAATGGGGGGTTTGAATTTGGTTTCTAAAAAATAATCCTTTTTCAAAACAAATTCAACAGGGAAACACAAAAATAAAAATAACAAGTTATTTTTATACTGGTTCCTTGTTAACTAAGCTACCTCCAGCCCACCCTACAAAGGTGATTTCGCCTTCTCAATAAAGACTTAATCCACTATAATCAAACAGATTATAGACACCACAAAGATAATCGTCCTTCTCAATAAGAGATTCACACAATATGAACAAAATTTCTAAGTGTATTTACAATATTCACAAAAATAATATTATTAGAGAAAATGTAGCAGTGTGTGAATAACGTGTCGATATAGTTCACAAACTAGCAGCCTGGTCCATTCTATCAAGTCTTCCTTATTTAGCCATGGAAAGATCTGCTGGAGGATAGAATGAGAATCTTTATGTATAAGCTGGCACCTTGAATAACCGTCATCAATGGTGGGAGACAAAATTGTACATCATAAATGTCCTTACTCCACAAAATCTATGTTGTGGAAGGAATGTTTTGATCTTGTACAGTGTACTATTTATCTCACATAACGGCGTGTTATTATCATCTTCTAATCACCAAAGGCTTCTGAATGAAATTTTTGAAGCATGGTTAGAAGAATCAAGGGCCTTGTTGAGAGTATTCAGAACTGAGGTCTTCAACACTTCGCTCTTTAGAATCTTCAAATCTTAAGAACATAATCTTTAATGAAAACACAATCTTCAGGGCTCTTTAGTCACAGTCGTGATAAAGGCTTTAGCAGAAACGTTCTTCAGAACCATCATCTAACCGCTTTCTAGATCTTTATTATCTCTTGTAACACGCTTATTTCTCTTTAGAGTCAGAGTGTGTAGATTCAGAATTTGAGGACATCAATCGTCAAAGCATCAGAATTAGAACATGTATAACAAGAGCTACATACTTTACATAAACCATTAGAATACAAAATTTTTCTTTATGAGTTAATGTATTGTTATCATCAAAACTAAAGGCCAGATGCAGAACCGAATCTTGGTCTAATTGACAGATCTTTGGAAGTATTTAAAAAAACTTAGATATGCAAGGGTAGAAATTTATAGAAAGGTGTTATTTTAATTTGGCATAACTTTATAGGCATCTAACGGAAACTCAGAGGTGCAAGGGTAGAAATTCTTAGAAATGTATTGTTGCAATTTGGCAACATTTTGAGGTATCTAACATAAACTTAGAGACGCAAGGGTAGAAACTTTTTGAAGTGTATTCTAAAATTTTTGCAGACAGTTTGAGGTATCTAAGGGGATACATAAACCTTTATAAACACCTTAAATTAGGTTTTTAATGTATTGAGAGTTAGAAACATAGGCAAATATTTGGATAGACAACAGGGTTTGTTCTTGAAAACTTGGATGACTATTTTTTTATAACTCATTTGTAATATTTTGTAACAACTTTTTGAAGTATAGTGAATCGTGTAACTTCTATCTCATGTAGAGTAGATCATTTGATCAAATTGGGTAAATAATTCTTAGAGAATAGTTAATCATATAGATGTTTTCACGTACATAGTAGATCAATTTTATCGAATTGGGTAAACAACTTCTGTGTAAACTCATTTTTTCTCTTCGGCTTGATTTTTGCAATTTTGCTTAAATTATTTAACAAATTAACTTTTTCTTGTGGTAACAAATTTTTCTTGATGCGGTTGAACTTTCAATTTCATAATAAGTGGCGTCCACTATGGGGAAAAGAGGTTAAGTTTACAAGTGAGTAACATGGGTGCAAAATGGGACATTAAGAATTTTTAAAAGACAACTAATTTCAAATTTAGAAAGTGTAAATGCAAACAATCTTAATTTAAAATAAGTGTGTAGAATCATTGAAGCGTGAGACATATATTCCTGCATGCCTAACACAAGCAGAGAAGATCAAGATGGTAGATAAGACAAAGAGTGTCATCATCTTGTGCCTATGAAGAAAGTTGCCCGAGTGAAGATTACGACTTTGATATTGCAAAATTTGAATCATTGCAAAAGATAAAGTCTTTGGGTTGCATATTGTGTCTAAAACAATAACTCTATTCATTCTAAATGGTAGACAAATCCATCATTGAGCAATTAACATAATTTCAAATAGTCATTGATGATTTAGAGAATATTAAGGGGAATATTGATGATGAGGACAAGGATCTACTCTTTTTAATATCATTAAGCAGATCCTTTTAGCACTTCAAGGATGTCCATATTTATGGTAAGGATGGTATTGTCACTTTGGTGAAGTCTATAAGACTATGAGATTTAAGGAGCTTTCAATGATGAAATATTTGAAGGTTAATGATAGTGGTCAAGACTTGAGCATCTCAAGAGTATGGTTGAAGTTAATGGAAGTCTAAATGTATGAGTTTTGATAATTCAAGGATAAAATCCTTTATTTGATAGAAAATATATCAAGTTTAGAAGGATTATCCCAAGAGAGTGTTCCAGGATAATTATATTCAGATTGTAGTTTCTACATATGAGGATGATTATGAGATTGATTATGTAAAAGTGATGTCAAGTTTGACGAGTGGAAATAGTTGTGCCATGGACTTAAGATGCACTTATAATATGTCATAAAGGAAAGAAAACTTTGAAACTTTGACATTGAAAGAAGGAGAAGTTATTTGACTCGATGATAATAAGGCTTGTAAGGCTCACGGTGTTGTTAAGGTCAGCCATAAAATGTTCGATGTTTGTGAGTTCTTTCTACATAATTGGAGGTATGTTTATGAGCTTAAGCAATATGTTTTTTCAATAAGCATGTTTGATGATCTAGGATATTTCACTAGAGTTAAACATAGGTTGTTGACAATTTTACATGGTGGAATGGCCTTGGCTAAAGGGTCTATAACTGTGGGTTATTTATTTTAGATTGTTCCAATGTTATTGGTCATAACTCATTAGTTAGTGAAGACTTTCATGACAAAAACAAGTTGTGATATTTGAGATCAAGGCATTCTAAAGACCTAGTGGTTCTTTTAGAGCGCTTAAATGAGTTTTGTGAGAAACAACAAATAAAGACACATTTGACTGTTTTGGCTTGTTTCTAGGAGTTGTTGTAACACCCTAAACCCCGAATATAAAAAGTTTTACTATAAAATTTAAGGTGTCACCAACGACAACCCTTTAATAAAACATAGATATTTTGAAAACATGCAGCGGAAAAGTAATACAACATACAACGCCTGTCATCGCCTGCTCACCTTCACTTAGGGTATCATCATAGCAGAATCATATTAATCACAATAATAAAGCATGTTAGCTTCAATTTGGTTTTATAAAGGCTTTAACTTTCACAAAATTGTTCAAAAAGAAGTTTCAATATCCACTTTCAACAACTTCCAAACAAATGAACATAATAGTCATTAAACATTAAGAAAACAAATATGTTGACATCAAACATACTAAAGAAAACATTGTTCACCCCTAGTGTTATAGCGACTAAAAATAAAAATGTGATGACCAATGAAAATGACTCCAACAGCTATTTCCCGCTCACGGCAACAACTCTACTCTTAAGTATCTACAAGATATCCATGATGGACAACACCAAAGCAAAGGGGGTGAGAAATCACATCAGTAAATTAACGACATTAGCTACAAGGTAGAATTTAAACATATATACAATTCACATCAATCACACAACATCATTCTTACACCCAATCAATCAACATACACAAAGGAATCACATATTCATCAATTAAATTATGCAATGAGACTCATAACTTCAACTAGACTCATATGCATGTGGTACCATATCATCATCAACCGATTCACTCAAGGACCAGGTTCACCCTACTCGAACCCAAAATCCACCCTACTCGGTTTCGGGACAAGTCACCAATATACCCTGCTCGAATTGCAATTCGCCTCTTTCATCAACAACAACGACATAATGAATGCATGCCATAAAACATTAATGCAACAACAACATAATGTTTAATTTCCCCTCCCAACAATAAACAATACATGCATTGACCCAACAATAATAGTTCCCCTCCCGAACTATCATTCTACACAACATATTCACAATTCAACAACACATTTCATGCTCATACAACAAATATCGTCATCACAATTCATAACATTTAACACAATGTCATCCTCATGTGTGCACATACCCATTATTCATCAAACAATTCATAGATTCAATTATAATCATGTTTACTCAATAAGTCATACCCAACATCATTAAAATAATACTTTACCGAGCATAACAGTATCCAGAATATCCATAAAAGTTTTAAAATTGAAATTTGCTATAGAATATTATAAAAGCAAGTATCTGCACTCACTATAGACTTGTGACGGGTTACCCGTCAGGGTAGTGACGCCCATCACCAACCTCAAAACTCTAGAACATCACATGTGTGACAAACGAATTGAAATACAAGCATGGGTAGCATGACAGGTTACCCGTCACCAAAATGACACCTGCCAACGCCCTTAAACCTGTAGAATTCGTCCTTTTCCATGGAGTTCAATGTAGAAGTCCTATTTCTCAACCCAGACATACCAAATCGACTCAAAATAGTACATATATGTTATATAATCATCAATAACATCTAATTGTGTCAAATTAATACTTTTAATTCATAGTTTTCATAAAATCATGTTAATCCCAAACCTTCAAAATAAAAATAATGGTGAAAATATTTTAACTCCCCAAAACATAATTTATCACGCAACAAAGCATGAGAATTTCATCATCAATTATCATCACATAAAAAAATTCAAACACAAATAATATAATTATGTTAAAATACCATTTGCTCTATTGGAGGTTAAAGACTCCTCAATTCTATCCCTAATTCATATATCCATTATTGAGATAGTTCTCTCCATTACCTGGTTATTCTGATAGTAGTGTAAAATTCTGAATTTGATTCTCTAAATTTCTCTAAGTTCTAAGCCTTCCTTTGCACATCCCTAGGCTCATCTATATTCTTACAAATTCTGATTTTTTTTTTAAGTACTAATAAAAACTCCCTAAACTAGGTTATGCTCAATTTTATATCATTAGGGTAAATCTTCTTAAAATTCCAATTCTGGCCAACTCTTATTCTTCTTACTCCTTCCACCCTTCTACTCTTCATAAATCATATTTTTTGGCCCCAAAATCTCTATTTTCTATTGAACTAAATAAATTTAATAAAATACTATTATTTTAAATATTAAAATAAACTCTACTAATTCAGTTAAACTCTACTAGCCTCTAATTACTCTCCACACTCTCAACTTAAGGCCACACACCCCGAGTACCCTTATTTATTTAATTAATATTACCTAATAATCAAATAAATACCCAAAATCATAATAATTTGATTAAATTCAATAAATCAAAAATTGGGGTGTTGCAGTTGGGTTGTCAAAGAGTTTATGGAATGATATTGGTACGAACATCGCTTTCTTGATCGACAAATATCCATTCATAGGAATAGACTTCATGACAGTTATGGGGGTTTAAAGTATGAAACATGTAGACTACTTTAATATAAATATCCTCAAATCTTTGTTTTGGAAAAACAAGCTAGTCCAACATGATGGTAAGGTTACAAATTGTGTCTTCATTAGTTATCTAAAAGGTGGTAAGGGTTATAAGTTGTGTTAAGTGGAACCTACAATATCAAAGTTGATTATAAAATGGAAAGTTACTTTCAGTGAGGCTAGTTAGGGGAGGAAGAGTACAAACCGAGAGATGAAGGTATCAGAAGCTAGGGAGGAGAATACTCGATTTGAGGTTGAAGTTTCCGTTAGGGCGACTAGAGATGAGGAGAAAGTTAGAGATATTAGTCCTATTTGTAATGAGGGAAAATTTACAATGGCCTCTAATTATCATTTGACTTGTGTTAAGTTAAGGAGGGAAATCTACCATCTCAAGGATATGATTATGCTAGTCTTGGTTGTTATGCTTAGAACCAGTGACATTCAAAAGCAAAAGAAGTCAAAGATGGTTAAAGGCGATGAATGTTAAAAGGAATTCATTGATAAAGAACCATACTTTTAAGCTTGTTAGATTATCTAAAGAGGAAAACATGGTTGAGTGCAAGTGGATGCAAGTGCCAAGATCAAGGTTCAATCATGCTTGGACTTTATCAAGTTTATTGAATAATGATTCAACTTTGGAAATAGAATCAAGGTGATTTAAGTAAGTATGCCTTAAAAACATAAGTGATTAGGGGGAAATCTTTTCAGCGCATTTGACTTAGTAAAAAATGAACGCTCGGTCAATAATTGATCTGGTCATCGGGTTGAATCAATCAAAATTCAATGGATTGACTAGTTAATGTTTTGGTTGTCAAATGAGATACTTGAGTTCGTTTATAGATTGAGATTTGAAATATAACCTATTAGGGTTTTAGGATATTATAAATATGATTATCTATTACTTTTGTTAATGAGAGAATAACTTAAACGAAGAGGTGTAATCTTAGTGAGAGAAACTTAGAGAGGTAGGGGTAGAAACTTCAAGAATTGTATATTGGAATTTGGAAGACCTTGGGAGGTATATAAGGGAAAATTAGAGAGGCAATGGTAGAAATTTATTAGAGTTTAATCTTAGAATTTATTAAACCTTTTAAGGTATCTAGGGGGATTAAGAAACCATTCTAAACACATTGTGTAATGTGATTCATTTAGTGAGAGTTGGAAAGATTTAAAAATACTTAGTTAGAAAATATAGTGTTTTTGGAACTTCAGAGACTATTTCCATGTATCTAATTTGTAATATCTTGTAACAATTCTTAGACAATAGTGAACTTGAGAGTTGTTCTCTCCTGTACAGTAGATTGGTTTTATTGAACTGAGTAAACAGTATCTTTGTATACTCATATGTTATCTTCTTTTTACTTGTTGTGAATTTTGTTAAACTATTTGACAAGTTAATTTTTCTTAAGGCCATTTATTTTGGTTTTTAATGTTATTCGTCTCACACATCAATATTATTGATTTTATTAATATTGGTTCCATGGTGGAACTAAATTGCCCTGAGAATTAATAGTTGTGGTAGACAATGTAGCAGGGAAAATTGTGAGTAAAAGCTATTGATTAACTTAACTAAAAAATGCAAGTGTCGCCACCGCACTTTTATTTTGTCCAAAAGGAAAGGAAAAAGAGTGAACAAAACCTAAACAAGCTCTAAAATAAGAACAAACAAAACAGAGATTGGGTAAGGGGGGTTGGTTACGCAATGGGAAGGTGTTAGCAACCAAAATGTCTATAGTACTTTATAAGAGCCCTTTGAAATATCTATGCTTATTGGTTTGAAAAAAGTTTGCTTGAAATGTGATTGGGGAGATGAGAAATATTTTTTAAAGATTTTTGTGTTTGGAGAGACTTATCGCCTCATGCCTACGTACCCACAAAGTGCAAAATAGGATCAAAACCTTGTAGTTCGTGGTACAAATAACAAAAATGGTTTGTTTTGATTGATTTTTAAATGTAAAGACAAGTCGTCATTTTAAGGAGAAAACTACGACTAGTCGCCCACAAGTATAAGACAACATTTGCATCACCTAAAGATGGAGGATTTTGCTTGGATTAAAACCAACAAGTCTATCACTCAACATCTAAGTGGAAAATGTCAACATTTCAAATATTACTGGGAATAAGAGAACTATATCTCAACTATAGAAATGACTCATGTCTAAACTTTATGAAAAGTTTTAAAATAAAAAGTGCACAAAGGCACAAAAAGTTTAAATGAGGTGAAGTATTTTTTATATCTTTTTCATTTATTTTTAAATTGGTCAAAATATGATTAACATTGATTTACATTTATTAAAGAAATCAAAGTTTGAAAATCACTTGACAAAAGTCAAAGTTTTATTGTGAAAGCGGTTTTAAGTTTGAAAATAAGAAGGTTTTTGAAAAAGGGAGAAGATTTTGAAAATTTAAGAAGGGGAGGAGATGAAGTGACTATCCTAGAAAGTAAAATAAAATCTAGAGATAAGAAGGACCATACCAAATTGTAGAACACTTCATAGCAAGCCAAATAAGAGTTCCATCCATCTCAAAGCATGAGCAAGTGGGCAAGTCAAATAAAGGCAAAGATCCATAATACACCAAGCATAGGGAAAGAGACCTAATTCTTAGTCAAATGGTCCAAGAATAGTCCAAGAGGTCCAAGATCTAAGAATAGCCCAAGAGCATAACCAAAAAATTAAGAGCACCAAGTTTTTTTAGAGATTTAATCATTTATTAGTGTTTTGAACAAGATATGGTCCAAATGGACAAAGGAAAAAGACAGAAATGTAAACATGTGTCCAACGGACAAACGAAAAATAATGGAAGCATAAACAATAATATCGTATGAGATGATAATAATGGAGCATAAAAATAAAAGAGAGGAAGGGAGCAAGAAGGAAATATAAACAAAATTAGTACAATAATATTGTTAGTGAGTTAGTGATTAGTTGTTAGAACAAATGATCAATGATGATTAACTCATGCACTTAGGCCAAAGTTAATGAAGACTCATTAGAGGGTTGATAAAATCAAAACCTCCTAACAACAAGTTTCATAAGTGATAATAATGGAGCATACTTGGACTTTCAAACATAAGTTTGAGCCATGAATGATCACTTTCCGATTACGGGACAATTTAGTGCTATGTTAAGCAATTGTAATTGGATTTATGTAGAAACCACGACTATCTGAGGCCGGTCAATAAAAATGTTAGTGCTAATGCATGCTAGAGAAGTGATATGTAGATCACTCTCCGAAAGCAATATCGCACGAAAAGAAAATATGTAACAATCTCATTGTTAGTTCCATGGTTCTATGATGTAGAATTGTCCATGGTTCTATGATTGACTAAATTTTGGTAAAACATGATCCTGCACTGATGTTAAGCAGGATGTTATAACATCTCCATCTACTGTGGTGACAGAACTACTGTGGAGTGTTTTAATGTACACGTCATGCTGAATGTCGTGACATCCATCACGACATCCATCTGCTGTCATGACAGAACTACTGTCATGTGTTATAAACAGCAGGAGTTGTGAGCTAGCAGGAGCTAATGACAGAACTGCTGTCATGGATGTAGAAGGAGCTAGCAGGAGCTGATGACAGAACTGCTGTCATGGATGTCATACTGAGCGTCATGACATCAATGTCTGGTACAACAAGGGCTGTTATGCTATATCTCTTGACAGAAGTGTTTTGGTTCTGTTGGATATTCCACATCAGTATGTACAGGCCAAAGAGATTTTTTAGAAACAAAGTGCATATTTAATGGGTGTTCATAAAAAGGATCTTTGATACTTTTTAGGGAACTATAAAAATTTGTTTCTACTGTCATGAAGAAGATTTTGCAGAAGCGTTCAGCAGGGCAAGCTGGTCAGCTAAGAGTAAGTAAAATTGAATGTCATACTGAATGTCATGACATTGATCGTATGACATCAGACGTGCAGGGTTTGTTTTTCTGTTATAATACCTGATATATCTTAGGCTAAATTTCAGGAAACCTGTTAGGGTTCCTTGGTCATCTCAGACGAGATTCTAGGCAGTATCATGACCTAATTTGACAGCACCTTGATCAGTGGAAATTAGGTTTACTTTGTTAAACCTAATGTTTGTTACTTTGGAGCAGCCAAAGCCCAGTCTGCATTGCTATAAAAGGAGGAGCAGAAGCAGAAGAAATTAAGCACTCACATCAAGAAAAACCAGAGTGTAGAATAAAGGTCTAGGGTTTGAGAGTCCCTTGTGTGTATGTCACCCTTTGTATCTTTTGATACATTATGGTAGACATATGTGTGAGTGGAGAATTCTGTGGTTTGCAGTGATCCTTCAAGTGTCTAGGGATCTTAGGATTCCTTGTGTACCAAGCAATTGTAGGTTGTATGATTGCTCTGGTTAATTGGATGAACAGGTGTGTTCATTTTGTCACTCAAAGCTTTTAAGCAAGAGTGTGTCTTACTTGATAAAAGTTGTGAAGAAAGATCATGGTGTGTGTTTGGAGTGTGTCTCTATAACTGTTATGTAATTGTGTATCACTGTGTTGTGAATGAGGGGGAGTGAGTGGGTATACTCAGGTCTAGAGTGTCTCTAGGTTGAAGTGTCATTGGGTAGAGATTAAGTGAGAAGTGAAAAGTGGTTGTTTGACTTTGAATTGATTATGCTAATAGTGAATTTCCTCCCTGGGTTGGTAGCCCCCAGATGTAGGTGATGCCGCACCGAACTGGGTAAACAATTATTGTGTTATTTATCTTTCTGCATTTACAATTCTTCATAATTTAAATAGTTAGATAAATAGGTCTGTCAGCTTGCATATGTCACAACAGAGGTCATGATGTTGGTCGTGACATTGGCACAATTTAAAGAAATTTAAATTGTTCATGATCTGTCCTCGTCCTTGTTTCAGCAGAGATCAATGTTCTTGGGACATCTGAAATCTACATACCAGAATTTCAATTTGTATCAGAGCAGGCATCCTGTCTGTTCTGGATGAGATCTTAGGAGATACTTTTTGGTGTTTGGAACAAGAAGAAGTTGTAGCTGATTTGTTGATCTTGCTGAATACTGCTTATGGAGCCAAGGAGAAGCGTGTATCTGCTCCTGTGCCCTCTAATATATGAGCTTCTATGACCTGCTGCATGTTCTGCCAAAGAAGGAGTGGCTACTTTTCTCCTATGACCTGATGAATGATCAGACATCTTGTTTAGGGCTTGTTCTTTTGGTGGTTCTGCTACATAGTTCTCTGATAAAAGAATTCTGATGCCCCTAGGAGAAGACTGGCTCATATACAGTATGAGGTATGGCTGTGGCAGATTGCTCGAATTTGTTCTAAAGAAGATAGTGGGAGGTGATTTATTTTCACCACTCATGACTTGCAAGGATTCTATCAGCAGAGGAAGTCATAGGCAGGTTAAGTCAAGGATGTAAGCCTTGATGTTCCAACAGTAAAGATCCTTCAACTAAAGAATACATTTGGTATTGCTAAAGTGTAAATGGTCTTCTCAACAAGTTGTGTGGATTTAAGATCAATTTTTATTTGTGGAATGCACAAGTATTTAATTGGTTATCCATGAAGTTCAAGATTGCTGAAGTCCAGAGAAGGATTTTTTAAGGATTTATTATTCATTGCTATATGAGATATTCTCAAATATTTAATGGATTATCCTTGGTTGATGATCAAGTTGTCCTCTCAATGTTGCACAAGTGTCAGGCCCTTGATATGCTTGGTTTACTTCAAGGATCTGATGTTCAACCAGATATTGAGACATTCCATCAGCGGAGATTGTGTAGAATTTTGTTGATTCAAGGAGTGAATCATTAGATCAAAGGAGATAAAGTTAGATCTGTCTTTATTCTAGTAAGGGTCTTGGCAAGAAACTAAGGCTAGAATATAGGGCTGATGAAAGTAAAGACATCTTTCTTAGATCTACTCTAGGAGTATTGGAGTGCAACAGGTGTGTTTTAGTTTTTACTAGAAGTATCTGATCTGTATCTAGAAAGTTTCCTGGCAAGAAACGTGTCTAGAATATGTTGATGGCACTGCTTGGGTCAGTTTATTTCTGATCTAAGTACATAGGAGCATGTGACCTTGCTCATCTTGGAGGACAAGGATAAGTGGCAGTTATCTTTAACTTTCTAACGAAGTTTCTACCTAAGGAAAGCAAAAATCCTTTTGTAAAGATTTTTGTGATCTCCCTTCTCTAAAGAATCAAGCTTTGACATGTTTGGTTCTCTTTAAAGAGGAGTTCTTAAAGCAAATTCACTTTAAGGTAATTGTTGTGGTACAATAAAGCAGAATAGAGGTTGTCTACTCCAACTTGATATCAAGCCTATGTACTCTTGTTCTGTTTGAGTGAAGAGAATCTTCTAAGAGGAAGAATGAAAGCCTGAACTCTCCAGCTGGATGTCTTAACCGAAGTTGTGACATCAAGCAGAAACTTCAAGGCCTCAAGTGATATTGTGGCACATCATTTGAAGATAAGTTGATCTTCTCAGGTATGAATGGAATTAATGCTTCATCTCATGTAGTTTGCGGGATCTGTGTGAAGGTGTAGATGCCCTTGCTTTGGAGCAAGAAGAATTTGAGACTTGAAGATCAAAGTGGCCTGATAGATTAGAAGATTTTCTAGAAGCTGAGTTAACCAGTGGCAGTTGGTTATTTCAGAAGGGTGCCTGAAGAACATTACTCTTGTGCAAAAGGGTAGTTGTTTGAAGACCAGAAGAGGTTATGGTTCTGTTCATACATTAGAGCTTGTGGTAGGAGCCCTAAGTTATTTATGAAAGATTACCTTCTTTTGGAGATGAATTTGATCAAGCTGGTGGAGTTGTATTCTGTGAAGATCTTCAGTTGGATTACTAGGCAGTAGTAAATCCATTTATGGGCATATAAAGGACCAGTGGATGCTGTGAGATGTATCAGCTGGAGTTAAAGATCTGGTGTGGAACTAGTGATTCACATCTTGACTAAGAAGTACTCTATCTTGACATACGGGAGAATGATGAGATAAAAAGAACTGTCTTGGAGTATGATGTGAAGGTATTAGAGTGGATCATGGGATGATTGCATTCTGATGTGGTATATGGCACTAGTTGACTCAGAAACGTTCTAACCCATCATATGGGAGAATGATAGGGTAAAGAATGTTTTGGAGTATGGAAGATCCATCTTAAGCTCTAGAAAGAAGTGGAGCAGGTTAATACCCTCTCACTGTATGAGCTCGAAGGGAGTCTTGAGATATAATGTGGTGACCTTGGAGCAGATTTTATCAAAGATAGGGGAGAACTTCTGTTTGATGGGTGTATTTTTTGCTTGTGGTTCAAGCAGTAAGTGAATGCGTTCAACTTATGTGTTGAATAGAAAATGAGTTCTTATAGACATGAAAATGCTTCTTATGTTCTCCATTCATGTGCACTAGTTACCCTTGATATGGGGAGATATACTTCTATCTAGGATGTGTTTCTGCAAAAGTGCAGTTATGTACTAAGATTGTTTGTGGTTTCAAACAGTTTGGGATTTTATGAAGATAGAATGTCAGACAAGATGTTTTGACATTGGATTACTGCTCCAAGCTCATGATGAACATGACAAGTGTCTTACTTTTGGTTCTGTTCTTAGGATGTCCATGGATCCAGTCAAGTTTGTAGGCCTCTATCCTAGTGTGTCTGGTGAAGATAAAGATCAAGACATCATCAGCTCTGATTCTGTGCAGATGGAAGAACCTTTACCCTAACATCTTGGAGATCTTCCAGATAGTTATTCTGCAACTCTTCTGCTATCTGTTCCAGTATGGTTTGTAGGAATGTAGAGCTGCAGTATGAAGATGTTGAAGGAAAGTCTTCATATGTTTGGATCTCTCTTTCAGGGGAGTACTGAGTATGCATGACAAGGGGAGTTGTGTACATGTGCTAATATGGAGCTATATGCAAAGGGTGCTGAGTCTCAGGAAAGCTTATATTCTTGCACCACTAATGAGGTTGTAATGTCAAACAAGATGTCTTGATATTGTGTTGGCTGGTGTATTGTTGTGCCTTGGCAACATGTTTATGGGTTACTGTCTGGGAGAATTTATTTTTTCTCTGCAGAATTTTTGTGTGTCTCAAATTAGGGATTTAAGATCAATTGTTACTTGTGACAAGTAGTTAATTGATTATCCTTTAATTGGTGATGTCAAAAGTGTCATTCCTGAAGGTACAACTTCAGATAAGACAAGAACCCAAGATTCAAGAATGATTCAAGGTGTACTCTCAAGGAACTGTGGTTCAGGGCTGATTTTACACTGGCCGTGTGGAGTTTTTGCAGAAGAGGTTGTTTCTCATCATGATGGATCATGCTGTAAACTAGTCAGTGTGTTGCTCATATGCATAAGTTGGATAATTAAAACTTAGTGCTCTGAGTTATGTTGAGTTCAGCAGAGGGGTTTAAATCCTTGCCAATGGATTGGTGCTGAAGTGGTGGAGTCTTTATAAGAGGTCAAACAACTTGTACAGTTTGTGTTATGAGCATATGTATGTACATTTACTCCAATTTTTGTCAAGTTTTGACTAAACCAAGGGGGAGTAAAGTGTTGTTGTTATGCTATTGCTTGCTGGATGCAACTATTAAGGTGGAGCATGATAGTTAGTTTGTGTAAACTACTGTTGCTGCCCTGATAAGTTGTTTGGTTGTTTTAGCCAAAATTTGCCAAAGGGGGAGATTGTTAGTTCCATGGTTCTATGATATAAAATTGTCCATGGTTCTATGATTGGGCTATATTTTCGTAAAACATGATCCTGCACTGATGTTAAGCAGGATGTTATAACATCTCCATCTACTGTGGTGACAGAACTACTGTGGAGTGTTTTAATGTACATGTCATGCTGAATATCGTGACATCCATCACGACATCCATCTGCTGTCATGACAGAACTACTGTCATGTGTTATAAACAACAGGAGTTGTGAGCTAGCAGGAGCTAATGACAGAACTGCTATCATGGATGTAGAAGGAGCTAGCAGGAGCTGATGACAGAACTGTTGTCATGGATGTCATACTGAGTGTCATGACATCAATGTCTGGTACAACAAGGGCTGCTGTGTTATATCTCTTGACAGAAGTGTTTGGGTCTGTTGGATATTCCACATCAGTATGTACAGGCCAAAGAGATTTGTTAGAAACAAAGTGCAGATTTAATGGTGTTCATAAAAAGGATCTTTGATACTTTTTAAGGAACTATAAAACATTTGTTTCTACTGTCATGAAGAAGATTCTGCACAAGCGTTCAGCAGGGCAAGCTGGTCAGCTAAGAGTAAGTAAAACTGAATGTCATGACATTGATCGTATGACATCCGACGTGCATGGTTTGTTTTTCTGTTATGATACCTGATATATCTCAGGCTAAATTTCAGGAAACCTGTTAGGGATCCTTGGTCATCTCAGACGAGATTCTAGGCAGTATCATGACCTAATTTGACAGAACCTTGATCATTGGAAATTAGGTTTACTTTGTTAAACCTAATGTTTGTTACTTTTTGAGCAGCCCAAGCCCAGTCTGCATTGCTATAAAAGGAGGAGCAGAAGCAGAAGAAATTAAGCACTCACATCAAGAAAAACCAGAGTGTAGAATAAAGGTCTAGGGTTTGAGAGTCCCTTGTGTGT
The DNA here is from genome assembly GCA_963859935.3 of Lathyrus sativus. Taxonomy (NCBI): domain Eukaryota; kingdom Viridiplantae; phylum Streptophyta; class Magnoliopsida; order Fabales; family Fabaceae; genus Lathyrus; species Lathyrus sativus. The sequence goes on along the minus strand of OZ012739.1, from coordinate 289,910,257 downwards.
AAGTCACCCTTTGCATCTTTTGATACATTATGGTAGACATATGTGTGAGTGGAGAATTTTGTGGTTTGTAGTGATCCTTCACGTGTCTAAGGATCTTAGGATTCCTTGTGTACCAAGCAATTGTAGGTTGTATGATTGCTCTGGTTAATTGGATGAACAGGTGTGTTCATTGTGTCACTCAAAGCTTTTAAGCAAGAGTGTGTCTCACTTGATCAAAGTTATGAAGCAAGATCATGGTGTGTGTTTGGAGTGTATCTCCATAACTGTTATGTAATTGTGTATCATTGTGTTGTGATTGAGGGGGAGTGAGTGGGTATACTCAGGGTCTAGAGTGTCTCTAGGTTGAAGTGTCATTGGGTAGAGATTAAGTGAGAAGTGAAAACTGGTTGTTTAACTTTGAATTGATTATGCTAATAGTCCCTGGCTTGGTAGCCCCCAGATGTAGGTGATGTTGCACCGAACTGGGTGAACAATTACTGTGTTATTTATCTTTTTGCATTTACAATTCTACATAATTTAAATAGTTAGATAAATAGGTCTGTTAGCCTGCAGATGTCACAACAGAGGTCATGACGTTGGTCGTGACATTGGCACAATTTAAAGAAATTTAAATTGATCATGATCTATCCTTGTCCTTGTTTCCGCAGAGATCAATGTTCTTGGGACATCTGAAATCTACATACCAGAATTTCACTCATCTTCATCAAGAACTTGAAATAAGTTTAAATGATATCAAAGATTTTCATTGATCAAAAGAAAAAAGGAGAAGAGGAGAGGGAAAACCAAATTGAATTACAATTTCAAGGTCATTTCATCTTTAAGTTCATCCACTCATCTTGGTAGATTAAAGCACTAAACATATCATTAACTCAAAGAACCTAAAATGAATTAAACAATTCACTTTAAAGAAGATTTAATTTAGTGAATGTTTATCCAACTTCATCTACACCATAAGTCCAATGAATTTAAAAGTGTATTCCAAGGAAAAGGACCTTTAAAAGTGTATTCCAAGGCAAAAAATCAAAAGGAAATGGAAGAAGAAGAAGAAGAAGAAGAATAAGAAAGATCCAAAACAATCTCAAAACAAAGTCAAAATGCCAAAATTGATACTGTGTAATCGATTACCACCAAGAGGGTAATCGATTACCACTGCTAAAACACCAACAAATCCACTTTGAAAATGTGCAAAACTTGATCAATCATTACTTCAAACACCTTATGATAAAGTATGTAATTGAGCATGAAAATTTAAGTAAAATAACAACAATCAACACCAATAGAACACAATTTGCAAGATCCAAAGATCAAGCAACAAGAATCAACAATTGATCATATGTGAAGGATGTATCAAGAGAAAAAATGGTGGATCAAGAGATTACCACTTAAAATCTGAAAATTCTTCAAATAAACTCCACAAACCACACACCAAAACCTGATCTACTGAAATTGATGATGAAAAAAGTGAATGGATTAAGGTTTAGCTCAAAGATTAGTAAGTTCTAGTGATGAACTTACTAACTTTCAAAGGAAGAAAGAGCTTTGGTGAATTAGGTAATTGGAGAAAAAAACAGAGAGTCAAGAAAGAATTTGACAAGGTGAAATTGGCTATCAAAAGCTAGTGAAATGAGAGAAATGAGGCTCTATTTATAGGAGTTAGGCTTGGAAATTTTGGTGGATTGAAGTTTGGTTTGGAATCAAAGTTAGGCTTGGAATTTGAATTTGGAGAGAAATTAATGATCAAGTGGTGATTAGTGAAGGTGTATGGTGGGAATTAATTATGATGAGGTAGGGGAATTAAAATGAAGTGATCTAGAATATTCTCATGAAGAAACATTTGAATTTGGTGCCAAAAATGCTGCAAAATTTGAATTTGGAATATTCACATGGAAATAAACACATGAACTTTGGAGTTTCTTGAATAGAAGTCAATCAAATCTTGGGAGACTCTTGATCAGATGATTTTGAATTGTTTGTAGATCAACTTTGATTTTTTTAGATGAAATTCATTCGAGATGAGGGACTGGTATTTAATATCTTTGCTCCAAATCCTTCCTAAAAAAGTTAGTGAAGGAAAAACAAACATTTTTTGGATTTTGAATAATGGTTAGTAAACATAAACATAAACAAGTATCAAACAAATGAGAAAACAAGGGTGTTAGGTGATCTCTCAAGAATAAACACACAGAGGAAGGCAAGAGAACCAAATCTTGCAATCTTGTTTGTGGAATGATATGCAAATGATATGTGGGATCTTAGGGGTAAAAATTAGGGTATTACAGCTTCCCCCACTTAAGTTTCTTCTATCTGGAGATATGAAGATTGACATCTTTGTCTCGACCAGATAGAAGAGGCTTAAATATAACAAGTAAACCCAATTTTTGTCCCTAGGAGGCCACAAAGTGATATGATTATGCTAGTGATATGCAAACAAAAGACCTCTGTGGGGAAAACAAGCCACAAGAGAAAAACAAGTTGCTGGGGAGAAAAAGAAGAAAAGAGACTCCGTAGGGGAAAATAAAAGAAAAAGATCCTATTTCGATAAAAGAAAGGAAACGACTCAACCGGGGAAGAGATACCAACTTCCGGTTACTGGGAAAAGATACTCAAATCAAAGAGAAGAGGTAAAATACTTTCTACCGATTACTGAGTAGAAGATAAGGGTAATAAACATGAAAGAATTATCATCTACCAGTTATTGGGTAGAAAAGCAAAGAGATCTGTTACGTATTACCAGTTAATGGGTAAAAGTAATCCACTTGTTGTGAGATAATCAACTACCTATTACTGGGTAGGAAAAGAAACAACGCCAACTATCGGTTATTGAGTAGTTTAGCAAGAGTAATAGACCTAAAGAAAAAGGTTACCAACTATCGGTTATTGGATAGGGTAAACAATATATCAATTACCTATTATTGGGTAGGAAAAGGAATATTACCACAAGGAAAGATTACTGACTATGGGTTACTGGGTAGAAATTAATGATGTTAACTAACCAAAAGAGAGACAAATGTTACTTGCTACCGACTACTGGGTAGAAAAATAAAGGCAACAAGCTCGGGAGGAAGGATTATCTTTTACTGGTCCTTGGGTAAAAACAAAGGATAACCAACCAAAAGGGGTGAGAAACATTATCTGCTACCTATCACTGGGTAGAAAATAAAGGTAATATACTCAAAAGGTGAAGAAACATTACCAACTACCCGTCACCAGGTAGAAAAGTAAAGGCAATGAACTCACAAAGAAAAATTATCGACTACCTGTCATTGGGTAGGTAAATAAAACTCGACTACCTGTCATTGTGTAGGAGAAAGAGAATAAAGGTCGACTACCTATCACTGGGTTGAAGAAGGAAATAAAGGTCTACTACCTATCACTAGGTAGGACAAACATACTTGACTACCTATCACTGGGTAGGATGATAAATATATCATTAGCTACCTGTTACTGGCCAGCTCAAATCACACTACAAACTTCTCAAATAAAGAGATAACCATTTGTTGGGGATGAAATATTCATTGGGTCGTAATAGGATTCTCATATGAGGAGATAAACATATGTTCAAATGACGAACCAAGTCGAATGATAACAAGCTTCCACTATAAATATAGGGTTCAACTTCTTCTTTAATCAAGTCTTGGACTTGAAAAAGGACCAAATACAAATTGTCTTTGCTGAAAGGATTACCATCTGCTGGGATTAGAGATTAATAACTCTGTCGGGGATCTTCAAAAGAGATATGGGCAGGTTAAATTATACAACGGACTTCTCAAATAAAGAGACAACCATCTGTTAAGGATTTCACAACAAACTTCTCACTAGGACTTCTTCCACAAAGATGCCATTTGATGGAAAATCTGGTCGGATAAGGATCCATCATTTCACAATAAACTTCTCTACTGAGGATGACCTAGAGAACTTGCTGGCAACAAACAAGCTGCTCAAATAAAGAGGCTGCCACTTGAAAGTCACACAGGCAATTACTAAGAGAGTGTTATTGAAACACCGCTGGGGATATTCAAATCTTCTTCTTCTGATAGAGATTAATAACAGATTTCCGCCGAGGAAAATAAATCCTCAAAAGAAAGGAAATAAATACCTTCTCATCATCCAAGTTTCAAAGCCATAGAAAATCAAATAACCACTGCCAAGAGGCCAAACAAGACTCGACCCAATGAGGAAATAACTCAACTGGGGATTAATTCCATCCAGATAAAAGCTGGGGAGGAAAGCTAAAACAAACATCTTCCACGAGGTATAAACTCAGTGGGGAATTATAAAGGATATACAATTTCTTCTTAGGGTCGACATTCTAATGGAAAGAAGACACACACACTATGCGGGGATAACAACATTGGAGAAAGGGAAGCACCAACAAAAATGCAAGATGCACAATGCCACAAAAACATGTTATGCTTAACAAAATCAATGCGCATGTTGTAACGCCCATCTGTTAAATATTTTTAGTTTCCGGTGTTATTTTATTCGTCGAGAGTGGTTTGTGTGGGAATTGATGAAGAAATAGAAGCATAGTATTAATATTGAATAATTAATAATGATAATAATTAATAATTAATATTAATGTTGATATTATTATTATTATTATTATTATTATTAATATTATGGGTTTTTAATATTAATGTTGGAATTATGAAAATGAGGATTTATTATTATTGGAATTATTTGGATTGAAAAAGTGATTTTTGGGGTATTGAGGGCATAGTTGGCAATTTGAAACAAAATAGAGAAAGGGAAGAACACGTGAAGAGGAGGAACACGGTTCAGCCAAGAGGAGGGAGATCAAGGTCTGAAGCTTGAGCAAGAAGAGGAAGAGGACCAAGCTGCTGAATTTTGCGGATTTCCATCATCAACTGCATGTTGAGGTAAGGGGGGGATTGATTGGTTAAATGGTAAACTGCATGAATAATTGGTAGAGGGGAATTTCCTATCCCCATAGATTGATGATGAATTTATGATGATTATATGCATTAATTCTGTTCTGCATTGTTGATTATTGTATTGAGACTGTTGCATGCGAAATTTGATGACTGGTTGGTTGATTTGGGGGTTTCTGGGTAATCCGAGGTTTTATGCCGGAAGTTGGCTAATCCGAGCCCGAATTGAGAATTTATCGGGTAGAGTTGATGATAGACCTTGCAGCTAGTAGTATATTGTTATCTTGGCATTGTGGGAACTGATTTGGGTGGAATCGATGAGTTTGGAGTGTGTTGCCGACTCTGAGCAGTGGCTGTATTTTTCAGAAATCGCAGGACACTCGCTAGGCGAGTGCATAGCGAGCCTTCGCTGGTAGCTCGTAGTAGCGAGCGTGTAACGAGCCATTCCAGTGGCTGATTTCCTGTGTTCGCTAGGCAAACGTATGGCGAACGTTCGCTAGGAGCTCGCGTAGCCGAGCAGGTGGCGAGCGTAGCAGAATTTTGTCTCCTTGGAGCTGTGTGCAGCTGTTGATGCTGAATGTGGTCGGTCTGATGTATCGTAATGATTTATGGGTCCTGAGTGTATGTTGGGTGTTAGCGGGCTATGTGGCCGGCGTTAACGCATTTGACGTGATCGATTGATTATGTGGTATATTTATATGTATGTGTTAAGTGTGATATGTGATGGATCCGTAGATCGATACGCCTTGTGTGCGGTTGTGTTGATATGTTGTGATGAGTGGATCAGTAGGATCGATACGCCTTGTGTGCGTTGTGTTGATATGTTGTGATGAGTGGATCAGTAGGATCGATACGCCTTGTGTGTTGTGTTGATATGATTGTGATGAGTGGATCAGTAGGATCGATACGCCTTGTGTGTGTTGTGTGTATATGTTGCGTGATGAAGGCGGATTAGTAGGATCGGATGCACCTTGTGTACAGATGTGTATGTGATGTGTGATATATGTACATATGATGCATGATGAAATATGGTCAGGGGACCGTGTATGCTGTTTATGTGTGATTGTTGTTGTGTGCGTGCATTGGGGTTATGCATGGCATGTTATGTTGTGGTGCTCCCTTTGTGGAGGGATAATGGCCAGGTGGTCCGTCGATATTGATGATGTGCTCCTTTGTGGAGGGTTGATGGCCATGTGCCCATCGGTGGTGTTGTGCTCCCTTTGTGGAGGGTGATGGCCAGTGACCATCGGAGATGTGCTCCCTATGAGGAGGGTGATGGCCAGGTATCCATCGATATTGTTTTTATGCTCCCTGTGTGGAGGGTTGATGGCCCAGTGCCCATCGGTGATGTGTGCTCCTTTGTGGAGGGTTGATGGCCCGGTGCCCATCGGTGTTGTGAGTCGGTACCGCATATCATGGGTTGTGTTGCATGTGTGCAATTATTGCATTGATTGTATGCTGTGATTGATGATGGGACAGTAGGTCCGGATGCTATGTATATGAAATGATGTTATATGTTTCTGCCTTTTATTTCATGTACATGATTACCGCTTTATATTTGATCGTGATTTCTCACTCCTCTGTTGTTGTTGTGGTCTGTGCTTCTTCGGAAGTACAGAAAATCCAGGGGTTTTAGCTAGCTTGGATTATGGCAATGTCGTAGGGATTGCTCTGATACGTAACACCGGGGCTTTTGGAGTTTTCATGTTTATTGACGATTTGTGTGCCCCTGTGGCGTATCTTTGTTGTGTTGAATATGATGATGATGTTTTGTACATTTTGGGCAGAAGGGCGACTTGTTGTACATATGATGGTGTTGATGAACGTATATATATATATATATATATATATATATATATATATATATATATATATATATATATATAGTATATATATATATATATATATATATATAATATATATATATATATATATATATATATATATATATTATAAGTATATATATATATATATATAATATATATATATATATATATATATATTATATATATATATATATATATATATATACAACATACATATTATGTGTTTATGACAGACTTCTTTTTCGCTGTAATTTTATTGGAAAATCATTTAAGAAATGTTTGGTGAAATTTTGGTGAAATGTGACATCCCGTTTTTGAGGGAAAACTCTGATATGTGTTTATTTTATTTGTTTTATTTTATTTTGGGGAACAGGGTGTTACAAGTTGGTATCAGAGCAGGTCGGGTCCATCCGGCAAGTTGTCTTGTATTGTGGTCTAATCCTTGTATGTGGCATGTGTGAGAAACATTGTCGGTACATGTTGTTGTTTAGCTTTGTTGGTAGAAGTGGAATGATTTGAGTGGGAAGGAGCTTGTGCTTATCCAGGGTGCTGCATGTGT
>OZ012739.1:289811029-289902480 GCA_963859935.3 Lathyrus sativus | reverse complement strand
TGTGAGGAGATTAGGGTTTAGGAGCTAGGCAGAGCTCTAGATTAGAAAGCTTGATTCTCAAACATGGAAGGCCTTGACTGCCCCCATTCTTCTCTATGATGCAGAGTCTCTCTAAGACACTCACCCCTTCCTTGGAAGGCTTGGTGCTACTGTCTAAGGGATAGAACTCTTGAGAGAAAATATCTTATGTGTTAGTAGCAGTTGGTTTGCCACCCTTGGTGGTCAGCTAAGTGCTTAACACCCAATTCACTCTTGTGATTGATCCCTCAGCTTGGAGGTTAGGACTTGAAGAAAAGCCCTTGTAGACTGAAGATTGATGACAAAGACCTTTCTTGAAGGCTGTGGAGATGGAGGTTGATGCTTGTAGCTAATTGGAGATTACTTGAAGTCAGATGTTGATGCAGAGCTGCTGTGGCTGTTTATTTTTTTGCTGTATTTCATTTCTGATGTATTGATTGGTTTTCCTGACTGTATTGTTTGCTGTTTAACCTGTTGGGTTGAGAGTGAATTTTGTTCACTTTTGCCTATTGTTTTCTAGGTTCGAGTTGAGTGGGACTCCCTTGCCTCGCTTGTATTGCTGCATTCATGCATTTTACTGCTTTACTATATATATCTGATATTGTTTCTGTTTCCGTCTATTCCCTTAGGATCTCTGTTTCTCTCTGCGCAAGAGAGGAGCATGATAGACACTAGGTCTTAACCCATGCATGATAACACTAGGTTAGTTTGATTCTCTTTGCAACCATATGTTAAAGTTCTGTCTCTTTCTTTCTCAAAACAACAGAAAATACAATAAAATTCAAACACAATAAAAGACACTTCTTCCGTAAAAGAATGTGAACTCATCAAGACGTCATTTTTGTCCGCTTGGACTGCTAATCAGAAAAACCTTTTTCAGAAGGAATAAAATCAACCAAGACAGACTTGTGTCGTACGTGGCCCGAACTACGTTTGCTCTGATCTTCCATGCAGTGTGGAAGTACGTAGGCATAGGATGTGATATCCTAGCGAGCAACCTTCCCCTCCTTTCCCGTAGGTAGGCGAACTACGTTGACTCTGATTTCTCGTTCCAGACGGGAATACGTAGGCATAAAGTGCGATACTTTTCCGAGTCATTTTATTTTCATTTTCTTTTCTTTTTAACCCTTACCTTTAGTTTAGATAGAATAACAATCCATACCCGAAAACAAGCGTGGATCCCGTCGAGTACGACGGACGTGAGGGGTGCTAATACCTTCCCCTTGCGTAACCGACTCCCGAATCCAGTTTTGGTTGCGACGACCATTACCTTTCCCGTGTTGTGCGAGGTTTACTCTGAGCGATTCCTTCTCCCTCCCGTGGGATAAATAACGCACGGTGGCGACTCTTCTGTTCAGCCGGCGCCGATTTTCGCAGTAGCGACAGCTGGCGACTCTGCTGGGGATCCAACGTCCCCTGGCTGCTAAGGACTGCGATAGTTCTTATGCATTTGGGATCCAACGTCCCTTAAGAGAGTCAATCCTAACGCTTGTTTTCCCGTCGAGGATTTTGTATGGATTTATATTTCTGACCTTTATTTTCAGCATTATAAATATTGATTATTATTGCTGTATTTTGGGTGTGACGGGTGTTCTGATATTGAGAGATAAGTCGGACCTGGGCTTGAGTGCACCTAGAATTAGAGTAGATATTAATTGGCGCCCGCTTGCTTTGCTTGCCTTGGTGTCCCGCGAAATCTACACTCAGACGAGGTTCCTCTGGTTGGCCTCCTGCCCCTTCCTTTGGTTGGCGTGGGTTGCTGGTGTTGCACCCTAAAATTTGCCCAACCTTATTCACCTTGGTTTATGTTTCAATGTCATTAGCATTTGCATATAGAGTCATGTACATAGACTAAACCATCTGCATAGCATAAGCATAGCAAGTCATTCAACAGGGGACCAATCATTATTTTCATCTCTAGAAGCCTATCAAGAGGTTACTTATCCTTACTCCATCTTATTCAAGTCATCAGGAAGAATTTGAAAGCAAAGAGTTCAGCAGATCAAGCCTTGAGTCCATCTCCTAGCTGAGGGTGTCTGAGGGTCAACCAGGGGGGTTGTGAGCTGTGAATGGAAGGCATGGGGAGTATCTAGACATATGAGAGACTTAGAAAGTCATTTGGAGGAGGAGACAAGTCATTGATGAGAGCACAAGAGCTATAGTTGAAGACAGTCAACTAGGGTTTCATCTGGGTCAACCCTAGGTCAACCCTAGGTCAATTGACTGATTTAAAGGGCATTCAAGCTATTGGAGAGATGTGGGTTCATAATTTGACATGTAGAAGAGGATATGTTGATATGCCAAGGAGAATTCAAGAGAAATAAAGGAGAAGAGGAGTTACTAAATTAGGGTTTCTATGTAAAATCCCCTAGTTTAGGTCAAATTTCCAAGCAAGATAAGTCAAAATGCTAGCTTCAAATGGCTTCTTGGCCAAGATGAAACTTGTAGAGGGTCTCAAGACCTTTAATTGAGTGTGGAAGACATCAAGGAGATTTATAGAACTCAAGTTATGGTCCTTGCAGTTACAGGTCATCTGAGGTATCTGAATTTTTGTCTGTGAAAGTGACTTGACTTCCAAGCTAGTTTTACCCCTCAAGGAGATTTCAAATGAATTCTTGGTAAACATAAGAATTGTTCCTCATTGTCTTAGATTTCTAGAACGGTATAGCATGCCCTCATATGATGTGGAGAACTCAACTTATGGTCTTGGCAAGCAAAGGGTATTTTGGGCATTTGTGAATTACAGGTCATTTTAACCTATGTCCAAAACTCATACAAGGAGGCCTCAAATGGAAAAACTTACAACATCAAACTTGCTCCAAATGGGATTTTAAGTCTAGAAAGAAGGTCACAATTATTGGAAAAGCTCATAGCATGAAGTTGCATAATTGTCAAAAGTTGAACTAAAATGGCTTATAATTCAAAGAAATTCAAAGTGAAAAATGGTTTGGAGATTTATGAGTCCAAATGGAGACTTCCAATACATGATTTTGAATGGAAAAGCAATTCTAAGAACAATGGTTCAAACACTTTTTGAGTTTAGAAGAAAAAAAGAAAGTTATCTTTGGTACTTGTAATTGAAGAAACACTCAAAAATGGATCAAAGTTGGAATGCAAGGGAATGTGTAAGATGATCTAGAATGTTCATGTGCACACTATATATTCATGAAATGTAGATTGATCAAGGGTTGGCTTCATTTTCACCAAGATTTTCCCAAATTCTCTCATTCTTTTCTCATTGCAATTCTCTCAAAATCTCACAAAATCTTCATCAATTTTCATCCACATCAATTCAATCTTATTCAATCATCATCCTAGATCAGAATTGAAGCAAAAGGTTTGGTGGTTAGAATCCATTTTCGAGCACTTCCATCATCAACATCAAAATCACAATCTCCATTGGACAGCACAATTCAAGCCAGGAATCATCAAGTATTGCATACAGAATTGAGTATTGAGTTAATTGATCAAGATCCAAGCCTTGGAAGCCTCAGATCCACAAGTCTCCATAGCTGTTTTCAAGCTTTTGCACCAGGTAAGTTTTCTCATTCGAATTGCTTGATTCAGTTAGTTAGGCATAGCTTTGTTAGTCTTAGATATAATGTAGAAGGTTAGTAGAGCAATTAGATGAATTTGAGTGGTTTGGTGATGTTTGTTAGCAGGTGGTAGAAACTGTTAGGGGCTTGAAACTCTTAGGTTAATGCATCATAATCTTAGCTTGATAGATCAGGTTAATCACCATTAGTTATAGGTTAGATTAGTGCAAGTTTGATGGAGAATTGTGTTGGTGCATCTCAGAGGATTTCCATGGTGACCAGATTTTGTTGTGCTCGGGTTGAATGATTTGGTGAACTTCAGACTGAATTAAGACCATAGGATTATGGAGGGAGAGATCCTGAGCAGTTTTCATGTTGGGATCGTGTTGATTCATTGCCTGTAGAATGAGAACAGTTGGGTAGAAGGTTGGCTCGTGCATGGCATTCATGGAGTCTAAACCCCTAATTCACAGAACCATTGGAGAAGATACAATCGTGTCCTTTCGTTTTGCCTTGGACCTTTGACTTGGGGAGTAATCGTATGGCTGAGGTTTAAGCTGAGTTTTGGAGGGAATTGACCTGGGTGCCCTAAACGCACCGTTTCATTAATTGAAACGGGCGGGCCTGAGCGAATGAGTGCTATCCCCACCCCCAGCTATCAAGCCCAATTGCATTTTGAACGTGGATCTGATGCTATTTCACCCCCTGCGCCTTGTTTTGTGTTTTCACTAATTCTGAAGTATTTCTGGGCCTAAGCCAAAGTGCTTTTCACCACCCCTGTCTGTTTGGCCCATCCTGATTTCAACTGGGCGTGCTTGCTTAATGAACCCCCCCTCCCTCTCATTTAATTTCAATTGTTTTTATTCCATTTTAATTTTTACCAATTTTCATTAATTCATAATAAATGCATAAAAGTTCATTTTTAATCCATTCTTTTTACATCATTTTCATTAGGATGTCTAGAAAATTATAGGAAAATAAATTGCATTTTTATTTTTATTTCATATTTTTTTCATATTTTTTAAATAAATGTCATTTTAGTTAGATTCATTTCATGCATGATTTTAATAATTTTTGTTCTATTAAATGCTTTCATATCTTTTGTTCATTCTTTTTATATTGTTTAGATTAGATGTTAAACTTGTAGATTCATTTTAGTTCCCATTTTTAAGAATTAATTTTAGGTGATTAAAATAGGTTTGAACAACATGAACAAATTAGGGTTTTTTAGGTGATGACTTAAGAAGTTCAATTCTTTCCCTTAGGACTTAGGGTTTGACTAGTTTAGTTATGGGACTATAGGGGCTATGGGGTAGTTATTAGATCCCTTAGAAAAAGTCAGGATTCCCCTACTGCTATTAATACTGTCTGTATATCTGATTGACTGGTGTGGTGTGCCCTCTGGGGATTATTGCTTGCTTGCTTGGGTATTGGGGTTTGTCTGGGGCCCTGGGGAAGCTGAGGACCTGAGGAGATGAAGCCATTGGAGATCCAAAGATTGAGATCAACTGCCAGAGTTGAGGAGGAGTTTCTTGCTAGCAGATGCTGAGGAGACTAGGGTTTAGGAGCTAGGCAGAGCTCTAGATTAGAAAGTTTGTTTCTCAAACATGGATTGCCTTGTCTGCATCATTCTTCTCTGTGATTCAGAGTCTCTCTAAGACACTCACCCCCTTCCTTTGGAAGGCTTGGTGATAGTGTCTATGAGATAGAACTCTTGAGAGAAAATGTCTCTTGTGTTAGAGGCAGTCTGTTCACCACCCTTGGTAGTCAACTGATTGCTTAACACCCAATTCACTCTTGTGACTAATCCCTCATCCTGAGGTTTGAGCTTGAAGAAAAGCCATTGCAGATAGAAGACTGATGATCAAAGCCCTTGCCTGAAGGTCATGATGATGGAGATTGATGCTTGTTGAAGCCTGTAGCTGAATGGAGATTACTTGAAGCCCAGATGTTGAGTCAGAGCTGCTGAAGCTGTTTATTTTATTGCTGTATTTCATTTGCTGATGTATTGATTGGTTTTCTGAACTGTATTGTTTGCTGTCTACCCTGCTGGGTTGAAAGTGAAGCCTGTTCACTTTTGCCTATTGTTTTCTAGGTTCGAGGTTGAGTGGGACTCCTTGCCTCGCTTGTGATGTTGCATCCATGCATTTTACTGCTTTACTGTATATATCTGATATTGTTTCTGTTTTCTGCCTATCCCGTAGGATCTCTGTTTCTCTCTGTGCAAGAGAGGAACATGATAGACACTAGGTCTTAACCCATGCATGATAACATTAGGTTAGTTTGTTTCCCTTCGCAACCGTAGGTTAGAGTTCTGTCTCTTTCTTTCTCAAAACAAACAGAAAAACACATAAAGATTTCAAACACAATGAAAGACACTTCTTCCGTAAAAGAATGTGAACTCATCAAGACGTCATTTTTGTCCGCCGGGACTGTTAATCAGAACAACCTTTTCAGAAGGAATAAAACCACCAAGACAGACTTGTGTCGTACGTGGCCCGAACTACGTTTGCTCTGATCTTTCCATGCTGTGTGGAAGTACGTAGCATAGGATGCGATATCCTAGCGAGCAACCTTCCCCTCCTTTCCCGTAGGTAGGCGAACTACGTTGACTCTGATTTCTCGTTCCAGACGGGAATACGTAGGCATAAAGTGCGATACTTTGCGAGTCATTTTTATTTTCATTCTCTTTTCTTTTTAACCCTTGACCTATAGTTTAGATAGAATAACAATCCATACCCGAAAACAAGCGTGGATCCCGTCGAGTACGACGGACCGTGAGGGGTGCTAATACCTTCCCCTTGCGTAACCGACTCCCGAACCCAGGTTTTGGTTGCGATGACCATACCTTTCCCGTATTGTGCGAGGTTTACTCTGAGCGTTTCCTTTCCCTCCCGTGGGATAAATAACGCACGGTGGCGACTCTTCTGTTCAGCCGGCGCCGATTTTCGCAGTAGCGACAGCTGGCGACTCTGCTGGGGACCCACAACGTCCCCTGGCTGCTAAGAACTGCGATGGTTCTTATGCATTTGGGATCCAACGTCCCTTGAGAGAGTCAATCACTAACGCTTGTTTTTCCCGTCGAGGATTTTGTATGGAGTTATTTTATATGTCTAACCTCGTGTTTCAGTTTTATATATTGATTATTGTTGCTGTATCTGGGGTGTGACGGGTGTTCTGATATTGAGAGATAAGCCGGACCTGGCTTGAGTGCACCTAGAATTAGAGTAGAAATTAGTGGGCGCCCGCTTGCTTTGCTTGCTTTGGTGTCCCATGAAATCTACACTCAGACGAGGTTCCTCTGGTTGGCCTCCTGCCCCTTCCTTTGGTTGCGTGGGTTGCTGGTTAGTTGGATTGTCGACTCTGGGGACCGATCATTTGGAAGTTGGCTAAGTGAGGCCTCTTCAGGAATTGATGATGCCACTCCTTCTGGGAATCGTATCATCAACCCTGAAAGTCTGTGACGCCGACGACCGCATAGGATGCCGTACCTTGTGCCAGTTATAGGGCCACCCACCTGTGAGGGGATTCAGGGTTATGCAGGTAACCAGACCTTCAGATACCGGTTATTTCTTGATCAGAGAATCCTGGTTATTTATGGAGAGTTATGAGGTCTGTCAGAGACCATTTGGAGATGTGTTCTGAGGTCTGTCAGAGGCCATTTGGAGATGTGTTCTGAGGTCTGTCAGAGACCAGTAGGAGAGTTCTGAGGTCTGTCAGAGACCAATTAGAGATGTGATTTGAGGTCTATCAGAGACCAGTTGGAGTTATGGTTTGAGGTCTGTCAGAGACCAGTATTGGAGTTTTATTTTAGGTCTATCTGAGACCAGGTTTGATGACTTCTGGATGGTCTATCTGAGACCTTTCTTGATTGGGTTCAGGCTATTCAGCTACAGCTTTGGTCCCTGTTGCATGTTACTTGCATTGCATTGCCTGCATATCCATTACCATTTGCATTTCACTAACATGTGTCTGTGCTGCAGGTGCATTTGCATTTCCCTAGTTCTAGTGCCCAGACTTCTGAGTGTTTGATCATGACTAGCTTGAGGAGGACAGTTGCTTACAAATTGCCTACGGCCTGATATTGTTCCTTTACTGGGGTTGATCTCTCTTGCTGACGAGGGTGTTCGTAGAGCTTCCGGATGAGCTATGGTAGATTATTGAGATTGGTGTGCAAACCTACAGAGGTAGAGTTAGATGGGCTGTATGCTTTGATGCAATTCTACGACCCTGCTTTGAGATGCTTTACGTTCTCTGACTTTATTATGGGACCAACCCTGGAGGAATACGCTGAGTATGTTGAGCTGCCTGTGCAGAACCAGGTTCCATTCATTCATTATGGCGCCAAACCCAAGCCGGAGGAATTGCAAAAGCCTTGCATATTGATGCTTCCTGAACTTGTGACTACTGTCTCCCGTGGAGTTCCAGGCTTCTCACTCCAATTCTTAGTTGGTAAAGCCCAAGAGTACGCCAAGAGCGACTGCTGGGTTGCTTTCAATGCTGTGTTGGCCTTGTGCATTTATGGCATAGTACTGTTCCCCAATATACCAGATTTTGTGGACTTTGATGCTGTTCTATTTGTTTGCCGCTGGTAATCCTGTACCTACCTTACTCGGAGATCTCTACCACTCACTGCATTACAAGAATGAGAAGGGAAGAGGAAGAATGTGCACCTGTGTGTGCCCTTGTTGAGTATGTGGTTTGAGAGTCACCTTCCTAAGAGAGGATCTGCTGCAGAGACTACAGTTCCAGTTGTTGGCCAGAGCGTCTGATGAGGCTATCGTCGGAAGATATGGAGTGGTTTGATCGAGACCTGTTGGGATCTGAGCTCATCTTCAGTTGTTCTGGGTACCCTAATGTGCCGTTGATAGGAAGAAAAGGGTGTATCAACTACAACCCTTCTCTGTTCGTTCGTCAGTTCGATATGCGCTGAAGAATCCACCTCAGGAGGAAGAAGTACAGGAATCTCTGTACTTCACTGGAGATGTGAAGGGGGAGTTATTAGCCAAGCTGCAACATGCCTGGACGCGTATTAACCGCAAAGGGAAGCCACTGTTAGGTAAGAACGATTGCCAGGCTTATGAACCTTATAGAGTGTGGATTCAGGAGAGGGCTAGTCAGTTGAGGATGCCGTTTCCAGATGCACCAATTCTTGTTCCCGTTCCGGTAGCAGAGCCAACTACTGTTTCTAGGGAAGTCTACGAACAAGTTGTGAAAGAAAGGAAGCCTTAATGAAGATTAATGAAGGGTTAGAGCAAGAGTTAGCCCAAGTACGCAGCGAGAAAAACAAGGCCGTATATGCTTTCCAACAACAGATCGAGCTGGTAAACAGGTTAGGAGCTGAGTTGACCGAGGAAAAAAAAAAGCGTGAACGTCTGGGGCAAGAGTTCAGAAGTTCCCTATGACATGCTGGAAGCCAAATAGAAAGCGCTCGACGCAGCACACCGAGAGATATCCTCTTGCAATAAGACTTGGAATGCTACTCTCACCAATAATAAGATGAGGGAAGATAAGCTGAAGCAGCAAATTTCCGACCTCGAAGAGAAGTTGAAGTCTAGCATCAAGAAGTGTGAGGAAGAAGTGATGACCCGGTATAGTGTCCAGCATGCACTGAACAAGGCAATCAAATCCAGAGATGAAGCGGTGTCTCAGAAGCGAAAGCTAGAAGATTGCTTCGGAGAAGCAACATGGGAAGAAACTGCTGAAGATGTACGCCGTGTTCTTAAGAGGAGAAACCAGCTTGTTGAAGGGCTGCTTGGTCGACCAAGCCATCCGGAGACCAAGAAGTTGATAGAGGAGTACCAGACTTTTGGGAGGATTTGATCATTTCATGTAGCAAACTTGTATGCTTTATTTGCATAGTGCTGACCATCACCAGGATTGTTGGTTGAGGTCATGCCTTCTTTGTACTCTCAGTGATATTGTACCCTGGACTTATTGATTCTCTCTGCAATATATGAGGCTTTCTATGATTCAGCTCCGATATTCCTATTGTCAGCACTGTCACTGCAACCGGCACTTCGCACTAGAACTGGGGAATGAACTTCCCTAATGCACAGACACATTGCATTGCATTCATATTCATATTGCATTACAGTAATCTTGAATGGTGTCTTATCTCCTGCTCTGCATCAGGTACTTAACAGGATTCCAGATCAACATCCGCACCGCTATTCTACACGCTCCAACTGTCGGAAAATCATGGACCAAATTCAGAACGAGATGCAGGATGTGCGCGAGAAGCTCGCCCTCTTCATGCAGACCATGGAAGCTATAGCAAAAGGGCAAGAGAATTTGCAGGCCATGGTCCAGCCTCTGTTGGCTCGCAACGCTGGTCATGGTAATGACGATCATCAGTCTGTCCGGGTTGATACTGCTCATGGAGACCGGCACTCCCACGCCAGTAGCTCCGCCCGTAGTTAATATACCTGCTGCTAACGTCAACAAACGCTACCGCTGCTGTGAATGGTAACGTCGGAGTGGGAATGAAACTGCTGTCCATAATGCTGGGCTGGGTGATGTCAATTTGGGAGATAATCTAGGAGGCAATGGCTTGTCAATACTGGGTTCGGATTCAACGATCAGGGATTTGACAACACTGGCAAGTATGGCTTTAATGCTCAAGGCTTTGGGCAAGATGGGTATGGTCTATGGTCAATCAGGGTTACGGAGGCTTTGGAAACGGAAACGGTGCTGGATTTATGGGTTTTGGTCCCTGCTGGAGGTGTTCAAGGTACGGCAACAGAGGCCGAGGTCCGGGAATGAATCAGATCAGAGCTGGACGTAATAATGCATATGATGGGTACGGGGCTGCAAATGGTATGTGGCAAGAGGATCCGCAGGAAGACGCCTTCTCTGGAGGAGGTTTTGAAGGGCCGATGGATGATTCCCAAAAGATTAGAATGCTGGAAGAGCAGATGAAGGGGGTCTTAAATCAAAGTGCTGTGGGATTGGACATGGCAACCATGGGCTTGGTACCTGTCTGAGGGTGCCAATTAAATTCAAAGCGCCTGCGTTCGATAAGTACAAAGGAGACACATGTCCGAAAGTGCATGTACGAGCTTATTACAGAAAGATGTCTGCATACTCCACTGATGAAAGAATGCTAATGCATTTCTTTCAGGATAGTCTATCGGGCCCTTCCCTAGAGTGGTTACATGGGGTTGGAGCCAACTGATATCAAGACATGGAAGCAATTAGCAGAGGCATTTGTAGCCCATTACAGGTATAACAGCGACCTGGCACCCAATCGGGTCCAGTTGGCCGGGCTTTCGCAGAAGAAGGGGGAGAGGTTTTAAAGAGTACGCGCAAAGGTGGCGCGATATGGCTGCCAGGGTCCGTCCTCCTGTCGAAGATAAAGAAATGAATGATATGTTTGTCGGCACATTCACAGGGCTGTTTCATGACATGCTGTTTCATACGTCTCTGGCCAGTTTTTCAGACCTGATTCTGATGGGGGAAAAGATTGAGCGTAACATTAAGCAAGGAAAGTTCCAAGTCGATGAATCAACTGCATCTGGCAGTAATAGGAAAGCTTATGGTGGGCGCCGTCAGGGCGAGGCAAGCGCGGTATTTGGAGGCCGAGGCCGAGGCCGAGGCAGGGGAAGAGGTCAATATCGTCAGCCGCAGCAGGTGTCGAGTGTTACTATCCCATATCAACAACAACCACTCCAGCAACAACAACCGGTTCAACAGCAACCAATGCCACAGCAGCAGCAGCCTCAGCAGGGGGCACAGCAGGCTCAGCGAAGATTTCAGGGTAATAAACCGAGAAGAGTGTTTGAGAAGCCTCCCTCTACATATGCCGATTTGTTGCAGACATTGTTGGGATTGAATCTGGTAGAGAAAAGAACCCTGGCACCGATAACGGGAGCTCCCTCGTTCGGTTATGATGCGAATAGGCACTGTGAGTTTCATTCTGGGGCCCCGGGCCACGATATAGAAGGTTGCCATGCTTTTAAGCACGTTGTGCAGGATCTTTTGGACAACAAGACTATCAACTTCGGAACGGCGGGTCCGAATATAGTCCAGAAACCCACGCCCAACCATGGGGCGAACGCCGTTCTGACTGAGGAAGGGTGGAATCTTATTATGAATGTTGAAGATTTAAAGACGCCGCTGAGCGAGATAAAGAGCCGACTGTTGCAAGGAGGTGTTTACCCAGGATGTAATGAGTACTGTTTAGGTTGTTGGGCCCTGGCTGGGGGGTGTGAGGATTTGAAGAAAGGCATTCAGGCCTTAATCGATGAAGGTATATTGCAGTTTGATCGAGCGGCAACGGATGAGCCTGCAGGGGCAGTAGTGGATAATCAGAGTGATGTGGCCACGGTGACGATTCCTCGGAAGACGATCACTATTGCAGCACCAGCTCAGCGACCACCGATTACCATAACTAAAGCCGGGCCAATCCCGTATGAGAACACGAAAGCAGTCCCATGGTCATATGGGCTGGAGGTGTACTGTGACGGGATAAAAATTGATGTCAACAAGCAGTCAGTGGAGATTGTGGATAATGTTGTTGGTTCAGGAGGCATGACAAGGAGTGGCAGGATCTTTATATCTCCTGAAGTGGAGGCTGAAAGGCTAGCGAAAGGAAAAGGGAAAGCGGTTGAGAATGTTCCGGTACAAGCAAGTGAAAAAGAAGCAGCATCGAAAGATGTAGAAGAATTCATGCGCTTAATTCGGAAAAGTGATTATAAAATTGTGGAGCATCTACAACAGACACCGTCCAAAATATCTATCCTGTCATTGCTGTTGTGTTCGGAAGCTCACAGGAATTCTTTGCTGAAAGTCCTGGACACTTCTTTTGTACCCCAGGATGTCTCCGTGAATCAGCTAGAAGGAGTATTGGCACATGTGAATGCAGGCCACAGTCTGGGCTTTACTGATTTTGACTTGACTCCGAAAGGGAGGGATCACAATATGGCATTACACGTGTCTGTGGAGTGTAGGGGATCGACAATGTCGCACGTATTGGTTGACACCGGATCATCTTTGAATGTGCTGCCCAAGAAGGCGATGATGAGGCTGGATGTTCGAGGAATTTTGTGTACACCCAGCGATTTGGTAGTCAGAGCATTTGACGGCACGCGGAGAACAGTCTTCGGATCGATTACCTTGCCTCTGCAAGTGGGGCCGGAAGTGTTTGCAACTGAGTTTTATATCATGGATATACAGCCTGCGTACAGCTGCTTGCTGGGAAGACCATGGATTCATGGAGCAGGGGCAGTCACGTCTACCCTGCATCAGAAGTTAAAGTATATGGTCGGAGACAGCGTAGTCACCGTGTGCGGAGAAGAAGACATCCTGGTCAGCCATCTCTCCTCGTTTAAATATGTGGAAGTCGACGGAGAGATCCACGAGACGCCATGCCAGGCATTCGAAGGTTTGCGCATCAAGGACAAAGGTCCCGGGCCGAGCAAAGTTCCAGAGATAGCTGTCTCATCGTATAAAGAAGCTCAAGCGCTAGTGGAAGCAGGAGAAGCCAAGGGCTGGGGCAAAGTGCTGGACATTCCTGTGAAAATGGACCGGTTCGGACTGGGGTACCGACCGTCGTCATCAACTCCTTCTGTGGGGGCCCCCCATTTCAGAAAGTCAATCACCATCTCTGCCAGTGGAGTATGTCATGAAACTGTCAATGCCGCTTCAGAGTCTGATGAAGGAGACAGCGACTGTGATATGGATGCCTGGATTCAGCCAAGCACGCCAGGACAAGGACTGTGCAACTGGTCTATTCAGGAGCTTGTTCCTGTGACTTTTAAACAGTAATGCTTTGCTTTATTAATTGTTGAATAATCTGATGTCTTGCCCGGGGCATCAGGATTTGCTTAGGGCTGTGTTGTTATAAACATTGCGTGTTAATCATTAAATAAATGGCGTTTTTTCATGTGCAAATACTGTAATCCCTGTCTTTCCTGTTTTGTATTTTTCAATAAAATGGCAATGTGGTTATTCGCTTTATACGCATTTTGAAGCACTTAACCATTCCTTTTGCAGGATAACATTTTCAGATGACATCCTTGAGCCACCTATGACTCGTCCCGACTTCGAGCACCCGGTATTCCAGACCGAAGAAGAGGTTGTCGAAGATAGCGACGTTCCTGAAGAACTGTCTTGGTTAGTGAAGCAAGAGGAAAGAGCCATTCTGCCTCACGACGAGGTCATCGAAATTATCAATTTGGGGTCGGAAGGGGTTGAGAAGAATATTCGTATCGGAGCCGCACTGCAAAGTGATATCAAGCGGAAACTGGTTGAAATGCTCCGAGAGTATAATGATGTATTCGCTTGGTCATATGAAGATATGCCAGGGCTCGATACAGATATGGTTGTGCATCGCCTGCCACTGAAAGAAGATTGCCCACCGGTCAAACAAAAGCTTCGCAGAACTCGACCAGATATGGCAATGAAGATCAAAGAGGAGGTTCAGAAACAGTGGGACGCTGGTTTCCTGGCTGTGACGAAGTATCCCTCATGGGTTGCCAACATCGTACCAGTGCCAAAGAAAGATGGCAAGGTTCGAATGTGCGTGGATTATAGAGATTTGAATAAAGCAAGCCCAAAAGACGATTTTCCACTTCCTCACATTGACGTGTTAGTTGATAATACTGCTCAGTACTCTGTATTCTCTTTCATGGATGGCTTTTCAGGCTATAATCAAATTAAAATGGCGCCAGAGGATATGGAGAAGACTACTTTCATAACGCCTTGGGGAACATTTTGCTATAAAGTGATGCCCTTTGGGTTGAAAAATGCTGGGGCAACATATCAGCGTGCAATGACGACTCTTTTCCATGACATGATGCATAAAGAGATCGAAGTTTATGTTGACGATATGATTGCCAAATCCCAGACGGAGGAAGAGCATCTGGTGAATCTGTTGAAGTTGTTTAAAAGGCTTAGGAAGTTCAGGCTGAGGCTGAACCCTAACAAATGCACCTTCGGGGTGAGATCGGGTAAACTGCTGGGGTTTATCGTAAGCGAAAGAGGAATAGAGGTCGATCCTGCTAAAATAAAAGCGATTCAAGAAATGCCGACGCCTAAAACAGAGAAAGAGGTGCGCGGGTTTTTAGGGAGGTTGAACTACATTGCCCGGTTCATATCTCACCTAACGGCCACGTGTGAACCATTATTCAAGCTGTTGAAGAAAGATCAAGCTGTAACGTGGAACGAAAATTGTCAAAAGGCGTTCGACAAAATAAAGAAGTATCTGCAGGAGCCTCCTATTTTGATACCCCCAGTGGCAGGGAGACCCTTGATAATGTATTTGACGGTTCTTGAGGGAAGCATGGGTTGTGTTCTCGGTCAACACGACGAGACAGGGAGAAAAGAGCATGCAATCTATTACTTGAGTAAGAAATTTACAGACTGTGAATCTCGATACTCAATGCTGGAGAAAACTTGTTGCGCGCTAGCCTGGGCCGCCAAGCGTTTGAGGCAGTACATGCTGAATCATACAACCATGCTCATCTCGAAGATGGATCCAATCAAATATATATTCGAGAAGCAGGCGTTGTCAGGTAGAATTGCCCGTTGGCAGATGGTCTTGACTGAATATGATATTCAATACGTCTCGCAAAAGGCTATAAAGGGGAGTGTGCTGTCTGAGTATCTGGCGGAGCAGCCTATTGAAGAGTACCAATCAATGAGATTTGATTTTCCTGACGAGGATATCATGTACCTCAAGATGAAAGATTGCGAAGAGCCGTTACCAGACGAAGGACCAGAGTTGGGGTCCAAATGGCAGATGATATTTGACGGAGCTGTGAATGCTTACGGTAGCGGAATAGGGGCAATCATTACTACGCCGCACGGGTCGCACATCCCGTTTACTGTCCGATTGACCTTTGCCGTTACCAACAATGAGGCCGAATACGAAGCTTGTATAATGGGGCTTGAAGAAGCCATTGATTTGCGAATCAAGCATCTAGACGTATACGGAGACTCAGCTCTGGTAGTGAATCAGATCAAAGGGGAATGGGAGACACGGCAGCCTAATTTGATACATTACATGAACTATGCAAGGAGATTGTTGCCTTTCTTCGACAAGGTGGAATTGCATCACGTGCCACGGGCAGAAAATCAAATGGCTGACGCCCTTGCCACTTTGTCTTCCATGTACAAGGTCAACTTCTGGAACGAAGCTCCCCAAATCACTATCTCTCGGTTGGACAGGCCAGCTTATGTATTCGCTATTGATGAAGCATCTGATGACAAACCGTGGTATTTTGATATCCTTAATTTCCTGAAAAATAAAGAGTATCCGGCTGGGGCATCCAGTCAAGATCAGAAGACTCTCAGGAGATTAGCGGGTAATTTCTATTTGAACCCGGATGGTGTCTTATACAGAAGGAACCATGACTTGGTGTTGTTGCGTTGTGTAGACGAGAAAGAGGCAAAGCTTCTCATGGAGGAAATTCATGAAGGTGCCTTTGGTACGCATGCTGGTGGGCATGCTATGACGAGAAAGCTGCTGCGGGCAGGTTATTTTTGGCTGACGATGGAAACTGATTGTTTCAAGTTCGCGAGGAAGTGCCACAAGTGCCAAATCTATGCTGACAAGATACACGTGCCTCCGAGCCCTCTAAATGTGATGTCATCTCCATGGCCATTCTCGATGTGGGGAATCGATATGATTGGAAAGATCGAGCCGACTGCTTCTAACGGGCATCGGTTCATCCTAGTAGCAATCGATTATTTCACCAAGTGGGTGGAAGCGGCGTCTTACGCAAATGTAACGAAGCAAGTGGTGGCTAGATTCATCAAGAGAGATATCATTTGCCGATATGGGATCCCCGAGCGGATAATCACAGATAACGGTTCTAATCTGAACAACAAAATGATGAAGGAGCTCTGTCAGAATTTCAAGATCGAACATCACAACTCCTCCCCTTACCGACCCAAGATGAATGGCGCTGTTGAAGCGGCCAACAAGAATATCAAGAAAATCGTCCAGAAAATGGTGGTGACTTATAAAGATTGGCATGAAATGCTACCTTTCGCTTTGCACGGTTATCGTACGACGGTACGCACATCAACCGGGGCAACTCCGTTCTCGTTGGTATACGGAATGGAAGCGGTATTACCATTAGAGGTTGAGATCCCTTCTCTGAGGGTATTGCGAGACGTTCAGCTGGACGAGGCAGAATGGGTAACGAATAGATTGAACCAACTGAGTTTGATGGATGAGAAGAGGCTAGCTTCTCTGGCATACGGTCGTTTGTACCAAAGACGAATGAAGAAAGCGTACGACAAGAAGATACTTCCGCGAAGCTTTCAGACGGGCGACCTTGTGCTGAAAAGGATTCTCCCGCCGCAAGCAGATCACAGGGGCAAGTGGACCCCCAACTACGAAGGGCCATACGTTGTTAGTAAAGTCTTTTCAGGAGGAGCGTTATTGTTGTCCACCATGGACGGAGAAGACTTTGCGTCACCTGTGAATTCGGACGCAGTTAAAAAATACTTTGCTTGAAATAGACCCGCTGGACAGAAAAAAGAGAGTCCAGGCAAAAATGGGGCATCCTAGCGAACCAAAAACAGAATGAAAGGTTCGGGCAAAAATTAGGGATAAAATCGAAAAAATGTACACCCGCGAAGTTGAAAACCTACACTGGGCGGCTTCGGCAAAAAAGGGTATCCCGGTGAACTGAAAACCCGTAAAGGGCGGTTCACGCAAAAGTTAGGGATTTGAAAAGCAAATGACTGCGGTCCTAATTCAATGAGCATCAATGCGGGAGAATATACTTGAGGAGCCAGTTATCGGATACAATCTCTTCAGAAGTGGGGATACCGGGAAAGTATTAGAGTCGGACGAGTCATGGGAGGATCAGTTCGTGGTGTTCATCTGCATCCCGTTGCCGACATGTGTACAAAATCTAATTTGTCAAAATATTCATGCTTCTTGTGCATACTTATGTATTTGCTTTGCGTAGCTTCCTCATTTCAGGAGTTACATCCCGTATACAAAAACTCCGCCCATTCAGGGGCCCAATCAATGAAAATATGTTATTCAATACATGATGCTGGTTCTTTACTGTTTTGTGCATGATAAAGCGCCTAAGTTTATTGAAGCTAGCATGAGTATAACATCACTGGCCCTTGCCAACAATTGTTAAAGCTTTGAATTAACTGAGTGTAACGTCACTAACCTGAATTGATTTGATTGCACAGGCTTGTCTTGTCTTGTTTGTGTTGTTGCAGGTTTCGTAACCATACGAGGAGAATGATTAAAAGATTGCAATAACGAAAGACTCGATCCCCACGCAGGTCATGCATGTTCTTCTTGAAGAAGGATAGAATTCCCCAGCTAGCCGTGGCTTATCCAAGGGACGTGCTCCAGAAAAGTTATTTGTCCTCAGCAGAGTTTGGCGATTCCAAGATCGTAAGGCTGTATTCAGACAGGTTCATCTTTCCCCGCAGGGTCATGCACTCTCCCCCAGTGGAGTCAGTTAATTTTCCCCAAGAGAATCATCCCATCCCCAGCGGAATTCTCTTTGCAAGTGTTTTCATTCCTTCCAGTGGAACTCGAAGATCAAGACTCTCCAAAGCAGAGTTGGTGGTGGGTCTTGTCATTTATTTTGTCAGAGATACTGGTGATATCAGTTCACGTTCCCGCAGAAAGTCTGAGCATACTGTGCACATCTGCTATTCCCCAGCAGGGTTGACTTCACCCTTCCAGCATTTATTTTGCTGGAATAATTCTGTAGCATCTGGCTATTCCCGGCGGAGTCGGCATTATCCTTCCAGCATTTATTTTGCTGAAGCAGTTTCTGTACTCTAGCAGTTCAGGTGGAGAGGGCTCTTGCTCAAATGAATTACTAAACAGTCAAGATTTCGGTATGAGACATCCAATGATAATGTCAGTTTCGGCGGTATTCCCCCACAGAGTCAGCATGATGAGATTCTCTTTGTCTCTAACAGAGTCATTTATGCAAATGTCTCTTATTTTCCCCACCAGAGTTGCCAGGATAAGTGTCTCCTTATCCCCAAGCAGAGTTTGTTTGTCATCAACGGGTCCCATGAATCAGAATTTCAGAGGCCACCGCCGGTTATCAGAGCAGGCGTCCGATAGTTGGTTTCCAGACATCCCCAGTAGAGTCCGTCTCAAAGTCGCTGTCACGTCAGTGTTAAGAAGTTTGCGGGTGAGGATCATTGGAGAACTAAGTCCTGACGCGGACAATTTTCTCCCTATATTGACGGGATTTCTGCAAAAGTGGGCGTCCTAACGTGGACAGGTTTATTTCCCTGGATTGGTGAGGTGTGTTAGTCCTATCGTGGGCAGATTCACGTTCTTGAAATTAGTGGAATGGGAGGTCAAGACGTTGACAAAAGTAATTACCCTTTGTGTTGGTGTCCTGACGTGGACCAGTTCCTCTCAACAGTTATCTTTCTTTGCGTTGGCAAATCATGGGTCCTGACGTGGACAGATCAGACGAGGGTGTGAGTCCTTATGTGGACAAGTCTTATTTCCTCAGCAGGTCGAAGCCGCCTGAGTCCTAACGTGGACAAATCGAGACGAGATCAGTGTCCTGACGTGGACAAATCAAAGAAATTATTGTTCCTAACGTGGAGAAGTGGGTCCTAACGTGGACGATGTAGTCCTTACGCGGACGTATCAAAAGATAGTTTCCTTACGTGGAAGTGATAGCATTCCTAACGTGGAAAGAGTGGAGTCCTTACGCGGACAGATCAAGATGGCATTCCTTACGTGGAAAAATGTAGTCCTGACGCGGACATATCGGAAAGTCGGTATTCCTTACGTGGAAAGATCAGAGTCCTTACGTGGACATATCAAGAGCATTCCTTACGTGGAAGAAAAATGGTTTCCTTACGTGGAAAGACGAGTTTATTCCTTACGTGGAAGGATTGAGTCCTCACGCGGACATATCAAGATTGATTCCTGACGTGGAAAGAAATGGATTATTCCTGACGTGGAAGAGTTTAGTCCTGACGCGGACAGATCAAAGAAGTTAGTCCTAACGTGGAAGAAGAAGTTTATTCCTTACGCGGAGAAATTGGGGTCCTTACGTGGACAGATGCGTGGAAAAATGGGTCCTAACGTGGACGATATAGTCCTTACGCGGACATATAAAGTTGAATCCCTTACGTGGAAAGATTGGAGTCCTGACGCGGACATGTCAAGTGGTATTGGAGTCCTAACGTGGACAGATTGATATAGTTCTCCTTATGTGGAAAGAAGATTGCTTCCTGACGTGGAAAGATGAAAGGGTTAGTCCTGGCGTGGACAGATACAGAAGAAATGATCCCTAACGTGGACAGGTGTTACTCCTAACGTGGAAGAATGTTATTCCTAACGTGGACGATTCAGTTTATGGAAATGCAGACGAATTATCCCCAGCGGAGTTGCCGAGATTTTTCTGGGTTAACAGCAAGTGGAGTCCTAACGTGGACAGGTTTTAGTTGAGAGTTCTTCGTATGGATGACAGACGGAGTCCTAACGTGGACAAGCAAGCAATCGGTTATGACAGAATCCTCTTCAGAACGATGAAGACAATCCCCAGCACGGTCGCGCGAGATCAGTGGGTTGCTGTAGCAGTCAGATTCAGCTGATGAATGTCGTTCCTCAAGCAGGAGCGCAATTTAGTTTTGTGGTTGGCAAATTTCTGGTTTCACTAGTATTCAACCGTCTCGTACTGCGAATGTCTGAAGGCTCCGGGCTCTTCACCCAATCGGGTCCAAGTCGCTTGAATAGGGGCAGCTGTTGCACCCTAAAATTTGCCCAACCTTATTCACCTTGGTTTATGTTTCAATGTCATTAGCATTTGCATATAGAGTCATGTACATAGACTAACCATCTGCATAGCATAAGCATAGCAAGTCATTCAACAGGGGACCAATCATTATTTTCATCTCTAGAAGCCTATCAAGAGGTTATTATCCTTACTCCATCTTATTCAAGTCATCAGGAAAGAATTTGAAAGCAAAGAGTTCAGCAGATCAAGCCTTGAGTCCATCTCCTAGCTGAGGGTGTCTGAGGGTCAACCAGGGGGGTTGTGAGCTGTGAATGGAAGGCATGGGGAGTATCTAGACATTATGAGAGACTTAGAAAGTCATTTGGAGGAGGAGACAAGTCATTGATGAGAGCACAAGAGCTATAGTTGAAGACAGTCAACTAGGGTTTCATCTGGGTCAACCCTAGGTCAACCCTAGGTCAATTGACTGATTTAAAGGGTATTCAAGGCTATTGGAGAGATGTGGGGTTCATAATTTGACATGTAGAAGAGGATATGGTGATATGCCAAGGAGAATTCAAGAGAAATCAAGGAGAAGAGGAGTTACTAAATTAGGGTTTCTATGTAAAATCCCCTAGTTTAGGTCAAATTTCCAAGCAAGATAAGTCAAAATGCTAGCTTCAAATGGCTTCTTGGCCAAGATGAAACTTGTAGAGGGTCTCAAGACCTTTAATTTGAGTGGTGGAAGACATCAAGGAGATTTATAGAACTCAAGTTATGGTCCTTGCAAGTTACAGGTCATCTGAGGTATCTGAATTTTTGTCTGTGAAAGTGACTTGACTTCCAAGCTAGTTTTACCCCTCAAGGAGATTTCAAATGAATTCTTGGTCAACATAAGAATTGTTCCTCATTGTCTTAGCTTTCTAGAATGGTATAGCATGCCCTCATATGATGTGGAGAACTCAACTTATGGTCTTGGCAAGCAAAGGGTATTTTGGGCATTTGTGAATTACAGGTCATTTTAACCTATGTCCAAAACTCATACAAGGAGGCCTCAAATGGAAAAACTTACAACATAAAACTTGCTCCAAATTGGATTTTAAGTCTAGAAAGAAGGTCACAAATTATTGGAAAAGCTCATAGCATGAAGTTGCATAATTGGTCAAAAGTTGAACTAAAATGGCTTATAATTCAAAGAAATTCAAAGTGAAAAATGGTTTGGGAGATTTATGAGTCCAAATGGAGACTTCCAATACATGATTTTGAATGGAAAAGCAATTCTAAGAACAATGGTTCAAACACTTTTTTGAGTTTAGAAGAAAAAAAGAAAGTTATCTTTGGTTACTTGTAATTGAAGAAACACTTCAAAAATGGATCAAAGTTGGAATGCAAGGGAATGTGTAAGATGGATCTAGAATGTTCATGTGCACACTATATATTCATGAAATGTAGATTGATCAAGGGTTGGCTTCATTTTCACCAAGATTTTCCCAAATTCTCTCATTCTTTTCTCATTGCAATTCTCTCAAAATCTCACAAAATCTTCATCAATTTTCATCCACATCAATTCAATCTTATTCAATCATCATCCTAGATCAGAATTGAAGCAAAGGTTTGGTGGTTAGAATCCATTTTCGAGCACTTCCATCATCAACATCAAAATCACAATCTCCATTGGACAGCACAATTCAAGCCAGGAATCATCAAAGTATTGCATACAGAATTGAGTATTGAGTTAATTGATCAAGATCCAAGCCTTGGAAGCCTCAGATCCACAAGTCTCCATAGCTGTTTTCAAGCTTTTGCACCAGGTATGTTTTCATTCGAATTGCTTGATTCAGTTAGTTAGGCATAGCTTTGTTAGTTTAGATATAATGTAGAAGGTTAGTAGAGCAATTAGGATGAATTTGGAGTGGTTTGGTGATGTTTGTTAGCAGGTGGTAGAAACTGTTAGGGCTTGAAACTCTTAGGTTAATGCATCATAATCTTAGCTTGATAGATCAGGTTAATCACCATTAGTTATAGGTTAGATTAGTGCAAGTTTGATGGAGAATTGTGTTGGTGCATCTCAGAGGATTTCCATGGTGACCAGATTTTGTTGTGCTCGGGTTGAATGATTTGGTGAACTTCAGACTGAATTAAGACCATAGGATTATGGAGGGAGAGATCCTGAGCAGTTTTCATGTTGGGATCGTGTTGATTCATTGCCTGTAGAATGAGAACAGTTGGGTAGAAGGTTGGCTCGTGCATGGCATTCATGGAGTCTAAACCCTAATTCACAGAACCATTGGAGAAGATACAATCGTGTCCTTTCGTTTTTCCTTGGACCTTTGACTTGGGGAGTAATCGTATGGCTGAGGTTTAAGCTGAGTTTTGGAGGGAATTGACCTGGGTGCCCTAAACGCACCGTTTCATTAATTGAAACGGGCGGGCCTGAGCGAATGAGTGTTATCCCCACCCCCAGCTATCAAGCCCAATTGCATTTTGAACGTGGATCTGATGCTATTTTCACCCCCTGCGCCTTGTTTTGTGTTTTCACTAATTCTGAAGTATTTCTGGGCCTAAGCCAAAGTGCTTTTCACACCCCTGTCTGTTTGGCCCATCCTGATTTCAACTGGG
This sequence comes from Lathyrus sativus, assembly GCA_963859935.3. NCBI lineage: Eukaryota > Viridiplantae > Streptophyta > Magnoliopsida > Fabales > Fabaceae > Lathyrus > Lathyrus sativus. Next base: position 289,879,619 of record OZ012739.1, on the reverse strand, counting down.
CGTGCTTGCTTAATGAACCCCCCTCCCTCTCATTTTAATTTCAATTGTTTTTATTCCATTTTAATTTTTACCAATTTTCATTAATTCATAATAAATGCATAAAAATTCATTTTTAATCCATTCTTTTTACATCATTTTCATTAGGATGTCTAGAAAATTATAGGAAAATAAAATTGCATTTTTATTTTTATTTCATATTTTTTTCATATTTTTTAAATAAATGTCATTTTAGTTAGATTCATTTCATGCATGATTTTAATAATTTTTGTTCTATTAAATGCTTTCATATCTTTTGTTCATTCTTTTTATATTGTTTAGATTAGATGTTAAACTTGTAGATTCATTTTAGTTCCCATTTTTAAGAATTAATTTTAGGTGATTAAAATAGGTTTGAACAACATGAACAAATTAGGGTTTTTTAGGTGATGACTTAAGAAGTTCAATTCTTTCCCTTAGGACTTAGGGTTTGACTAGTTTAGTTATGGGACTATAGGGGCTATGGGTAGTTATTAGATCCCTTAGAAAAAGTCAGGATTCCCCTACTGCTATTAATACTGTCTGTATATCTGATTGACTGGTGTGGTGTGCCCTCTGGGGATTATTGCTTGCTTGCTTGGGTATTGGGGTTTGTCTGGGGCCCTGGGGAAGCTGAGGACCTGAGGAGATGAAGCCATTGGAGATCCAAAGATTGAAGATCAACTGCCAGAGTTGAGGAGGAGTTTCTTGCTAGCAGATGCTGAGGAGACTAGGGTTTAGGAGCTAGGCAGAGCTCTAGATTAGAAAGTTTGTTTCTCAAACATGGATTGCCTTGTCTGCATCCATTCTTCTCTGTGATTCAGAGTCTCTCTAAGACACTCACCCCCTTCCTTTGGAAGGCTTGGTGATAGTGTCTATGAGATAGAACTCTTGAGAGAAAATGTCTCTTGTGTTAGAGGCAGTCTGTTCACCACCCTTGGTAGTCAACTGATTGCTTAACACCCAATTCACTCTTGTGACTAATCCCTCATCCTGGAGGTTTGAGCTTGAAGAAAAGCCATTGAAGATAGAAGACTGATGATCAAAGCCCTTGCCTGAAGGTCATGATGATGGAGATTGATGCTTGTTGAAGCCTGTAGCTGAATGGAGATTACTTGAAGCCAGATGTTGAGTCAGAGCTGCTGAAGCTGTTTATTTTATTGATGTATTTCATTTGCTGATGTATTGATTGGTTTTCTGAACTGTATTGTTTGCTGTCTACCCTGCTGGGTTGAAAGTGAAGCCTGTTCACTTTTGCCTATTGTTTTCTAGGTTCGAGGTTGAGTGGGACTCCCTTGCCTCGCTTGTGATGTTGCATCCATGCATTTTACTGCTTTACTGTATATATCTGATATTGTTTCTGTTTCTGCCTATCCCGTAGGATCTCTGTTTCTCTCTGTGCAAGAGAGGAACATGATAGACACTAGGTCTTAACCCATGCATGATAACATTAGGTTAGTTTGTTTCCCTTCGCAACCGTAGGTTAGAGTTCTGTCTCTTTCTTTCTCAAAACAAACAGAAAAACACATAAAGATTTCAAACACAATGAAAGACACTTCTTCCGTAAAAGAATGTGAACTCATCAAGACGTCATTTTTGTCCGCCGGGACTGTTAATCAGAACAACCTTTTTCAGAAGGAATAAAACCAACCAAGACAGACTTGTGTCGTACGTGGCCCGAACTACGTTTGCTCTGATCTTCCATGCTGTGTGGAAGTACGTAGGCATAGGATGCGATATCCTAGCGAGCAACCTTCCCCTCCTTTCCCGTAGGTAGGCGAACTACGTTGACTCTGATTTCTCGTTCCAGACGGGAATACGTAGGCATAAAGTGCGATACTTTGCCGAGTCATTTTTATTTTCATTCTCTTTTCTTTTTAACCCTTGACCTATAGTTTAGATAGAATAACAATCCATACCCGAAAACAAGCGTGGATCCCGTCGAGTACGACGGACGTGAGGGGTGCTAATACCTTCCCCTTGCGTAACCGACTCCCGAACCCAGGTTTTGGTTGCGATGACCATACCTTTCCCGTATTGTGCGAGGTTTACTCTGAGCGTTTCCTTTCCCTCCCGTGGGATAAATAACGCACGGTGGCGACTCTTCTGTTCAGCCGGCGCCGATTTTCGCAGTAGCGACAGCTGGTTAGTTGAATTGTCGACTCTGGGGACCGATCATTTGGAAGTTGGATAAGTGAGGCCTCTTCAGGATTTGATGATACTACTCCTTCTGGGAATCGTATCATCAACCCTGAAAGTCTGTGACGCCGACGACCGCATAGGATGCCATACCTTTGTCAGTTACTAGGACATCCACCTGTGAGAGGGTGTGGGGTTATGCAGGTAACTAGACCTTCAGATACCGGTTATTTCTTGATCAGAGATCCTGGGTATTTATGGAGAGTTATGAGGTCTGTCAGAGACCATTTGGAGATGTGTTCTGAGGTCTTCAGAGACCAGTTGGAGATGTGATTTGAGGTCTACCAGAGACCAGTGGGAGTTATGGTTTGAGGTCTGTCAGAGACTGTTGTTGGAGCTGTGTTTTAGGTCTATCTGAGACCAGGATTGAGGACTTCTAAAAGAGTCTATTTGAGACCTCTTGATGTGGTTCAGGCTATTCAGCTACGGCATTTGGTCCCTGTTGCATGTTACTTGCATTGCACTGTTTGCATACCCATTATCATTGCATCCCATTAACGTGTGTCTGTGCTGCAGGTGCATTTGCATATCCCCGGTTCTAGTGCCCAGACTTCTGAGTATTGATTATGGCTGGTTTGAGGAAAACAGTTGCGTATAAGCTTCCCACACCTGATATTACTCCTTTGCTCGGTCTGATATCTCTTGCTGATGAGGAGGTTAGAAGAAGCTTCAGAATGAGTCACGGAAGATTGCTGAGATTAGTCTACAAGTCCACCGCTGATGAGATGAATGGGCTGTACACCCTGATGCAGTTCTATGACCCCGCATTGAGATGTTTTACGTTTGCCGATTTTATCCTGGGGCCTACCATTGAAGAGTATGTGGAGTTTACTGAGCTACCCGTGCAGAACCAGGTTCCATTCATTCATTCTGGCGCTAAGCCCAAGCTAGAGGACTTGGCCAAAGCTTTGCACATGGATGCTTCTGAATTGTTGACTACTGTTTCCCGTGGAGTTCCAGGCTTCTCACTCCAGTTCTTGATTTGTAAAGCCCAGGAGTACGCTAAGAGCGGGTGCTGGATTGCCTTCAATGCTGTGCTGGCTCTGTGCATTTATGGCATAGTTTTGTTTCCCAATGTACCGGATTTTGTGGATTTCGACGCCTTCTACTTGTTTGCCGCTGGTAATCCTGTACCTACCTTGCTCGGAGATTTATACCACTCACTACATTACAAGAATGAGAAGGGAAGAGGGAAGAATGTTCACTGCTGTGTACCATTGCTGGGTATGTGGTTTAAGAGCCACCTTCCCATGAAGGGATCTTTTGTGGAGAGTGCGACCACAACTAGTTGGTCAGCGCGCCTGATGAGGCTATCTTCCGAAGACGTTGAATGGTTTGATAGAGACCTGCTGGGATCTGAGCTCATCTTCAGTTGTTCTGGGTACCCTAATGTCCCGCTGATAGGAAGAAAAGGGTGTATCAACTACAACCCATCATTGTTGGTCCGTCAGTTCAGATATGTGCTGAAGAACCCGCCAAGGGAGGAAGAAGTACAGGAATCTCTATACTTCACCGGAGACGTGAAGGGGGAGTTACTAGCCAAGCTGCAGCATGCCTGGACGCGTATTAACCGAAGAGGGAAGCCGTGGTTAGGGAAGAACGACTGTCAGGCCTATGCACCATACAGAGTTTGGATCCAGGATAGAGCAAGTCAGTTACGGATGCCATTTCCAGATGCACCAGTCCTTGTTCCTATTCCGGTAGCAGAGCCAACTACTGTTTCTAGGGAGGCCTACGAGCAAGTGGTGAAAGAAAAAGAAGCCTTGATGAAGATCAATGAAAGGTTAAAGCAGGAGCTAGCCCAGGTACGCAGTGAGAAAAACAAGGCCGTGCATGCTTTCCAACAGCAGATTGAGCTAATGAACAGACTAGGGGCTGAGTTGACTGAGGAGAAGAGGAAGCGCGAATGTCTGGGGCAAGAGTTCAGAAGCTCCCATGACATGCTGGAATCCAAAAAGAAGGCGCTCGACGCAGCACACCGAGAGATCTCTTCTTGCAATAAGACTTGGAATGCCACGCTCACCAACAATAAGAAGAGGGAGGATAAGTTGAAGCAGCAAATTTCCGACCTCGAAGAGCAGTTGAAGTCCAGCATCAAGAAGTGTGAAGAAGAAGTGATGACCCGATATAGTCTCCAGAATGCGCTAAACAAGGCCATCAAAGGCAGAGATGAAGCTGTGTCTCAGAAGCGTAAACTAGAGGATCGCTTCGGAGAGGGGGCATGGGAGGAAACTGCTGAAGACGTGCGACGTGTTCTCAAGAGAAGAAACCAACTTGTTGAAGGACTGCTTGCTCGACCAAGTCACCCGGAGACCAAGAAGCTGCTAGAAGAGTACCAGACTTATGGGAGTGTTTGATCATTTCATGTAGTAGCATGTATGCTTTATTTGCATAGTGTTGACTATCACCAGGATTGTTGGTTGAGGTCATGCCTTCTTATTGTACTCTCAGTGATATTGTACTCTCGGCTTATTGGTTTCTCTGCAATATATGAGGCTTTCTGTGATTCAACTCCGATCTTTGTATTGCTAGCACTGTCATTGCACCGGCACCTTCACACTAGAATCGGGGAATGAATTTCCCTAATGCACAGACACACACTGCATTGCATTCATATTCATATTACATTACAGGTAATCTTTGGATGGTGTCTTATTTCCTGCTCTGTACCAGGTATTTCCAGGATTGCAGATCAGCGCCCGCACAGATATTCCACCCGCACCAACTGTCGAAGAATCATGGATCAAATGCAGAACGAGATGCAAGATATGCGCGAGAAGCTAGCTCTCTTTATGCAGACCATGGAAGCTATTGCAAAAGTCAGGAGAATTTGCAAGCCATGGTGCAGCCTCTGTTGGTCAGAAACGCCGGTCACGGTAACGAGGATCATCAGTCTGTACGAGTCGATACTGTTCATGGAGATGGAACTCCCACGCCAGTGGCTCCACCTGTAGTCAACATACCTGCTGCTAATGTCAACAACGCTACCGCTGCTGGGAACGGTAACGTCGGAGTTGGGAACGAGACTGCTGTCCATAACGTTGGGCTTGGTGATGTCTACTTGGGTGATAATATGGGAGGCAACGGCTTCGGCAATGCTGGATTCGGGTTCAACGATCAGGGATTCGATAACGCTGGGAAATATGGTTTCAATGCTCAAGGCTTTGGGCAAGATGGTTATGGTGTGGCCAATCAGGGTTACGGAGGTTTCGGAAATGGAAACGGCGCTGGGTTAATGGCTTTTGGGCCTGCTGGAGGTGTTCAGGGATACGACAACAGAGGCCGAGGCCCGGTGATGAATCAGATTAGAGCTGGCCGCAATAATGAATATGATGGGTATGGAGCTGGGAATGGTATGTGGCAAGAAGATCAGCAGGAGGACGCTTTCTCCGGCGGAGGCTTCGAAGGGCCGATGGATAACTCCCAGAAGATCAGAATGCTAGAAGAGCAGATGAGGGGGGTCCTGAACCAAAGTGTTGTGGGCTTGGACATGGCAACAATGGGTCTGGTACCTGGCTTGAGGGTGCCAATCAAATTCAAAGCTCCTACGTTTGATAAGTATAAAGGGGACACCTGTCCGAAAGTGCACGTGCGGGCTTATTACAGAAAGATGTCTGCGTACTCAACTGATGAGAGAATGCTAATGCATTTCTTTCAAGATAGTCTGTCGGGCCCTTCCTTAGAGTGGTACATGGGGTTGGAGCCGACTAATATAAAGACATGGAAGCAATTGGCATAGGCATTTGTAGCTCACTACAAGTATAACAGCGACTTGGCAGCCAATCGGGTCCAATTGACAGGGTTGTCTCAGAAGAAGGGTGAGAGCTTTAAAGAGTACGCGCAAAGGTGGCGCGATATGGCTGCCAGGGTCCGTCCTCCTTTAGAAGACAAGGAAATGAACGACATGTTCATCGGCACGTTCACAGGCATGTTTTATGACAAGTTGTTTCACACATCCTTGGCTAGTTTCTCAGACTTAATTCTGATGGGAGAAAAGATTGAAAACAACATTAAGCAAGGCAGGTTCCAGGCTGAGGAATCAACTGCATCTGGCAGTAATAGGAAGGCTTTTGGTGGACGTCGTTAGGGCGAGGCAAGCGCTACTGGAGGCCGAGGCCGAGGCCGAGGCAGGGGACGAAACCAATATCATCAGCCGCAGCAGGTGGCGAGTGTTACTATTCCATGTCAACAACAACCGTTTCAGCAGCAGCCAATGCAACAACAACAGCGGCAGCAGCAGCAGCAGCCTCAGCAGGGGGCACAGCAGGCTCAGCGAAGATTCCAGGGTGGTAAACCAAGAAGAGTGTTTGAGAAGCCTCCCTCAACGTATGCTGATTTGTTGCAGACATTGTTGGGTTTGAACCTGGTAGAGAAGAGAACTCTGGCACCGATAACGAGAACTCCTCCATATGGTTATGATGCAAGCAAGCACTGTGAGTTTCATTCTGGGGCTCCGGGCCACGATGTGGAGGGTTTCCATGCTTTTAAGCATGTTGTGCAAGATCTTTTGGATAATAAGGCTATCAATTTCGGAACGGCAGGTCCGAATATAGTGCAGAAACCCATGCCTAATCATGGGGCAAACGCCATTCTGACTGAGGAAGGGTTGAATCTGATTATGAATGTCGACGATTTAAAGACGCCGCTGAGCGAGATAAAAAGCAGATTGTTGCAAGGGGGTGTTTATCCTGGGTGTGACGAGTATTGCTTAGAATGCTGGACCCTAGCTGGGGGGTGCGATGATTTGAAGAAAGGCATTTAGGCTTTAATTGATGGAGGCACATTGCAGTTTGACCGAGCAGTGACTGAAGAGCCTGCAGGGGCAGTAGCAGATGATCAGAGTGATGTGGCCACTGTAACGATTCCTCGGAAGACAATCACTATTGCAGCACCGGTCCAGCGACCACCGATCACCATAACTAAGGCCGGACCAATCCCGTACGAGAACACAAAAGCAGTCCCATGGTCATATGGGTTGGAGGTGTATTGTGACGGGATAAAGATTGATGTTAATAAACAGCCAGCCGAGACTGTAGACAACGTTGTTGGTTCAGGAGGTATGACAAGGAGTGGTAGGATCTTCATATCACCTGAAGTGGAGGCCGAAAGACTAGCAAAAGGAAAAGGGAAGATGGTTGAGAATGTTCCAGCGCAAGCAAGTGGCAAAGAAGCGGCATCGAAGGATGTAGAAGAGTTCATGCGCTTGATTCGAAAAAGTGATTATAAGATTGTGGAGCATCTGCAGCAGACGTCGTCCAAGATATCTATCCTGTCGTTGCTACTGTGTTCTGAAGCTCACAGAAATGCTTTGTTCAAAGTCCTGGATACTTCTTTTGTACCCCAAGACGTCTCCGTGAATCAGCTGGAAGGAGTGCTGGCACATGTGAATGCAGGCCACAGCTTGGGCTTTACTGACTTCGATTTGACCCCGAAAGGGAGAGATCATAATATGGCGCTGCACATATCTGTCGAGTGTAGAGGATCAGTAATGTCGCATGTATTGGTCGACACCGGATCGTCTTTGAATGTGCTGCCCAAGAAGGCGATGATGAAGCTAGATGTCAGAGGAATCCTGTGCACGCCCAGTGACTTGGTAGTCAGAGCGTTTGATGGCACGCGAAGAACAGTCTTTGGATCGATAACATTGCCTCTACAGGTGGGGCCTGAGGTGTTTGCAACGGAATTTTATATCATGGATATACAACCCGCATATAGCTGCCTGCTCGGAAGACCCTGGATTCATGGGGCTGGGGCAGTCACGTCTACCCTGCATCAGAAGTTGAAATATATGGTCGGAGACAGCGTAGTCACCGTATGCGGAGAAGAAGACATCCTGGTCAGCCATCTGTCGTCATTTAAATATGTGGAGGTTGACGGAGAGATCCACGAAACACCTTGCCAGGCATTTGAAGGTTTGCGTATCAAGGACAAAGGTCCCGGGCTGAGCAAAGTGTCGGAGATAGTCGTCTCGTCGTATAAAGAAGCTCAAGCTCTGGTGGAGGCAGGAGAAGCAAAGGGTTGGGGCAAAGTGCTAGATATTCCTGTGAAGATGGACCGATTCGGGCTGGGATACCAACCGTCGTCGTCAACACCTGCTGTGGGGCCACCCCGTTTTAGAGGGCCAATAATCATCTCTGCCAGTGGAGTATGTCATGAAACCGTCAACGCTGCTTCGGAGTCTGACGAAGGAGATAGCGACTGTGATATGGATGCCTGGATTCAGCCAAGCACACCAGGACAGGGACTGTGCAACTGGTCTATTCAGGAGCTTGTTCCTGTGACTCTTAAACAGTAATGCTTTGTTTTATTAATCGTTGAATAATCTAATGTCTTTCCCGGGGCATCGTGATTTGCTTAGGGCTATGTTGTTATGAACATTGCGTGTTAATCATTAAATAAATGGCGTTTTTTCATGTGCAAATATTGTAATCTCTGTCTTTCTTGTTTTGTATTTTTCAATAAAATGGCAACGCGGTTATTCGCTTTATACGCATTTTGAAGTACTTAACCATTCCTTTTGCAGGATAACATTTTCAGATGACATCCTTGAACCACCTATGACTCGTCCCGACTTTGAGCACCCGGTATTTCAGGCCGAAGAAGAGGTTGTCGAAGATAGTGACATTCCTGAAGAACTATCTTGGTTGGTGAAGCAAGAGGAAAGAGCCATTCTGCCTCACGAAGAGGTCATCGAAATTATCAACTTAGGGTCGGAAGGAGTTGAGAAGAATATTCGTATCGGGGCCGCGCTGCAGAGCGATATCAAGCGAAGACTGGTTGAAATGCTCCGAGAGTATAGTGATGTATTCGCTTGGTCGTATGAAGATATGCCAGGGCTCGATACAGATATGGTTGTGCACCGTCTGCCACTGAAAGAAGAATGTCCGCCGGTCAAACAAAAGCTTCGCAGAACTCGACCAGATATGGCAGTGAAGATCAAAGAGGAAGTTCAAAAACAGTGGGACGCTGGTTTCCTGGCTGTGACAAAATATCCCTCATGGGTTGCTAACATCGTACCAGTTCCAAAGAAGGACGGCAAGGTTCGAATGTGCGTGGATTATAGAGATTTGAATAAAGCAAGCCCAAAAGACGATTTTCCGCTTCCTCATATTGACGTGCTAGTTGATAATACTGCTCAATACTCCGTATTCTCCTTCATGGATGGCTTTTCAGGCTATAATCAGATTAAAATGGCGCCAGAGGATATGGAGAAGACCACTTTCATAACGCCTTGGGGAACATTTTGCTACAAAGTGATGCCCTTTGGTTTGAAAAATGCTGGGGCAACATATCAGCGTGCGATGACGACTCTTTTCCATGATATGATGCATAAAGAGATCGAAGTTTATGTTGACGATATGATTGCCAAATCCCAGACGGAGGAAGAGCATCTGGTGAATCTGCTGAAGTTATTTAAAAGGCTTAGGAAGTTCAGGCTGAGACTGAACCCTAACAAATGCACCTTCGGGGTGAGATCGGGTAAACTGCTGGGGTTTATCGTAAGCGAAAGAGGAATAGAGGTCGATCCTGCTAAAATAAAAGCGATTCAAGAAATGCCGACGCCTAAAACAGAGAAAGAGGTGCGCGGGTTTTTAGGGAGGTTGAACTACATCGCTCGGTTCATATCTCATCTAACGGCTACGTGTGAACCATTATTCAAGTTGTTGAAGAAAGATCAAGCTGTAACGTGGAACGAAAATTGTCAAAAGGCGTTCGATAAGATAAAGCAGTATTTGCAGGAGCCTCCTATTTTGATACCCCAGTGGCAGGGAGACCCTTGATTATGTATCTGACAGTTCTTGAGGGAAGCATGGGTTGTGTTCTCGGTCAACACGACGAGACAGGAAGAAAAGAGCATGCGATCTACTACTTGAGTAAGAAATTTACAGATTGTGAATCTCGATACTCAATGTTGGAGAAAACTTGTTGCGCGCTAGCCTGGGCCGCCAAGCGTTTGCGGCAATACATGCTGAATCATACAACCATGCTCATCTCGAAGATGGATCCTATCAAATATGTATTCGAAAAGCAGGCGTTGTCAGGTAGAATTGCCCGTTGGCAGATGGTCTTGACTGAGTATGACATCCAATACATCTCGCAAAAGGCTATAAAGGGGAGTGTGCTGTCTGAGTATCTGGCGGAGCAGCCTATTGAAGACTACCAATCAATGAGGTTTGATTTTCCTGACGAGGATATCATGTACCTAAAGATGAAAGATTGTGAAGAGGCGTTGCCAGACGAAGGACCAGAATTGGGTTCCAAGTGGAAAATGATATTTGACGGAGCTGTGAATGCTTACGGTAGCAGAATAGGGGCAATCATCACTACGCCACACGGGTCGCACATCCCGTTTACTGCTCGATTGACCTTTGTCGTTACCAACAATGAGGCCGAATACGAAGCTTGTATAATGGGGCTTGAAGAAGCCATTGATTTGCGAATCAAACATCTGGACGTATATGGAGACTCAGCTCTGGTGGTGAATCAAATAAAAGGGGAATGGGAGACACGTCAGCCCAACTTGATACATTACATGAATTATGCGAGGAGATTGTTGCTTTTCTTTGATAAGGTTGAGTTGCATCATGTGCCGCGGGCAGAGAATCAAATGGCTGACGCCCTCGCCACGTTATCTTCCATGTACAAAGTCAACTTCTGGAACGAGGCTCCCCGAATCATTATCTCTCGGCTTGACAGACCAGCTTTCGTATTTGCTATTGATGAAGCATCCGACGACAAACCGTGGTATTTTGATATCCTTAATTTTCTGAAGAATAAAGAGTATCCGGCTGGGGCATCCAGTCAAGATCAGAAGACTCTCAGGAGATTAGCGGGTAATTTCTATTTGAATCCGGATGGCGTCTTATACAGAAGAAACCACGATTTGGTGTTGTTACGTTGTGTAGACGAGAAAGAGGCGAAGCTGCTCATGGAGGAAATACACGAAGGTACCTTTGGTACGCATGCTGGTGGGCATGCTATGACGAGAAAGCTGCCGCGGGCAGGTTATTTTTGGCTGACTATGGAAACTGATTGTTTCAAGTTTGCGAGGAAGTGCCACAAGTGCCAAATCTATGCTGATAAGATCCATGTGCCTCCGAGTCCTCTGAATGTAATGTCATCTCCATGGCCATTCTCGATGTGGGGAATCGATATGATTGGAAAGATCGAGCCGACAGCTTCTAACGGGCATCGGTTCATCCTAGTAGCAATCGATTATTTCACCAAGTGGGTGGAAGCGGCGTCCTACGCAAATGTAACGAAGCAAGTGGTGGCCAGATTCATCAAGAGAGATATCATCTGCCGATATGGGATCCCCGAGCGGATAATCACGGACAACGGTTCAAACCTGAACAACAAAATGATGAAGGAGCTCTGTCAGAATTTCAAGATCGAACATCACAACTCCTCCCCTTACCGACCCAAGATGAATGGCGTTGTCGAGGCGGCCAATAAGAATATCAAGAAGATCGTTCAGAAAATGGTGGTGACCTATAAGGATTGGCATGAGATGCTACCTTTTGCTTTGCACGGTTATCGTACGACGGTACGCACATCAACCGGGGCAACTCCGTTCTCGTTGGTATACGGAATGGAAGAAGTACTACCATTGGAAGTGGAGATCCCTTCTCTGAGGGTATTGCGAGACGTTCAGCTAGACGAGGCAGAATGGGTGAAAGACAGGTTGAACCAATTGAGTTTGATGGACGAGAAGAGGCTAGCTTCTCTAGCATACGGTCGTTTATACCAGAGCCGAATGAAGAAAGCATATGACAAGAAGATACATCCGCGAAGCTTTCAGACGGGCGACCTTGTGCTGAAAAGGATTCTCCCGCCGCAGGCAGATCACAGGGGCAAGTGGACCCCCAACTACGAAGGGCCATACGTTGTCAGGAAAGTATTTTCAGGAGGAGCGTTGTTGTTGTCCACCATGGACGGTGAAGACTTCACGTCGCCTGTGAATTCGGACGCAGTTAAAAAATACTTTGCTTAAAATAGACCCGCTTGACAGAAAAAAGAGGGTCCAGGCAAAAATGGGGCATCCTGGCGAACCAAAAACAGAATGAAAGGTTCGGGCAAAAGTTAGGGATAAAATTGAAAAAATGTACACCCGCGAAGTTGAAAACCTACACTGGGCGGCTTCGGCAAAAAGGGGTATCCCGGTGAACTGAAAACCCAAAAAGGGCGGTTCACGCAAAAGTTAGGGATTTGAAAAGCAAATGACTGCGGTCCGAATTTGATATTACAATGAGCATCAGTGCAGGAGAATATACCTGAGGGGTCGATTATCAGATACAACCTCTTCGGAAGTGTGGATACCGGGAAAGCATTAGAGTCGGGCGAGTCATAGGAGGATCAGTTTGTGATGTTCGTCTGCATCTCGTTGCCGACATGTGTACAAAATTTGATTTGTCAAAATATTTATGCTTCTTGTGCATACTTGTGTATTTGTTTTGCGTAGCTTCCTCTTTTCAGGAGTTACATCCCGTGTACAAAAACTCCGCCCATTCAGGGGCCCAATCAATAAAAAATGTTATTCAGTACTTGATACTGGTTCTTTACTGTTTTGTGCATGATAAAACGCCTAAGTTTACTGAAACTAGCAGGTGTATAACATCACTGGCCCTTGCCAACGATTGCTAAAGCTTTGAATTAACTGAAAATAACATCACTAACCTGAATCGATTTGGTTGTATAGGCTTGTCTTGTCTTGTTTGTGTTGTTGCAGGTTTCATAGCCGTACGAAGAAGATGACCAAAAGATTGCAATAACGAAAGACTTGATCTCCACGCAGGTCATGCATGTTCTTCCTGAAGAAGGATAGAATCCCCCAGCCGGTCGTAGCTTATCCAGAGGGCATGCTCCAGCAAAGTCATTTATCCTCAGCAGAATTGACGATTCTAAGATTATAAGGCTGTGTTCGGACAGCGTATCTCAAGCAGAGTGGGTTTAGCCTCAGAAGATTAATATTTGTGAGCTGTATCCAGACAAGTTCACCTTTTCCCGCAGGGTCAGTTTGTTCTCCCCTAGCGGAGTCAGTTGATTTTCCCCAAGAGAATCGTTCCATCCTCAGCGGAGTTATCTTTCCAGCAAGTATTGTCTTTCCTCCCAGTGGAACTTGAAGATTAAGACTCTCCCTGGCAGAGTTGGTGGTGCGCCCAGGCAGTTATTGTGTCAGAATACCGTGTGATATCCGTTCACTTTCCAGCAGAAGTCCAATCATACCAGGCACAGCTGTTATTCTCCAGCAGAGTTATATTCCCCAGCAGGGTGTTACCTCAATGAGGTGCTTGGTTAAGTCCCCAATTTCCTAGTTGAGTCGACTTCACTCTTCCAGCATTTATTTTGCTGGAACAATTCTGTAGCATCTGGCTATCCCCAGCGGAGTTGGCATTATCTTTAGCGTTTATTTTGCTGAAGCAGCTCCTGTATCTCAGCAGTTCGAGTCCGCATTTGCATTGGCATATAGTGTCGTCCACTAAATGAAAAAAGCGTAGCATTGCCATGTCGAATGGAGCATTGCATCATTGTCAAACGCATGCATTTTGAAACATAAACTAGGTTGGCTAATCTTTTGTTTCAAGTTTTGTTCTCTTGCAGGTAGAGAGAGCCCTCGCTCAGGTGAATCAATAGACATTCGAAGTCTCGGCATGAGACGTTCAACGAAGTGTAAGCTTTGGCACTACTCCCCACAGAGTCAGCAGGATAAGTTTCTCTTTGTCCCCAAGCAGAGTTACTTATTTCCCCGCCAGGGTTCTTGTTGAAGTTTCTCTAGTCCGACCAGCGATTTGTTTCCTTCAAAGTTGTTGTTACGTCAACATTAAAAGGTTTCATGAACCAGAATTTCAGAGGCTACCGCCAGTTATCAGAACAGGCGTCCGGAAGTTTGGTTTCCAAATATCCCCAGTAGAGTCAGCCTCAAAGCTGCTGTAACGTCAGTGATAAGAAGTTTGCGGACCAATGGAAGGATGAGTCCTAACGTGGACGGGTTTATTGACAGGTTTATTGTGCTGAGAGAAGTGAGGGTCCTGACGTTGACATTTCCTCAAGTTGACGATATGTGCTAGTCCTAACGTGGACTGATTCGAGTTCTTGATATTGATCGAAGGTGGAGTCCTGGCGTGGACGAGGTTGGTTACTCTTCGTGTTGGTGTCCCGACATGGACAATTTATTTCCAGCAGATATCTTTCTTCGTAATGGTGAAAGGTGCGTCCTGACGTGGACAAGTTTGTAGTTCTTTGTGATGGCAAGACGCAAGAGTCCTGACGTGGACGAATTTATCCTTCTTCGTGTTGTTGGCAAAGTATGAGTCCTGACGTGGACAAAGTCTTATTTCCCCAGCAAGTCGAAGACGCGCAAGTCCTGACGTGGACAGGTTCTATTGCTTCAGCAGGTTGAGATGTGAGTCCTAACGTGGACAAGTCTCACTTCTCCAGTGGGTCAAAGGTGCATGAGTCCTGACGTGGACAAAATTTTATTTCCTCAGCAAGTCAAGAAGTGAGTCCTGACGTGAACAAATCAAGACGAAACGTGAGTCCTAACGTGGACAGATTTATTCCTTACGTGGAAAAGCAAGTTTATTCCTTAAGTGGAAAGATTAGTCCTGACGTGGACAGATTCAGATCAAGTTGATTTCCTTACGTGGAAAAGATGGTGTTATTCCTAACGTGGAAAGGTGGGTCCTAACGTGGACGATGTAGTCCTAACGCGGACAAGTTATTCCTTACGTGGAAAGATGGGTCCTAACGTGGATGATGTATTCCTTACGTGGAAAGGTAAAATTGTTTCCTTACGTGGAAAGATGATGATTCCTTACGCGGAAATATTGGAGTCCTTACGTGGACATATCAAAAGGTATTCCTTACGTGGAAAGAAGATTGGATTCCTTACGTGGACAAATGGAGATTGTATTCCTTACGTGGAAAGATTGGGGTCCTTACGTGGACAGATTCAAATCGAAATGTGATTCCTTACGTGGAAAGGTGTTACTCCTTACGTGGACGGTATTATTCCTAACGTGGAACGGTTATTCCTTACGTGGAAAGGTGAGTCCTAACGTGGACGGTGTTATTCCTAACGTGGACGATGTTATTCCTAACATGGACAAGAGTTTACTCCTAACGTGGACGATTTATTCCTTACGTGGAAAGACAAGTCATCCCCAGCACGGTCGCACGAGATCAGTGGGTTGCCATAACAGTCAGATTCAGTTGATGAATGTCGTTCCCCAAGCAGGAGCGCAGTTTATTTCTGCGGTTGGCAAATTTCCGGGTTCTTAGTATTCAACCGTCTCGTACCGCGAATGTCTGAAGGCTCCGGGCTCTTCACCCAATCGGGTCCAAGTCGCTTGAATAGGGGCAGCTGTTGCACCCTAAAATTTGCTCAACCTTATTCACTTGGTTTATGTTTCAATATCATTAGCATTTGCATATAGAGCCATGTACATAGTCTGATCATCTGCATAGCATAGCATAGCAAGTCATCTAACAGGGGACCAAGCATTATTCTCATCTCTATGAGCCTATCAAGAGGTTATTATCCTAATTCAATCTCATTCAAGTCATCAGAAAGAATTTGAAAGCTGAGAAGTCAATGGATCAAGCAGGGCTTCTAGCTCCTATCTGAGGGTGTCTGAGGATCAACAAGTAAGTTGTGAGCTGTGGATGGAGCATGGAGAGTATGTGGGCATCATGGGAGACTTATAAAGTAATTTGAGGAAGGAGGCAAGTCCTTGGTGTGATCATAAGAATTGCAGTTGAAGACAGTCAACTAGGGTTTCATCTGGGTCAACCCTGGGTCAACTCTAGGTCAATTGACTGATTGAAGGGCATTCAGGTCTATTGAAGAGATGTGGGGTTCATCATTCGACATATAGAATAGGATATGGTGGTATGCCAAGAAGAATTCAAGAGAAATCAAGGAGAAGAGGAGTTTCTAAATTAGGGTTTCTGTGTAAAATCCCCTAGTTTAGGTCAAATTTCCAAGCAAGATAAGTCAAAATTCAAGCTTCAAATGGATCCTTGGCCAACATGAAACTTGTAGAGGATCTCAAGACCTTTAATTTGAGTGGTGGAAGACATCAAGGAGATTTATAGAACTCAAGTTATGGTCCTTGCAAGTTACAGGTCATCTGAGGTATCTGAAATTTTGTCTGTGAAAGTGACTTGACTTCTAAGCAATTTTTACCCCTCAAGGATATTTCAAATGAATTTCTGGTCAACATAAGAATTGTTCCTAATTGTCTTAGCTTTCTATAATGGTATAGTATGCCTTCATATGATTTGTGGAACTGTACTTATGGTCTTGGCAAGCAAAGGGTATTTTGGTCATTTGAGAATTACAGGTCATTTCAAGCCTATGCCCAAAACTCCTACAAGGAAGCTTCAAATGGAAAACTTTACAACATCAAACTTGTTCCAAATGACATTTTGAGTCTATAAAAGTGACCATGAGAGATTGGAAAGATTCATAGCACAAGGTTTCAAAATTGTTGGATTTAATGAATAAAAATGGACTTGAAAATGAGATTTTTTATATTTTGGCCAAATGGGGCAAAGTTATAGGTCATTTTGAATGGAGAAATCATTTTGAGAACATTGGCTAAAGTAGAATTTTGAGCTTGGTTCACATTTTGGGAGTTATTCATGGTTACTTGTAATGGAAGATACATAAACCAAATCCAAGGGAAATTGTGCATGGGAAGTTTCTCCAAGGTTCTAGGAGTTTCCATTCTCATCTATATATTGCATTAAGGGACTCCATGCCATGGTTGGTGAATCATTGTGATCAAAACACAAGTTATACACAATTCTTCCATTTTTGCAAAACCTCTCAAACTTCATCAAACTTTCATCAATTTCCATTTTTCTTGATTTGATCATCATCAATATCATCCATAGATCACAATCCACACAAGCCTTTGGTAGATTGGAGCAGAACTCGTGCCACACACTTCCATCATCCAAGAAGCAAGAAACTTGGAATTGCAAGATCCAAGAGGTTTGAGTCCAATTTGTTGCATACAGAAGTCATCATCAAGCTCATTGATCAAGTTCAGATCATTACAAGCATCAGATCCAAGGAGTTCCATAGTTGTTTTCACCATTTTGCACCAGGTTAGTTTCTCTTCGAATTGGCTGAATTAGCTAGAATCATAGATAGTTATTAGGTTAGAATGGTTAAGCATAGTTAGATGATTGATTTTGATGAGTTTGAAGAAGTTCCATGAAGGTTGTTAATGGTGCATCAAAACTGTTGGAGCTTGTAACTCATAGGATAATGCATGATAATCTTGGATCCTTAGCTCAGATTGATTAGCATAAGGTGTAGAGTAGGTTAGGGTAAAGATTGGAGAGAATTGAGATGGTCGATGACAGGTGATGTTGAGGGATTCAGAATGTTGCACTCATCGAATTTGATTATTGGTTGAGTTTTAGAAAGAATTATGGACATGGCTGTGTAGAGGGGAAGAGGTAGAGCATTTTTGGTTTTGGAAGCGTGTGATTTCATGGAGAAACAAGGGAGAACGAAGGTCTGGAAAATCCATGCATGGAGGTGGAATTTCAGAAACCCTAGAGGTTATTTGGGGACGATGATGGATAGCCGTAGAATCTGGTGTTTGACTTGGACCTGAGAATTAATCCAACAGCCTTGGTTTAAAGATGAAAACGGAGGGAAACCCTGAAGGTGCTACGCACCGTTTCACTTAAAAGTATCTGATGGGCTTTGAATCCCCTTGCTACTAACACCCCCAGATGAAGGCCCAATCCCAATTATGCCTGAAATAATCACTATTTACACCGTTCTCATCTTTTTTATTTTTGTTAATTTCTGAGCATGTGCTGGGCCCAAACGCGCTTGCTATGCGCGCCCCCCAGTCTGGGCCCATTTGATTCTTTTAACTGATTTGTATTAATTTCTGCACCCCTCATTCCAAATTAATTCCATTTTAATTTTTTAATTCATTTCAATTCTTTCAAAATCATAAAAAATGGAAAAATGCATGGTTTTAATTGGTTCTTTTTGCATATTATTCATAATTTTGTTAAGAAAAATATCACATAAAAAATTGGTACTTCATTTTATTTTAATATTTTTGGCACATTTTCCTTTTAATTAGGTGTAAATAATATTTTGTTTAGTACATGCATTTGTTAATTTTTGTTCTAATAGTTGCTTTAATATTTTTCACCCATTCTTTTTAGGTTGATTAGTAGATAAGATTAGCTTGTATATACACTTTAGTTCCCATTTTTAGAAATTAATTTTAGGTGTTTAGTTTAGGTGTGAACAACATGAACAAAATTAGGGTTTAAGTGATGACTTAGGAGAATTGAATCATTTCCCTTAGGACTTAGAGATTGAATATGTTAGATATGGGACTATAGGGACTATGGGTAGTTATTAGATCCCTTAGAAATCACTAGGATTCCCCTACTGCTATTAGTATATTACTGTCTGTATTTGATTGATTGGTGTGGTGTGCCCTCTGGGGATTATTGTTTGTCTGTATGGGTATTGGGGATTGCTTGGGGATTGGGAGAGCTGAAGACTTGGGATGATGGAGCCATTGGAGATCCAGATGCTGAAGACCAACTTCCAGAGTTGATGAGGAGATTCCTGCTAGCAGCTGTTGAGGAGATTAGGGTTTAGGAGCTAGGCAGAGCTCTAGATTAGAAAGCTTGATTCTCAAACATGGAAGGCCTTGACTGCCCCCATTCTTCTCTGTGATGCAGAGTCTCTCTAAGACATTCACCCCCTTCCTTTGGAAGGCTTGGTGCTACTGTCTAAGGGATAGAACTCTTGAGAGAAAATATCTTATGTGTTAGTAGCAGTTGGTTTGCCACCCTTGGTGGTCAGCTAAGTGCTTAACACCCAATTCACTCTTGTGATTGATCCCTCAGCTTGGAGGTTAGGACTTGAAGAAAAGCCCTTGTAGACTGAAGATTGATGACAAAGACCTTGCTTGAAGGCTGTGGAGATGGAGGTTGATGCTTGTAGCTGATTGGAGATTACTTAAAGTCAGATGTTGATGCAGAGCTGCTGTGGCTGTTTATTTTTTTTGCTGTATTTCATTTCTGATGTATTGATTGGTTTTCCTGACTGTATTGTTTGCTGTTTAACCTGTTGGGTTGAGAGTGAATTCTGTTCACTTTTGCCTATTGTTTTCTAGGTTCGAGGTTGAGTGGGACTCCCTTGCCTTGCTTGTATTGCTGCATTCATGCATTTTACTGCTTTACTATATATATCTGATATTGTTTCTGTTTCCGTCTATTCCCTTAGGATCTCTGTTTCTCTCTGCGCAAGAGAGGAGCATGATAGACACTAGGTCTTAACCCATGCATGATAACACTAGGTTAGTTTGATTCCCTTTGCAACCATAGGTTAGAGTTCTGTCTCTTTCTTTCTCAAAACAAACAGAAAATACAATAAAATTTCAAACACAATAAAAGACACTTCTTCCGTAAAAGAATGTGAACTCATCAAGACGTCATTTTTGTCCGCTTGGACTGCTAGTCAGAAAAACCTTTTTCAGAAGGAATAAAATCAACCAAGACAGACTTGTGTCGTACGTGGCCCGAACTACGTTTGCTCTGATCTTCCATGCAGTGTGGAAGTACGTAGGTATAGGATGCGATATCCTAGCGAGCAACCTTCCCCTCCTTTCCCGTAGGTAGGCGAACTACGTTGACTCTGATTTCTCGTTCCAGACGGGAATACGTAGGCATAAAGTGCGATACTTTGTCGAGTCATTTTATTTTCATTTTCTTTTCTTTTTAACCCTTAACCTTTAGTTTAGATAGAATAACAATCCATACCCGAAAACAAGCGTGGATCCCGTCGAGTACGACGGACGTGAGGGGTGCTAATACCTTCCCCTTGCGTAACCGACTCCCGAATCCAGGTTTTGGTTGCGACGACCATACCTTTCCCGTGTTGTACGAGGTTTACTCTGAGCGTTTCCTTTCCCTCCCGTGGGATAAATAACGCACGGTGGCGACTCTTCTGTTCAGCCGGTGCCGATTTTCGCAGTAGCGACACAATTTTATTGGAAAATCTTTTAAGAAATGTTTGGTGAAATTTTGGTGAAATGTGACATCCCGTTTTTGAGGGAAAACTCTGATATGTGTTTCTTTTATTTGTTTTATTTTATTTTGGGGAACGGGGTGTTACACATGCAATGCGTATGAGTATGAATATGCTGACAAAATAGACAAAAGGATAACAGAGGGTGAACAAGAAATCACAACACCACTAAAATACTCGGCTAATTTCAATAAGCTGGAGCATCACTAGAGATCTTGCTAGGGATAAAAATGAAGAAATCCTGCAAGAGATAAGCAAAATCCATCAAAGGAAAATAAATCCTACTACAAAGCTCAAATATCACTGAGGAGAGACAGATACTGCTTGGAGAGAAACCCAAAGGCCGATCTTTAATAATCAGTAATCCACAAAAAGGATAACAACATGAACTCTGCTTCAAGGACAAAAGATAAACTATTGGGGGAACATCAACCCAAATTTTCCTGACTCATCTTGGGGATAAGAATAAAATTCATATGCACTTTGTTTCAAAGGGATGAAGAGGTCTATTGTGGAAAAATAATGAATTCGCTGTAGGAATATAATCATGGAAAAAACTACACAAACTCCACTAGGGAATAACACAGATCTTCTGGGGATATCAGAAAAAGTTCTCTGGGGACTATCCAACTCTTAGAGAAACATCCTGGACTTTTCGGGGAAACTAAGAAGTTAACATCATAGCAAAAAGTCAAGTTGTGGGGGATTTTAAATCAATACGTAACACAGGTGAGAGAAAGCTCGACATGTGACTGCTATATCAATGCTTCTTAGAAGGCAACAACATTGCTCTTTGCTTGGGAAACATCTGAAATAAATATGCATAACTTCCACTGGAAATCAGCAAAGACAAAGCTCTACATGGGCATCATCATCAAGGAGAGGTGACCCTCAAAACTGCTCAACTGCCTGACCATTATCTGGATGCATGAAGGAAACATACTCAGCTGAAACAGATTTGAATTAATACTTAGTTGGGGAAAACCTAGCAACACCTGTCTAGTTATCTATAGGAACAAAACTCTGCTGAGAAAATATCAACAAACTCTACTGGAGAAACCTCAATACAACTCTACTAGGGAGCTGTCAATAAATTCTGCCAGAGGAGCAAGAAAGAACCCTGCTGAGGAAAGCATCAACAAACTCTACTGGGGAAGAGTATCAACAAGAACAAACTTTGTTTAGAAGAAAACACTAAGTTTTGCGCTTCAAGATTTTATCATTCTTGGGATTACTGTTGGCATTTATTTTTATATTCATAAATCAAAGGAAAATGTTTTTATAAATTTCAAAATTTTAAATCAATTATTCACATCTTTTTCAAAAATCATCATCAAAAATAAAATGAAAATCTGTAAACAGAAACAAAATAAGAATTGCAAATAAAGAGACAAAGGCCCAAATTTTATTGATAGAATGATAGTCCACAAAAGGCGTAACTCCATGGATCATTACAAAGTTTGAAAAATGGTAAATACAATGGAAAGGGCTATATTGAAATACAATAACCACTATTCTCCCTAACAACTTTGAATTTCAATTGTGCTTGACACTTCAGCTGAGGATGATTGAAGTAAAGTCCTTGATAGGAAATGTTGCTTCAAGTGATCAAGACTGACCAGATGTAGTTACTTGCCATAATCCCTAACTTTTTCCTAGATTGCCCTCTCAGGTTTTCAATCTACCGATACAATTATTTCTGCTTTTATCTCTAATTTTTGCCTGGACCTCCCTTTCGGGTTTTCAATCCATCGAGACGTTCATTTTTTCTTAAGCCGGCCTTTCGGGTTTTCAACTTAGCGAGCTTTTCTTTTATATTTTAGGCGAAGTATTTCTTGACTGCATCGGCATTCACAGGACGAGTGAACTCTTCACCATCCATAGTTGTAAGAATTAATGCACCGCCAGAGAAGGCTCTCTTAACAATATATGGGCCTTCATAATTAGGAGTCCACTTGCCCCTAGAATCAGTGGTAAAAGTCGAGATCTTTTTTAGCATGAGGTCGCCTTCTCTGAACACGTGAGGTTGAACCTTCTTGTCAAATGTTTTCTTCATTCTCTGTTGATACAATTGGCCATGACACAAGGTCATCATTCTTTTCTCTTCAATCAGATTCAAATGGTCGTATCTACTCTGATACCATTCAGCCTCAAACAACTTAGCTTCCATCAAAACTCTCATAGAAGGGATTTCAACCTCTACCAGGAGAACTGCTTCCATACCATAAACAAGAGAAAAAGGGGTTGCCCCTTTTGAAGTGCGGATGGATGTATGATACCCACACAGAGTAAAAGGGAGCATATCATGTCAATCCTTATATGTAACAACCATCTTCTAAATGATCTTCTTAATGTTCTTATTAGAAGCTTCAACAGCCTCATTCGTCTTAGGTCTGTAAGGAGAAGAATTATAATTCTCAATCTTAAACTCATCACATAATTCCTTCATCATCTTGTTATTCATATTCGAACCATTATCAGTGATAATCTTGCTCAGAACACCATACTGATGTTGCACCCCAAAATTTGCCCAACATTTCTTCACCTAGCTTATGTTTCATTTCATGCACATTAGCATCATTGACATGTATGCAGGAGATCAAGAGGTATGATTACCAATCAAGGGCTACACAAGACTTTAAAGCTAGCTGGGAGGCTTATTCAGGTGTTCAAGGGTTGATATCCTTGTCAGAGAAGTTAAAAGATCCTCAGAGAGAGTGATTGGAGCCAAGTGTGTAGGTCTCCTAACTTGAGAGTTGTGGGAAGCCATCAGATGATTCTGAGGTCATGGAGATGGACTTGAGGTCTTGAGAGAGCTCATGAGAAGTGTTGAAGATCACTTTGAGGCCTATACAGGTCATTGTGCAAGATTAAGAAGGCTCAGCCATGAGTGGTGCAGCTAGGGTTTGACTGGGTCAACCCTAAGTCAACTGATGATTTGAAGAAGGTTGAGACCTAATACAAGATCCATGTGATCATGGATTGATACATTGAGATGTTATAAGGATGATTACAAGGTTAACTCATCATGATTGAAGAGTTTGAGAAGTTTTAAGCTAGGGTTTCTAAGGCTTGACAATGTAAAATCCCCTAGTTTGACCCCTGACTTCCAGGCCATTTAACTCAAGATATGATTGTCATCTCATCTTGCCTCCAAAATGAGTGTTGCAGAGCATGGTCTTAGCTTTAATTTGAGTGCTAGAAGTCCTTGATAGGGTTTGTAGAACTCAAGTTATGGCTTTGACAAGTTACAAGTCATCTGAGGTATGTGAATTTGGAGCTTGAAAGTTACCCAACTTGCATGAAACTTTTGCCCAAGAAGGATGATTCCTATGAATTTTTGGTCAACATGAATGTTGTTCCTTATTCTCTTAGATTTCCATAGAGTACTAGAAGTCCTTGATAGGATTTGTAGAACTCAAATTATGGCTTTGACAAGTCAAGGGTATTTTGGGTATTTGGACATTATAGGTCATTTATGATCATAGGTCATTTTCACCAACTTAGAGACTTCAAATCAAATTTTTTTTCAACTTGAAAGTTGCTCAAAATGGGGTTTTAACCTTGACCATGCATCAAGGAGACATTGAAATGGCTCAAGGAAGAATGTGGATCAAGGAATTTTGAAAAAAAAGAAGAATTAAAGGCATTTAATGACCAAAAATTGAAATAATTCATTTTGTGTCCAAACAAGGCAAAATAATAGGTCATTTTGAATGGAAAAATAATTTTAGGAACTTTGGCAATGTTGGAATTTTGGTTTGAGTCCATTTTCATACCATTTCATGTTGTTTCTTCATGATGAAGCAACATATCAAACTCACATCATTGGCTTGCAAACAAGGAAATTAACATAACCAACTAGTTCAATATCTCATGAGATGATGATTGCAAGCATTTTTCATGCCCAAAGAGAGCCAGAATCGTGACTGTGCACATGAGACTTTGAAGGAGAAATTGAAATTGCAAAATCTCCTATGGAAGGTTACAGAAAGTTCTAGACATTTCCAATGAGTTCTATATAAACATTAGAGTGTGTTCAGCCATTTTTTTGGTGAAGATTGATCCCTGAAGGAGAGAGTGAGGTTGAAGTTTCACAGTTGCAATTGGAAATCTTATTCTAAGTTCAAAGCCAATCCAAGAGAAACTGAGGTGTGCATTAGCTTTGGAAGGAGTTTTAGAGTGAATTTGGATCATTGTGGAGGAGGAATCGAGCAAGAACTGCACCTGTTCTTCATCTGAAACCAGGTTTGTGAAAATTGAAATTATGCTTGATTAAGGCAGTGTTAGATAGAAATCTTTATGTGGTTAGGTTCTATTCATGATCTAGATGGATTTAGGATGGTTAATTACATGGTTAGAGACAATGTTAGGTGTTGTGCAACTTCTGTTGAGATGGATTCCTCATGATTCTTGGAGTGTTATTCATGATTGGATAGTGGAAATTGAACAGTGAAGAGTGAGGATTGCATTAGTGTCATTAATTTTAAGAATCGTGATGATCAAGATTTGGTGGATTTCTGAAATTGCCATCGTGTTTGGAGTTAGAGAAAGAATTAGGGAATTTAGATGATGGATTCGTGATCAGGATGAAAAATTGAGTAAGATGATGATTTGTTTTGTCATTTTTAATGACCTGAGAAGAGCACCTCACCGGAGAAGACGGTGGCGCTGCAACTCAGGCCACCATCTGAGAACTCCCTCCATCTCAGTTTGAATTTGGGGACGATGAGCCTGGGCCATCAGATGGAGGTTTGACATTTGACTTAATCCAAGAATGGATGGCCACGATTTGCTCTCAAAGTCTGAAGACTTGGATTTGAATGAAACACACTGTTTCATTAATGGAAATGGTTTGGACTTAGTGCACTGAGTGATATCCACACCCCCAATTGGCTCAGTCTGTGAAATAAACTTGAAATATTTGCTATTTGTCACGCGTATTTTATTATTTTCATTGTTTTTCCTTATTTTTTCATCATTTCATGTAGTTTAGAAAATAATTCATAAAAAGTAGGAAATTAACTCAAATTGATTCAAGTTTTTTTTCCTTGACTCATGAATGAGTCTAGAATTTTAAGAAATTGAGAGATTAGGACAATCATGCATTTTCATTTTATGTGCATTTTTTACATTTTAATTGCTATTAAATCCATTATTGTTGATACCTTGGTTTGCTGAATTTTGTGTGATCATTTGATGATGATTCTTGAGCTGATTTTTTGTGTGTAGCTAGTTTAGATATGCATGCTCCGCTAATAATTTTATCACATTTTTGTGATGGAATTAGGTAGTGTTTTTAAGTTGAAACTTTAGGTGCTCTAGTTTTAGGGTTTAAGCTTAGTACCTTATAGTTTAGGATTTATTTCTAGGACCTTGTGGATGATTCAACCCCTGGATTTTGTATGGTAGATTCATGATTGAATTAGGTTCCCATAGTTATTTTTGTAGGAATTTACAATTGGTTTTAGTATTTTAGTTAGGATTAACTTTAGTACTAGGTTTTAGGTGATCCTAACTTGCTAATTCAACTAGAATGATTTCTTTAGTTCCCTTAGATTAGGGTTTTGCCTCTCTTGCTCTTGGATGATGATGAAGACATGTGCGGGCTGCTTAGGAATGCTTGAGGAAGCTTGGATGTGAAGATTTCCCTTCTTTTGGAGTAGTTTTGTTTAGGTGTTAAGATTAGGGTTTGTAAGTAGAGCTTCTAGATAGATTCTCTTCTTTCATAAACATGGAAGGTGTTGATCACTTCCATTCTTCCCTATGATGTAAGGTCCCCTTGTGAAGGCCTCATCCCTCCTTTGGAAGGATGTGTGGCTCTTCCCAAGTTGGTAGAACCTTTGAGGGTTCCTTTCTTTGATAGTGGAGTGTTTAGTGGTGACCTTTGGTCTTCACTTTGCTTTCCACTATCCAAACCTTGATCTTGTTAGATGAATCTTTCTCCCTTGCTAGAGGATGGAGTTCCTTGCTAGAATACTGAAGATGCTAGAAGTTTCTACTTCTCTGTATTTGAAGATTGCCATTGGAGCTGAAGCTGGAAGACCAAGAAGAACAAGTTGACACTTGTGAAGGAGACCCTGCTGAGATCAAATGGAGAGCTGAAGCTTGAAGATGAAGAGCAAGTTGATGCTTGTGGTTGATGCATTGAAAGCTTGAAGAAGCAAGTTGACACTTGCTATTGAAGATGATAGCTTTTAAGAGCAGTTGAAGAATGATGACTAAAATGCTGTCAGAGGAGTTTTGCTGTGAAGCTGTGGTAGTGGTTGATCTGCTTTCTTTCTTGTCTGTTTGCTTGCTGTGCAACTGTATTGATGTGACTTGTTTGATTTGCTTGATGCATTAGGATAAGTTCATATTTAGATTGATTTAAGCTAGGAGCATGATTGCACTAGAGGTTGAGTTGCTCCCTCTGCTTGTATTTTTACTGTATGGCTTTGCTTGCTGGTATTCGGTAGAGCCCTGCTCCCTTGCCTATGTGGTTTGTGATTTGCTTGATGGCATTTCATTTCATTTCTTCTGTATGATTGCAGTTATTATATTTTGGTCGATAGCATGTTATTTCCTCTGGATGATTACAGTTATTCATATCTGGCTTGAGGTCGAGACGAGCTTGTGGAGGCTGATGCCCCACACACATTTCCTCCCTCACTTGCATTGCATGCATTTTACAGTCGTTTACTGTTTACTGTTTAAGCTGATGCTTTATCTGTTTTTGTTTATCATTGACATGATCCCCTAGGAATCTCACTTCCTTTGATAAGGAAGTGATGATTAGAGCTGTAGGTTGAAACCTATGCATGACAACCTCTAGGAGTTCCCTGTTTCAAACCTCAACCATAGGATGAATCCTTGGCATGACAACATTAGGACTTGATAGTCTCCCTTTAGTTGAGCCTGTTCTCTTCTCATCTCAAAACAAATTAAAATACAGTAATAAAGGTTAACTGACGTCGTATGTTACGAGCCTTAAGCTATATGAGAAAGGGTTGTCGGAGAGTTCTTTTCGGCAGCCTGGATGTTTAGTATGGTACCCTTTGGGTGACATGCGACGCATTCACTCTCAGATCCTAGTCTCTAGTGCGATATTGGTTGCAAACATCCATAAAAAACAGTTCTTCCGTAAAAGACAGAAAACAAACTTCAAACCTTTTTGCCCCGTGGGTCGGTAAGTCAAAGGAAGCTTTTCTGAAGAAAAGAGTGTCGTTAACTCCCAATTCTACCACAAACGGTAACGCCTGAGTCTCTGAAGGTCGAGCTGCATACGCCAAACTGCTGGAACTGTTTGTTAACCCTACTCGATAAAACATATGAATCTGAATTCCTGTAATTCGTATTAGCCCGAACTACGTAAGCTCTGATCTCTCATACCTGTTGAGAGTACGTAGGCACAATACTGACGTATTGGCGAGCCACCTTCCCCGTAACCCGTAGTTAGTCGAACTACGCTGACTCTGATTTCTCATTCTTTGATGAGAATACGTAGGCATAAAGTGCGACGCTTTGCCGAGTCATTTTCTTTTCTTCTTCAGACCAGCCTCGATAGGTAGATAGTAAAACCAACCCGTCAGATAAACACAACAAGCGTGGATCCCATCGAGTACAATGGACGTGAAGGGTGCTAATACCTTCCCTTGCGTAACTGACTCCCGAACCCAAACATTGGTTGCGATGACCTCGTCTTATACCTTTTCGTCAGGTTTTTTCGATCGTTTCCTTTCCCGTTCGGAGGGATAAATAATGAAAGGTGGCGACTCTTCTGTTTTGCCGGCACCTTATTTTTGCGGTAGCGATAGCTGGCGAATCTGCTGGGGACCTCTGATAGTTTCCTGGGATCCAACGTCCCTTATGCGAGTCAGTTTGGGGATCCAACGTCCTCTGCGAGATTCAATCCTAGCGCTTGTATGATTACTTGTTGGGTTGTGTTTATTTATCGCATTTTATTTTCAGTATGATATGATTATCTGTGCTGTTGTGGGAGGGGCATTCTAATGAGTGAGAAGCCAGACCCAGGCTTGAGTGTACCTAGCATTAGTTGTGGAAATTAGTGGGCACGTGCTTGCTTTGCAGCACTAGTATCCCATGAAATCCACGCTCAGACAAGGTTCTCTCGGTTGATTTCTTTTCCGGCCCTTTGGGCCTGAGGGGTTGTTGGTTTGGAGGATTGTCGTCTCTGGGGATCGATCATTTGAGATTCAGCTAAGTGAGGCCGCTTCAGGAGATGGTGATGCCATACCTTCTGGGTATCGTATCATCTCTCTTGAATGTCTGTGACGCTGATGACCGCATAGGATGCCGAACTTGTGTCAGTTTAGGTCCATACCTGTGAGCAGGGTCGGGTTTGTTGCAGGAAACCTTAACCTTCAGACTACCTGGTTTTCTTGATAGTGAATCAGTTTTGTTGGTATCAGAGGTTCTCATCATCAGATATATATGTGTTCTTGACAGAGCAGAGTTATAGTCTGACATCAGGGGTTTCTCCTCATTATCAGATATGTGTGTTCTTGACAGAGCAGATTTATGGTCCGACATCAGGGTTTTCTTCTCGTCAGAGATAGGGTTGTTCTTGACAGAGCAATATTATGGTTTTGTTGATACAAAACCTTCATTGCTTCAACAGCACAGTCGTCTTGATCTCCTGCTGCATGATTGCATTTTGCATTGTTTTGCATACTCATTTGCATACCATTAACGTGTGTCTGTGTTGCAGGTACCGTTTCCCCAATTAAGGTTTTCTTGCCTTCTATTGTGCTATCATGGGTTCTCTGAGGAAGACTGTGGCCTACAAGCTCCCCACTCCTGATGTTGTTCAGCTGTCTAGTCTGATTGCTTTGGCAGATGATTCTGTGAGAGGTGAATTCAGAAAGTCTTATGGGAACTGCTCAGCTTGGTTCGTAAACCTTCTGTGTTTGAGTTGAATGGGTTGTACGCCTTGCTGCAGTTCTACGATCCTCCTTTGTGATGCTTTACTTTCCCGGACATTATTCTCGCACCTACACTAGAGGAGTATGCTGATTTGTTAGGTGTGCCTATCAAGAGTCAGATGCCCTTTGTTCATATGGATGCTGAGCCGAATCTGGCTAGTCTAGCTCTTTCACTTCATCTGGATGCCTCCGAGTTGGTCTTGTCTAGTTGGAACGGGGTTCCCGGTTTCTCCTTGTAGTTCTTAGTGGAAAGGCCCAGCAGTGTGCCAAAGACGATTGTTGGATCGTGTTCAACGCTATTCTTGCTCTTTGCATATACGGCATCATTCTGTTCCCTAATATGCCTGACTTCGTAGACTTCGATGCCTTTCACATCTTTGCAGTAGAGAATCCAGTCCCTACCTTGATTGGAGATGTCTACCATTCGTCCATTACAAAAACGAGAACAGAAGGGGCAAGAATGTCTCGTGCTGTGTGCCCCTATTCTATAGATGGCTTGATAGTCACCTACCCAAGAAGGGTCCCTTTGCTTCATCTGCAGCCACGACTGAGTGGTCTGAGCATTTGATGAGTCTATCAGCAGAGGACGTTGCCTGGTTTGATAGAGATAGCTTGGGTACTGAGATTATCTTCAGCTGCAGCGGGTTTCCGAATGTGCCTTTGGTAGGCAGGAAGGGTTGTATCAATTATAATTCGTCTCTGCTGGTCCGACAGTTTGCTTATGCTTTGAGAGCTCCGCCGAAGGATGAAGAGGTGCAGGAATCTCTGTACCTCACTAGTCTTCTAGAGGGGGATATGTTATCTAAGCTTCAGCATGCTTGGAATGGTATCAGTAAGCGGGGAAAACTGTTGCTGGGAAAAAGTAATAGCCAAGCCTACGCTCCGTATGTGACCTAGATCAGAGCCAGAGCAGATATCATAGGGATGTCGTTCCCTCCTGCCAAGCTAGAATGCCCTCCAGTGATTGAAGAGCCTACCACCGTGCCTATTCAGCAGTACAATCAGGTGTTAGCTGAGCGAGATGAGCTGAAGAAGGCAAATGAAGAACTGGAAAAAGAATTGGCTCAGCTCAGAAGCGAGAGAAGCGAAGCCTTCCATTCCTTCAAGAGGCAAACAGAGCTGGTAAACAAGTTAGGTACGGATTTGACTAAGCAGTTGGCTGAGCGTGAGCGTTTGGGTCGGGACTTCAAATCTGTCAACGACGTACTGGCCACTAAGAAGCAGCACTTGGATGAAGCGTACCGGAGAATATCCAAGTTTAATCAGCATTGGAAGGCCACCTGAACGGGAGGATAAACTGAAGCAGTAGATCTCCAAATTGAAAGCCCAGGTGAAGGCTAGTGAGAAGAGGTTTGATGAAGAAACCGCTCGCAGATATGCCACTAAAGGCCTGCTTAACAAGGCTCTTGCTAACCTGAAAGAGCGCAAACAGACGTTTGAATCCAAGAAGCGGAAGCTAGAAGATTGTTTCAGCGAAGGAGCATGGAAGACTCAGTTGAAGGTCTTTAATACACTATTAGGAAGAGGGAGTTACTCGTCGAGGGGTTTCTCACTCAGCCTGATCATCCAGAAACGAAGGATCTGTTAGAGGAGTTTCGAGCCTGTGGCCGTGCTTGACTATATTTGTAATCCTTTTGTTTTGATCATTGTTGTATGCTGACCATCACCAGGCTTGTTGGTCGAGGTCATGCTATTGATTCTGCTTGTACTCAGTGACGTTGTGTACCACCTTGATGGGTTTTCTTTATATATATATATGAGATGTTATTTCCATGACTGGACTCGGACTTCTTATTATCAGCATTGGCACTCAGGCACTAGGATCGGGGGAAATCTCCCTAACGCACAGACACACGTTTGCATTTGCATGAAGCATTTGCATAACGAGCACTTTGTCGTTTTTTCTAACCCTTTGTGTATGCAGGTTGTTCCAGGATTGATCGAAGGCCAATCCACCGCTATCCGACCAGAGCAAATCAAGCTAGAGCAATGGAACAAGTTCAGACTGACGTTCAGGAACTCCGAGAGAGGATGGACCGCTTCATGGAGCTCATGCAAATGGTTGCCAACGGCTAGGACCAGCTCAGAACATTGGTCCAACCTCTGATCTCAAGGGTTGACAGCAACGGTGTACTCCATGGTGGGAATGTTCCAACCCCTCCACCTGTGGAAACTCCTCAGAATGGCATCCCCGTGACCGGGGGGAACGGAAGTGGTAACGACAATGTGATCACTAACATAGGGCTCAATGGTAATACGACTGGCGTCGGCAACAGAAATTTTGAAGCTAATGGCAATGCCGGACTGGGCAACAGCAACACAGGCGCTGGAAATTTGTATGGGCCTCAGCCATGGCTAGAAGATTGTTAAGAAGATTTGTTCTCACAGAGGAGTGCTGAAGGAGAGATGACTGCTGAAGCACGACTGAGGTTTAAGGCACTCGAGGACAAAATGAGGAATTTCGAGAACCTGAACACTATGGGGGTCGACATGTCTAAATTGGGATTGATTTCTGATTTCAAGGTGCCTCCTAAATTCAAGGTACCCGACTTTGAGAAATACAAGGGCACCACTTTCCTTCGTGTTCACTTAAGGTCATACTACCGAAAGATGTCCGCTCACTCTGAAGACGAGAAGCTGCTGATGGACTTCTTTCAGGATAGCTTGTCCGGGCCATCCTTGGAATGGTACATGAGTTTGGAACCTACCAGTGTGCGCACGTGGAAGGAACTTGCTGAAGCCTTTGTGCACCATTACCAGTATAACAGTGACTTGGCTCCGAACCGGGTTCAACTGCAGAACCTGTCGCAGAGGAACAACGAGGGGTTCAAAGAATACGCCCAGCGGTGGCGTGAATTAGCAGCTAGAGTTCAACCACCGATGGTTGAACGAGAGCTTGTTGAGATGTTTGTAGCCACTCTCCAGGGGGTATATTACGAGAAATTGGTCAGTGGTATGTCGGGGAGTTTCTCAGATCTCATCATCACTGGCGAGCATGTTGAAAATGGGATCAAGCTGGGGAAAATTCAAGGTGGTGATTTGTCCTCAGCTGGAGGAGGAAAGAAACCATATGGTAGCAAAAGGCGGGAAGGAGAGACGAGCGTCGTGTCCAACGCTCGAAGGAAAGGTAAAAGCCAGTGCCAGCAGGTGGCTAGCATAACCATTCCTGTTGTCCAACAACCCCAGCAGCAGCAGCAGCCGCAGCCAAACCAGCAAGGGTACAGAAAGTATCAGAACAGGGCACCTCTGTCGAGCCGTCACATTGAGACGCCACCCATGTCTTATGCTCAGTTGTTACAAAATCTGCTTCAGTTACAGCTAGTCCAGAAGAGAACCCTGGCTCCCTTGACAGGGGCACCTCCGCCAGGTTACGACGCGAATGCAACATGTGATTTTCACTAAGGGGCACCTGGCTATACGATAGAAAACTGCAAAGCCTTCAAGCACAAGGTGCAAGATATGGTGGATGCTAAGATCATCAATTTCTCGGATAATGTGCCAAATGTCACCAAGAACCCTATGCTGAATCATAAGGGAGGTGGGGTGAATGCCATTATTGAAGAAGAGGATTTAGATGTGTTGACTGATGTCAAGGATCTGAAGACACCGCTTAGCTTCGTTAAAGCCAAGTTGATGAAGAGAGGCTTCTTTCCAGGCTGTGGAGAGCTATGTATGGGTTGTGCGACTCGTCCTGATGGATGTGAACAGTTGATAGAGGGGATTCAGAGTCTGATGACCGAAGGAATCTTGCAGTTTAGCCGAAGGGCCGAATGTGGATCTAGAGAGGTAATGCTGAAGCAAGATGATGAGGTTGCCACCATCACCATCCCTCGCCAAACGATAACCATTTCTGCACCCAGGCCGCCCGCAATTACCATCACAAAGGCTGAGCCGATACCTTTTGAAAGCACCAATGTTGTCCCATGGCATTATGGGGCAGACGTCTACTGTAACGGACAGAAGTTGGAACTAGAACCATCTGGGCAGTCTGTGGATAACCTAGTGGGAATTGGCGGAATCACGCGCAGCGGAAGAGTATTTGCTCCACCTGAGATTGTGGCGGATAAAGCGGACAAAGCCGAGGAAACTGATAAGGGAAAGAGTAAAGTCGTTAAGGAAACCCCTCGTGGGGTAGAGAAGGACTTACTTGTTAAGGACGCTGAAGAGTTCATAAAGTTGATCAAGAAGAGTAACTATAAGATCGTGGATCACCTCCACTAAACACCCTCGAAAATTTCCATCCTGAATTTGTTGCTGTGTTCGGAGTCACATTGCAACGCGCTGTTAAAGGTTTTGAATGCCACGTATGTACCGCAGGAAATCTCGGTCAACCAGTTGGAAGGGGTAGTAGCCCACGTGAATGCTGGAAACGGATTAGGGTTCACTGACCTGGAGCTGACGCCGAAGGGAAGAAACCACAATAGTGCCCTGCACGTCTCGATAGAGTGTAGGGGAACGATTATGTCTCACGTGTTGGTGGACACAGGGTCATCACTCAATGTCCTGCCGAAGAAAGCATTGATGAAGTTAGGTACTCGAGGATTGATTTGCACACCCAGGGATCTGGTTGTGAAGGCTTTCGATGGAACCAAGCGTCATGTCTTTGGAGAAGTAACGTTGCCAATCCAGGTCGGGCCGGAAACTTTTGACGATGTCTTCTACATTATGGACATCATGCCTGCCTACAGTTGTCTCTTAGGCCGGCCGTGGATCCACTCTGCTGGTGCCGTGACCTCCACGTTGCACCAGAAACTCAAGTACGCTATCGGAGGCAGCATCATGACTGTATGTGGCGAGGAAGACATAATGGTGAGCCATTTGTCGTCCTTCAAGTATGTTGAGATGGATGGGGAAATCCACGAAACCCTATGTCAGGCGTTCGAAGCTGTTAAAGTCAAGGATGTGGCTCCCGTAATGACTGAGAAACCAGAGATGACTCTCTCTTCCTTCAAGGAAGCCCGGGCCGTTGTTCAAGCCGGATCTACCCCAGACTGGGGGCAGGTTCTAGAAATACCTAACAAACAGGACAAGTTTGGGTTAGGATACTCTCCTACGGCTGAAGCCTCCTCTTCTTACAGCGCGTCGCGAGGTAAAGGGCCGATCCAGTTTACAAGCGGCAGGGTAATATTCGAAAGTGTCAACGCAGTGTCTGAAGACGGCGAAGACAGCGATTGCGACCTAGACTCTTGGATCCAGCCAAGCAAACCAGGCCAGAGCCTCACCAACTGGTCCATCGGGGATACCATCTAAGTGACAGGCAAAGAGTAATGATTTACTTTCTCCAATCACTGTACAACCCTATGTCCTACCCGGGGCATAGTGGTTTTATTGTCAGGGCCTTGTTTGATTATGTGCATGCATTTTACCAATAAATCGAAAGGCGTTTTTCTTCGTATTCAAATGTTGTGATCTCTGTTATTCCTGCTTTATATTTGTTTTGAAAAACAATAAGGTGGCAATGGGGTTTGTGCTAACCTGCATATCCTTGTTTTAAGCTTAACCCTTGTTATTGCAGGATCCACATAGAAGATGACATCGACTCTGGACCTTCTACAACTCACTTCGACTTTGATTGCCCGATCTATCAAGTCGAAGAAGAGATTGATGAAGACGAAGACCTCCCCGAAGAGTTGGCCCGCTTATTGAAACAAGAAGAAAAAGTTATTCTGCCTCACGAAGAAGAGATTGAGATTGTGAATTTGGGTTCTGAAGAACTTGTCAGGAACGTCAGAATAGGGGCCGCATTGCAGAGTGATGTCAAGCAGAGATTGGTCGAGATGCTGAGAGAGTATAGTGACATCTTTGCTTGGTCATACGAAGATATGCCCGGACTTGACACTGACATCGTGGTCCACCACTTGCCGCTGCGAGAAGATTGTCCTCCCGTTAAGCAGAAGCTTAGGAGGACGCGACCAGATATGGCCGTTAAGATCAAAGAAGAAGTGCAAAAGCAGCTTGATGTTGGCTTCTTAGTAGTCACTAATTACCCTAAGTGGGTCGCCAACATAGTGCCTATACCGAAGAAGGACGGTAAGGTGCGAATGTGCGTCGATTATCGGGACTTGAATAGGGCGAGCCCTAAAGATGATTTCTCGCTCCCTCATATCGATGTGTTGGTCGACAATATAGCTTAGTTCTCCGTATTTTCGTTCATGGATGGCTTCTCCGGCAACAATCAGATCAAGATGGCGCCGGAGGACATGGAGAAAACTACGTTTATTACACCTTGGGGAACATTTTGCTACAAGGTAATGCCTTTCAGTCTGAAGAACGCAGGGGCCACTTACCAACGAGCAATGGTTACTTTGTTTCATGGCATGATTCACCATGAGATTGAAGTCTATGTTGATGACATGATTGCGAAGTCCCAAACGGAGGAGGGACATCTAGTCAATTTACTGAAGCTTTTTGAGAGGCTTAAGAAGTTCAGGTTGAGGCTGAATCCTAACAAATGTACTTTCGGAGTACGGTCCGGAAAATTACTGGGGTTTATCGTGAGTGAAAGAGGCATCGAGGTTGATCCTGCGAAGATAAAAGCAATACAAGAAATGCCAGCGCCAAAAACAGAAAAAGAAGTTTGTGGTTTCCTGGGCAGAATAAACTACATTGCAAGGTTTATTTCTCAGCTCATGGCCACGTGTGAACCGATGTTCAAACTGTTAAAGAAAGATCAGGCGATTATCTGGAACGAGGATTTCCAGAAGGCATTTGATAAGATAAAACAGTATCTACAGGAACCTCCAATCTTGATACCCTCAGTGGCTGGACGGCCCTTAATCATGTACTTGACAGTTCTTGAGAATAGTATGGGGTGTGTTCTCGGTCAGAACGACGAGACGGGCAGAAAGGAGCATTCCATTTACTATTTGAGTAAAAAGTTCACGGATTGTGAATCTCATTACTCGATGCTGGAAAAGACGTGTTATGCCCTAGCGTGGGCTGCCAAACGTTTACGACAGTACATGCTCAATCACACAACCATGCTAATTTTGAAGATGGATCCGATCAAGTACATCTTCGAGAAGCAAGCGCTTTCGGGCAGGATTGCCAGATGGCAAATGGTGTTGACGGAATATGACATTCAGTACGTTTCCCAGAAGGTCGTCAAGGGAAGCGTATTGTCTGAATACCTGGCCGAACAGCCGATCGAAGATTATCAGCTGATGAAATTTGAATTCCCTGATGAGGATATCATGTTTCTTAAAGCAAAAGATTGTGATGAACCGTTGCCCGACGAGGGTCCAGATAGGAAATCCCAATGGAGATTGATATTTGACGGGGCGGTTAATTCTTACGGAAGTGGCATTGGGGCGATCATCACGACTCCCCATGGATCCCACATCCCGTTTACCGCTAGACTGACGTTTCCGGTTACCAATAACGAAGCGGAGTACGAAGCATGCATCATGGGTCTAGAAGAAGCAATTGATTTGAGGATCAAGAACCTAGATGTATATGGTGACTTGGCACTTGTGATCAACCAGATTAAAGGGGAGTGGGAGACTCGTCAATCGAATTTGGTTCCATACATGAATTATGCCAGAAGTTTACTTCTGTTCTTTGATCGAGTGGAGCTCCATCATGGGCCCAGAGCTGAAAACCAGATGGCTGATGCCTTAGCCACGTTGGCTTCGATGTATAAAGTCAATTTTTGGAATGAAGCTCCAAGGATTGTCCTTTCTCGTCTTGATAGACCTGCATTCGTCTTTGCAATCGAGGAAGCCTCCGATGGCAAACCATGGTTCCACGATATCCAGACTTTCCTTATGACTAAGGAGTATCCTGCGGGAGCGTCAACCCAGGATAAGAAGACTCTGAGGAGGCTGTCTGGGAATTTTTATCTCAATCCTGATGGAGTGTTGTATAAAAGAAACCACGATCTCGTGCTACTCAGATGTGTAGATGAGAAAGAAGCGAATATGCTCATGGAAGAAGTCCATGAAGGCACATTTGGTACGCACGCCGGCGGGCATGCTATGATAAGAAAGATCCTGAGAGCAGGGTATTACTGGCTGACGATGGAATCGGATTGCTTTAAATTCGCGAAGAGATGTCATAAATGCCAGATTTATGCTGATAAGATTCATGTGTCGCCGTGCCCGTTGAATGTCATGTCCTCCCCGTGGCCGTTCTCCATGTGGGGCATCGACATGATAGGCAAGATTGAGCCCACTGCATCTAACGGTCATCGCTTCATTTTAGTAGCCATCGACTACTTCACCAAGTGGGTGGAGGCAGCCTCGTACGCTAATGTGACCAAGCAGGTGGTGGCTAGATTCATAAAGAGGGACATCATCTGTCGATACGGAATTCCCGAGAGAATCATTACTGATAATGGTTCGAATATGAATAACAAGATGATGAAGGAGTTGTGCCAGAGTTTCAAGATTGAACACCACAACTCATCTCCTTACCGGCCGAAGATGAATGGCGCCATTGAAGCAGCCAATAAGAACATCAAGAAGATTGTACAGAAGATGGTTGTGACCTACAAAGATTGGCACGAGATGTTGTCATTTGCATTGCAAGGTTATCGTACGACGGTACGTACATCAACCGGGGCAACTCCTTTCTCACTGGTGTACGGTATGGAAGCGGTCCTACCGTTAGAAGTTGAGATTCCTTCTTTACGAGTTTTGTTTGATGTGAAACTCGATGAGGCAGAATGGATCAAGAACCGACTGAATCAACTCCATCGATTGCATACGGTCGTCTATACCAAAGCCGAATGAAGAAAGCTTATGATAAGAAGGTGCGTCCTAGAAGCTTTCAGACGGGTGATCTCGTCCTGAAGAAGATTCTTCCTCCACACTCTGATCACCGGGGCAAGTGGACTCCCAATTACGAAGGTCCGTACATCGTCAGCAAGGTCTTCTCGGGAGGAGCCTTGTTGTTATCCACGATGGATGGCGAAGATTTTGCATCCCCGGTGAACACGGACGCAGTTAAAAAATACTTTGCTTAAAAATGACCCGCTGGAAAGAAAAAGAATATCCAGGCAAAAATGGGGCATCCCGGCGAACCATAAAAAAGGGAAAAAGGTTCGGGCAAAAATTAGGGATATAAATGAAAAATGTACGCCCGCAAAGTCGAAAACCTGGAAGGGCGACTTTGGCAAAAAAGGGTATCCCGGTGAATCAAAAACCGGGAAGGGCGATTCAGGCAAAAGTTAGGGATTTGAAAAAGCAAATTGTTGCACCCCAAAATTTGCCCAACATTTCTTTACCTAGCTTGTGTTTCATTTCATTCACATTAGCATTATCATTTGCATTTCATTGACATGTATGCAGGAGATCAAGAGGTATGATTGCCAATCAAGGGCTACACAAGAGTGTGAAGCTAGCTAAGAAGGTTATTTAAGTGTTCAAGAGTGGATATCCTTGTCAGAAAAGTTAAAAGACCCTCAGATAGAGTGATTGAAACCAAAAGGGTGTGTCTCCTAACTTGAAAGTTGTGGGAAGCCATCAGATCATTCTGAGGTCATGGAGAGGGACTTGAGGTCTTGAGAGAGCTCATGAGAAGTGTTGAAGATCACTTTGAGGCCTAGACAGGTCATTGTGCAAGATTAAGAAGCCTCAGCCATGATTGGTGCAATTAGGGTTTGACTGGGTCAATCCTAAGTCAACTGATGATTTAGAGAAGTTTGAGACCTAATCCAAGAGCCATGTGATCATGTATTGACACATTGAGATGTTATAAGGATGATTACAAGGTCAAATCATCATGATTGAAGAGTTTGAGAAGTTTCAAGTTAGGGTTTCTAAGGCTTGACAGTGTAAAATCCCATAGTTTGACCCCTATCTTCAAGGAAGTTTAGCTCAAGATGTGGTTGTCATCTCATCTTTCCCCCAACATGAATGTTGTAGAGCATGATCTTAGCTTTAATTTGAGTGCTAGAAGTCCTTGATAGGATTTGTAGAACTCAAGTTATGACTTTGACAATTTACAGGTCATTTGAGGTATGTGAATTTGGGGGCTTGAAAGTTACCCAACTTGCATGAAACCTTTGCCCAGGAAGGATGCTTCCTATGAACTTTTGGTCAACATGAATGTTGTTCCTTATTCTCTTAGCTTTCTAGAGAGTACTAGAAGTCCTTGATAGGATTTGTAGAACTCAAGTTATGGCTTTGACAAGTCAAGGGCATTTTGGTCATTTGGAGATTATAGGTCATTTCAACCATAAGGCCATAACTACCATTTCCAAGCTTCAATTGGGAAAATGTTCAACATAAAACTTGTTCAAAATGATGTTTTAAGGCTAGTCAAGAGGTCATGAGATGTTAAAATTGCTTGTAGCTCAAAGTTGCAAAAATGACCTAAAATGAGGGTATAAGTTAAATGAACCAAAGTTGGAAATTGATATTTTTGATCTACACATCCAAACCAAGGCATGTAATAGGTCATTTTGACTCTAAAAAAAATTTTAAGAACATTGGTTTAGCCACATTTTTGAATTGAGGTCTAATTTGTGGACTTGCTTTGAAAAGTAGTTACTTACATTATAAGTAACATGTGCAAAACTCAAACTCAAGGCATGATCAAGATCCCTTGCAAGCCAAACACTTCCAAAATGTCATGAGGGGAGAAATTGGAAGGAATTGAGATTGGTTTCAAGCTGCAAACAGAACTAGGCACACCATGGCATATGGTTGAAATTCTCATGTCATGAGAGATTGAATTTCTCCTTGGAAGGATCTAGAGGTTTCTAGATCATCTCTACACACTCTATATATTGGATAGAGAGGATCCAAAGCAAAGGTTGGTGATGATTGAAGGAGAGAGCAGAGATTGAGTTTGGAAAATTCTTGCTTGTAACTGAATTCGGTTTCACCAATTTCTTCACTTTCCATCCATTTTCTTGATTGCAACCTCTTCCATGAATGCTAGGGATTGATTCCAGATCATAATCAAGAGGAATTTGTGGATGATTGGTGTTCTTGAGCTCAGATTTTTCCACCTGCAACTCAGAGTTGGTACCAAGGATTGAGGCCATTTCAATCAGTTCTATTGCATACATAAGCTTGGAAGTGATTCACTGAAGGAGTCTGGAGCATTTGAAGGCTCGATTTGAGGTCTTGCTACTTCTGTGCACACGAATTTTTCAGGTTGGTAACCTTTGATCTCTGGCTTGTTTTAGTTAGAATCAATAGGAATTAGGATGATAGATGCATTGTAGAATGGTGTAGGAAGGATTTCAGATCATTAATTTGAGAATTAGTGACCAATTAAGGATGTTACCATTTTCGGTTGAGAGTTGGTTCTTGCGAATCTTGAGGATTTAGGTTGAATTAATGGTATGAGTGAGTTCCTTGTGAGATTTGGGACAAGTTTCATGTACAAACCACTTGGAATGGAGGTCTGTGGAGAGAGTTAGGGTTGGGGACAATGACCGGAGCACCACCGGTGGTGGCCGGAGCTGCGCGCGAGGTTCAGGGATTCAAAAGGTTGAAGATGATCCCAGAGCCCTTGGATCAGGGTAGGACCTTTGACCAGATGAAGATCCAATGGCCACGAATGAATTTCAATTTGTGAAGAGTCTGAGTTTTAATGAAACGCATCGTTTCATTTAGTTGCTGATTTTGGGCTTAGTGAATTGGTTGATACCTGCACCCCCCTGATGGCCCAATCTCCATAATGAACTGGATTCTACTACTATCTGCACCGTGCATTTATTATTTTACTTGGATTTTCTTTAATTTTTTTCATTTTGTTCATGGTTCTTGAAAAAATCATAAAAAATGGAAAAATGACCCAATTAATCCCATTCTTTTTGCATTAGATTCATGATAGGGTCTAGTATTTTTTAGATAAAAAATATTTTTATTTCATGCATTTTATGATTTTATGGGAATTTTCATATTTTAATTGATATTAAAATAGTCATGTTTGATGCTCGATTTTGTGGAATTTTGTGTGATCATGTGATGATGATTTTGATCCTGATTTTTTGTGAGTAGTTAGCATATATATGCATGCTCCCCATAGAATTTTCTCACATTTTTGTGATGAACATAGGTGGTAGTTTAGGTTGAAACCTTTAGAAGTTCCACTTTTAGGGTTTATGATTGATACATTTGGATTTAGGACTTAATTTTAGGACTTAATAGATGATTTAGTCCCTGGTTTTTGTATGAGGCATTCTTAATTGAATTAGGATCCCTTAGGAATTTTTGTAGAAATTTATAAGATAGTTTGCTATTTTTGATTGATTTTAGTTTAGGTGCTAGTTTTAGATGATTCTAAGGCACTAACTCAACTAGATTAACATCTTTAGTTCCCTTAGATTAGGCTTTTGCTTTGCTTGTTCTTGGATGATGATGAAGGCAAGTTGAAGATGCATTGGATTGCTTGAATAGGCTTGGATTTGAAGATCTTCCCTTCTTGTGGTGTAGTTTTGATTAGGTTAAGATTAGGGTTTTGTAGGCAGAGCTTCTAGATAGTTCTCTTCCTTCATAAACATGGAATATGTTGATCAATTCCATTCTTCCCTATGATGTAAGGTCCCTTGTAAAGGCCTCATCCCTCCTTTGGTAGGATGTGTGGATCTTTGCAAATTGGTAGAACCTTTGAGGGTCCCTTTCTCTGATGACAGGATGCTTAGTGGTGACCTTTGTTCTTCACTCTGCTACCAATCATCCAAACTTTGCTCTTGATAGACGAATCTTTCTCCCTTGTTAGAGGATGGAGTTCCTTGCTTGAAGAATATTGGAGGATGAAGTTGATACTTCCATGTGATTGAAGATTACTCTGAGAAGCTGAAGCTTATAGATGAAGAAGACCAAGTTGATACTGGTAAAGCAAAGAGAGCTGAAGCAAGAAGAACAAGTTGATACTTATGAAGAGGATTCAATTGAGATTGAGTGAAGAGCTGAGGCTTGAGGAATAAAGGGTAAGTTGACACTTATATTGATGTATTGAGAGCCTGAGGGAATCAAGTTGATACTTGTAGTTAGGAGTAAAGCCTGAAGGTGGGATTTTCTGTAAAGCTGAAGCTTGAGGAAGAGAGAATAAGTTGATACTTATGTTTGATGGGTTGAAACTTTGGGGGAGCAAGTTGATGCTTGTTCTTGAGGATGATAGCCTTGAAGGGTGATTCAAGTCTAAAGACTGAACTGCTGGCAGAAGATTGCCTTGCTATGAAGTTGTGGGAGTGGTTGATTTGTTTCCTCTCTTGTCTGTTTTCTCTTCTGTATTGATGTGGCTTGTTTGATTTGCTTGATGCATTAGAATAATTCCATATCTAGACTAATGTAAGCTAGAAGCATGACTGCACTAGAGGTTGAGTTGCTCCCTCTGCTTGTATTTTTACTGTGTGGCTTTGCTTGCGGGTATTCGGTAGAGCCTAGCTCCCTTGCCCATGTGGTTTGTGTTTGCTTGATAGCATTTTATTTCCTCTGTATGATTGCAGTCACTGATATTTTGCTTGATAGCACTTTATTTTATTTCTTCTGTATGATTGCAGTTATTCATATCTGGCTTGAGGTTGAGATGAGCTTGTGGAGGCTGATGCCCCACACACATTTCCTCCCTCACTTGCATTGCATGCATTTTACTGTATATTGTTTACTGTTTAAGCTGATGCTTTATCTGTTTCTGTTTATCATTGACATGATCCCCTAGGAATCTCACTTCCTTTGATAAGGAAGTGATGATAGAACTTTAGGTTGAAACCTATGCATGATAACTTTTAGGAGTTCCCTGTTTCAAACTTCAACTATAGGATGAATCCTTGGCATGACAACATTAGGACTTGATAGTCTCCCGTTAGTTGAGCCCATTCTCTTCTCTTCTCAAAACAAATGAA
This sequence comes from Lathyrus sativus, assembly GCA_963859935.3. Taxonomy (NCBI): domain Eukaryota; kingdom Viridiplantae; phylum Streptophyta; class Magnoliopsida; order Fabales; family Fabaceae; genus Lathyrus; species Lathyrus sativus. The sequence continues at coordinate 289,836,589 of OZ012739.1, read as the reverse complement.
AATACAATAATAAAGGTTAACTGACGTCGTACGTTACGAGCCTTAAGCTATCTGAGAAAGGATTGTTGGAGAGTGTCTTTTCAATAATCTGGATGTTTAGTATGGTACCCTTTGGGTGACATACGACGCATTCACTCTCAGGTCATAATCTCTAGTGCGATACTAGTTGCAAACACAATAAAAAACAGTTCTTCTGTAAAAGACAGAAAACAAACTTCAAACCTTTTTGCCCTGTGGGCCCGTAATTCAAAGGAAGCTTTTCTGAAGAAAAGAGTGTCGTTAAACTTCAGCGCCACCACAAACAGGCTTTGTCCCTAACTGCTGGAACTGCTGTTTAACCCTACTCGATAAAACAGATGAATCTGAATCCCCGTAATCCGTATTATCCCAAACTACGTAAGCTCTGATCTCTCATACCTGTTGAGAGTACATAGGCACAATACTGACGTATTGGCGAGCCATCTTTCCCGTAACCTGTAGTAGGTCGAACTACGTTGACTCTGATTTCTCATTCTTTGATGAGAATACGTAGGCATAAAGTGCGACGCTTTGCCGAGTCATTTTTCTTTTCTTTTTAAGCCAGCCTTGATAGGTAGATAGATAAAACCAACCCGTCCAGTAAACACAACAAGCGTGGATCCCGTCGAGTACGAAGGACGTGAGGGGTGCTAATACCTTCCCCTTGCGTAACCGACTCCCGAACCCAGACAATGGCTGCGATGACCTTGTCTTATACCTATTCGTCAGTTTTTTCCGATCGTTTCCTTTCCCGCTCTGAGGGATAAATAACGAAAGGTGGCGACTCTTCTGTTTTGCCGGCACCTTATTTTCGCAGAAGCGACAGCTAGCGACTCTGCTGGGGATCGAACCCAGAATCTCTGGTTCTCCGGTTCCCTATGAGGGTCAATCCTAGCGCTTGTATGATTACTAGTTGGGTTGTGTTTGTTTATCGCACTTTATTTCCCGCACTTTATTTTCAGTATGATATGATTATCTGTGCTGTTGTGGGAGGGGCATTCTGATGAGTGAGAAGCCAGACCCAGGCTTGAGTGAACATAGCATTAGTTGTGGAAATTAGTGAGCGCGTGCTTGCTTGGCAGGCACTAGTGTCTCATGAAATTCACGCTCAGACGAGGTTCTCCCGATTGACTTCTTTTTCAACCCTTTGGGTTGAGGGGGCTGTTGGTTTGGAGGATTGTCGACTCTGAGGATCGATCATTTGGGATTCAGCCGAATGAGGCCGCTTCATGAGCTGGTGATGCCACACCTTCTGGGTATCGTATCACCCCTCTTGAATGTCTGTGACGCTGATGACCGCATAGGATGCCGAACTTGTGTCAGTCTAGGTCCATACCTGTGAGCAGGGTTGGGTTTGTTGCAGGAAACCTTAACCTTCAGACTACCTGGTTTTCTTGATAGTGAATCAGTTTTGTTGGTATCAGAGGTTCTCATCATCATATGTATGTGTGTTCTTGATAGAGCAGATTTATGGTCCCGTACCAGAGGTCCTTATTGTCAGATGTGTATTTGTTCTTGGCAGAGCAGGTTTATGATTGAGGTCAGAGGATCTCATCAGCAGATGTGTATTTGTTCTTGACAGAGCAGGTTTATGATTGAGATCAGAGGATCTCATTATCAGATATATGTTTGTTCTTGACAGAGCAGATTTGTGGTCTCGTATCAGAGGTCCTTGTTATCAGATGTGTGTTTGTTCTTGACAGAGCAGATTTGTGGTCCGATACCAGGGTTTTCTTCTTATCAGAGATAGGGGTTGTTCTTGATAGAGCAGGATTATAGTTTTGTTGATACAAAATATGCACCTTTATATCTTCAACAGCACAATCGTCTTGATCTCCTGCTGCATGATTGCATTTTGCATTGCTTTGCATACTCATTTGCATTTCATTAACGTGTGTCTGTGTTGCAGGTACCGTTTCCCCCGATTCAGGATTTCTTGCCTTCTACTGTGCTACTATGGGTTCTCTGAGGAAGACAGTGGCTTACAAGCTCCCTGCTCTTGATGTTGTTCGGCTGACTGGTTTGATTGCTTTAGCAGATGATTCTGTGAGAGATGAGTTCAGAAAGTCTTACGGCAAACTGCTCAGTTTGGTTCGTAAGCCCTCTGTGTTTGAGTTGAATGGGTTGCATGCTCTGCTGTAGTTCTACGACCCTCCGTTGAGATGCTTTACTTTCCAGGATTTTGTTCTCGCACCCACACTAGAGGAGTATGTTGATTTGTTAGGTGTGCCTATCAAGAGTCAGATGCCCTTTGTTCATATGGATGTTGAGCCTAATCTGGCTAGTCTAGCTCTCTCACTTCATCTGGATGCCTCTGAGTTGGTCTTGTCTAGTTGGAACAAGGTTCCCGGTTTCTCCTTGCAGTTCTTAGTGGGAAAGGCTCAGAAGTGCGCCAAAGACGGATGCTGGGTCGTGTTCAACGCCATTCTCGCTCTGTGCATATATGGCATCATTCTGTTCCCCAATATGCCCGACTTTGTGGACTTTGACGCTTTTCGCATCTTTGCTTCAGGGAATCCAGTCCCTACCTTAATATGAGATGTCTACCATTCCATCCACTACAAAAGCGAGAACAGAAGGGGTAAGAATGTCTCGTGCTGTGTGCCCTTGCTCTATAAATGGCTTGATAGTCATCTACCTAAGAAGGGTCCCTTTGCTTCGTTTGCAGTCACAGCTGAGTGGTCTGAGCATTTGATGAGTCTATCAACGGAGGATATTGACTGGTTTGACAGAGATAGGTTGGGTACCGAGATCATCTTTAGCTGCAGCGGGTTTCCGAACGTTCCTTTGATAGGTAGGAAGGGCTGTATAAACTATAATCCGTCTTTGCTGGTCCGACAGTTTGCTGACGCTTTGAGAGCTCCGCCGAAGGATGAAGAGGTGCAGGAATTTATGTACCTCACTGGTCTTCTAGAGGGCGATATGTTATCTAAGCTTCAGCGCGCTTGGAATGGTATCAGTAAGCGGGGAAAACCATTGCTGGGGAAAAGCAATAGTCAAGCCTACGCTCCATATGTGACTTGGATCAGAGCAAGAGCAGATGCTATAGGGATGTTGTTTCCTCCTGCCAAGCCAGAAAGCCCTCCAGTGATTGAAGAGCCTACCACCGTGCCTATTCAGCAGCATAATCAGGTGTTAGCTGAAAGAGATGAGCTGAAGAAGGCGAATGAAGAATTGGAGAAAGAATTGGCTCAACTCAGAAGCGAGAGAAGCGAAGCTGTTCATTCCTTCAAGAGGCAGACCGAGCTGGTGAACCAGTTGGGGACAGATTTGACTAAGCAGATAGCTGAACGCGAGCGCATGGGTCGAGACTTCAAAGCTGTCAACGATGTGCTGGCCACGAAGAAGCAACACTTGGACGAAGCGTATCGGAGGATATCCAAGTTAACCAGCATTGGAAGGCCACCCTAGCCACAGGAAAGAGCGGGAGGATAAGCTGATGCAACAAATCTCCAAGCTGAAAGCCCAGGTGAAGGCTAGTGAGAAGAGGTTTGATGAAGAAATCGCTCGCAGATATGCCGCTGAAGGCCAGCTCAACAGGGCTCTTGCTAACATGAAGGAGCGCAAACTGACGTTTGAATCCAAGAAGCGGAAGTTAGAAGATTGTTTCGGCGAAGGAGCATGGAAGATTCGGTCGAAGGTCTTCAATACACTATTATGCAGAGGGAGTTACTCGTCGAAGGGTTACTCACTCGGCCTGGTCATCCAGAAACGAAGGGGTTGTTAGAAGAGTTTCGCGCCCGTGGTCGTGCTTGACTATTTGTATTCCTTTGTTTGATCATTGTTGTATGCTGACCATCACTAGGCTTGTTGTAGAAGTCGTGCTATTGATTCATCTTGTACTCACTGACGTTGTGTACCGCCTTGATGGGCTTTCTTTCTATATATGAGACATTATTTTCGTGACCGGACTCGGACTTCTTATTATCAGCACTGGCACTCAGGCACTAGGATCGGGGGAAATCTCCTAACGCACAGACACACGTTTGCATTTGCATGAAGTATTTGCATAACGAGCACTTTGTCGTTTTTCCTAACCCTTGTGTGTTTTCAGGTTGTTTCAGGTTGTTCCAGGATTGATCAGAGACCAATCCACCGCTATCCGACCAGAGCAAATCAAACCAGAATCATGGAGCAAGTGCAAACTGATGTTCAAGAACTCCGTGAAAGAATAGACCGCTTCATGGAGCTCATGCAAGCGGTCGCCAATGGCCAGGATCAGCTCAGAACCTTGGTTCAGCCTCTGATTTCAAGGGTCGATAGCAATGGCGTACTCCATGGTGGGACCGTGCCTACCCCTCCACCTGTTGAAACTCCTCAGAATGGCGTCCCCATGACCGGGGGGAATGGTAGTGCCAACGGCAATGTGATAGCTAACATGGGACACAACGGCAATACGACGGGCGTCGGTAATGGGAATTTTAAAGCTAACGTCAATGTTGGGCTAGGCAACGGCAATGCAGGTGTTGGGAATCTGTTCGGGCCTCAGCCGTGGTTAGAAGATCGTCAAGATGATGTGTTCTCTCAGAGAGGGTGCCGAAGGTGAGCTGACTGCTGAAGCACGTCTAAGGTTCAAGGCACTCGAGGATAATATGAGGAATATCGAGAACCAGAACACCCTGGGCGTTGATATGTCCAAGTTGGGACTGATTGCTGATTTCAAGGTGCCTCCCAAGTTCAAGGTACCTGACTTTGAAAAGTACAAGGGCACCACTTGCCCTCGGCGTCCATCTGAGATCATACTACCGGAAAATGTTCGCTCATTCTGAGGACGAGAAGTTGTTGATGCACTTCTTTCAAGACAGTCTGTCCGGACCCTCCCTCGAATGGTACATGAGTCTGGAACCTACCAGTGTGCGCACGTGGAAGGAACTTGCTGAAGCATTTGTGCACCACTACCAATATAACAGTGACTTGGCCCCAAACCGAGTCCAACTGCAGAATCTGTCGCAAAGGAACAACGAAGGGTTCAAGGAATACGCCCAGCGATGGCGTGAGTTGGCAGCCAGGGTTCAGCCGCCGATGGTTGAACGTGAGCTTGTGCAAATGTACGTAGCCACCCTCCCGGGGGTTTATTATGAGAAATTGGTCAGCGGTATGTCTGGAACCTTCTCAGATCTCATTATCACGGGTGAGCACATTGAAAATGGGATCAAACTGGGGAAAATTCAAGGTGATTCATCCTCAGCTGGAGGAGGCAAGAAACCTTATGGTGGCAAAAGACGGGAAGGAGAAACGAGCGTCATGACCAACGCTCGAAGGAAGGGTAAAGGCCCTCACCAACAGGTGGCCAGTATAACTATCCCGGCAGTTCAACAGCCACAGCAACAGCAACAGCAACCGAATCAACAAGGGTACAGAAAGTATCAGAACAGGGCACCTCTGTCGAGCCGTCACCTCGAGACACCGCCCATGTCGTACGCTCAACTATTGCAGACTCTGCTCCAGCTATAGTTGATCCAGAAGAGAGCCTTGACTCCCTTGACACGGGCACCTCCACCAGGTTATGACGCGAATTCAACTTGTGAGTTTCACTCAGGGGCACCAGGCCACACAATAGAGAATTGCAAAGCCTTCAAGCATAAGGTGCAAGACATGGTGGACGCTAAGATTATCAATTTCTCAGATAATGTGCCAAACGTCACGAAAAACCCTATGCCAAATCATAGGGGAGGTGGGGTAAATGCCATTATCGAAGACGAGAGTTTGGATTTGTTGACTGACGTCAGAGATCTGAAGACACCGCTTAGCTTCGTTAAGGCTAAGCTGATGAAAAGAGGTTTCTTTCCAGGTTGTGGAGAACTGTGCATGGGTTGTGCGACAAGTCCTGATGGATGTGAACAGTTGCTAGAGGGGATCCAGAGTCTGATGATTGAGGGAATCCTGCAGTTTAGCCGGAGGGCCGAATGCGGATCGGGAGAGATAATGCTGAAGCAAGGTGATGAGGTTGCCACCATCGCCATCCCTCGCCAGACGATAAATATTTCCGCACCCAGGCCGCCCACGATTACCATCACCAAAGCTGGGCCGATACCTTTCGAAAGCACCAACACTGTCCCGTGGCACTATGGGGCAGAGGTCTATTGCAACGGACAGAAGTTGGAACTAGAACCGTTTGGGTCGTCTGTGGAGAACCTAGTGGGCGTTAGCGGAATTACTCGTAGCGGGAGAGTATTTGCACCACCTGAGGTCGTAACGGATAAAGCGGACAGAGCTGATGCAACTGATAAAGGTAAAAGTAAAGTCGTTGAAGAGATCCCTCGCGGGGTAGAAAAAGACTTACTTGTTAAAGACGCTGAGGAATTTATGAGGTTGATTAAAAAGAGTGACTACAAGATCATGGATCATCTCCATCAAACACCCTCGAAGATTTCCATCCTGAACCTGTTGCTGTGTTCTGAGGCACACCGCAACGCGCTGCTGAAGGTGTTGAACGCCGCATATGTACCGCAGGAAATATCGGTAAACCAGTTGGAAGAGGTCGTAGCCCACGTGAATGCTGGAAATGGGTTAGGGTTCACTGACCTAGAGCTGACGCCGAAGGGGAGGAACCACAATAGCGCTCTGCACATCTTGATAGAGTGTAGGGGAACGATTATGTCCCACGTGTTGGTGGACATGGGGTCGTCGCTCAATGTTCTTCTGAAGAAGGAATTAATGAAGTTAGATACTCGCGGAGTGATTTGCACACCCAGTGATCTGGTTGTAAAGGCGTTCGATGGAACCAAACGCCATGTTTTCGGGGAGGTGACGTTGCCGATCCAAGTCGGGCCGGAAACATTCGATGCGGTCTTTTACATTATGGACATCATGCCTACCTACAGTTGTCTCTTGGGCTGGCCATGGATCCATTCGGCGGGTGCCGTGACCTCCACGTTGCACCAGAAGCTCAAGTACGTTGTCGGAGGTAGCATCGTGACCGTATATGGCGAGGAAGACATAATGGTTAGCCATTTGTCGTTCTTCAAGTATGTTGAGATGGATGGGGAAATCCACGAAACCCTATGCCAAGCGTTCGAAGCTATTAAAGTCAAGGACGTAACTCCTGCGATCACTGAGAAGCCAGAGATGACTCTCTTCTCCTTCAAAGAAGCCCGGGCCGTTGTCCAGGCCGGATCTACCCCAGGCTGGGGACGAATTTTGGAGATACCTAACAAGCAAGACAAGTTTGGGTTGGGATATTCTCCTAGAGCTGAAGCCTCCTCTTCCAGCAGTGCGTCGCGAGGTAAAGGGCCGATCCAGTTTACCAGTGGCGGGGTGATATTTGAAAGCGTCAACGCAGTGTCTGAAGACAACGGAGATAGCGACTGTGACTTAGACTCTTGGATCCAGCCAAGCAAGCCAGGCGAGAGCCTCAACAACTGGTACGTCAAGGATATCATCCAGATGACAAGCGAAGAGTAATGACTTACTTTTTTTCCAATCATTGTACAACCCTATGTCCTACTCGGGGCATAGTGGTTTTATTGTCAGGGCCTTGTTTGATTATGTACATGCATTTTATCAATAAATCAAAAGGCGTTTTTCTTCGTATTCAAATGTCGTGATCTCTGTTATTCCTGTTTTATATTTGTTTTGAAAAACAACAAAATGGCAATGAGGTTTGTGCTAACCTGCATATCCTCGTTTTAAGCTTAGCCCTTGTTATTGCAGGATCCATATAACAGATGACATCGACTCTGGACCTTCTATGACTCACTTCGACTTCGATTTCCCGATCTATCAAGCCGAAGAAGAGATTGATGAAGATAAAGACCTTCCCGAAGAGTTGGCTCGCTTGTTGAAACAAGAAGAGAAAGTTATTCTGCCTCATGAGGAAGAGATCGAGATTGTGAATCTGGGTTCTGAAGAACTTGTCAGGAACGTCAGGATAGGGGCTGCATTGCAGAGTGATGTCAAGCAGAGATTGGTCGAGATGCTGAAAGAGTATAGTGACATCTTTGCTTGGTCATACGAAGATATGCCCGGACTTGATACTGACATCGTGGTCCATCACTTGCCGTTGCGAAAAGATTGCCCTCCCGTCAAGCTGAAGCTCAGGAGGACACGACCAGATATGGCCGTTAAGATCAAAGAAGAAGTGCAAAAGAAGCTTGATGCTGGCTTCTTAGCGGTTACTACTTACCCTCCATGGGTCGCCAACATAGTGCCTGTATCGAAGAAGGACGGTAAGGTACGAATGTGCGTCGATTATTGGGATTTGAATAGGGCGAGCCCTAAAGATGATTTCCGACTGCCTCATATTGAAGTGTTGGTCGATAATACAGCCCAGTTCTCCGTGTTTTCGTTCATGGATGGCTTCTCCGGTTACAATCAGATCAAGATGGCGCCGGAGGACATGGAGAAAACTACATTTTTCACGCCTTGCGGAACATTTTGCTACAAGGTAATGCCTTTCGGTCTGAAGAACGCAGGGGCCACTTACCAGCGAGCAATGGTTACTTTGTTTCATGACATAATTCATCATGAGATTGAAGTCTATGTTGATGACATGATTGCGAAGTTCCAAACGGAGGAAGGACATCTGGTCAATTTGCTGAAGCTTTTTGAGAGGCTTAAGAAGTTCAGGTTGAGGCTGAATCCTAACAAATGTACTTTCGGAGTACGGTCCGGAAAGCTACTGGGGTTTATCGTGAGTGAAAGAGGCATCGAGGTTGATCCTGCAAAGATAAAAGCAATACAAGAAATGCCAGCGCCAAAAACAGAAAAAGAAGTTCGTGGTTTCCTGGGCAGAATAAACTACATTGCAAGGTTTATCTCTCAGCTCACGGCCACGTGTGAACCGATGTTCAAACTGTTAAAGAAAGGTCAGGCGATTATCTGGAACGAGGATTGCCAGAGGGCATTTGATAAGATAAAACAGTATCTTCAGGAACCTCCGATCTTGATACCCCCAGTGGCTGGACGGCCCTTAATCATGTACTTGACAATTCTTGAGAATAGTATGGGGTGTGTTCTCGGTCAGCACGACGAGACGGGCAGAAAGGAGCATGCCATTTACTACTTGAGTAAAAAGTTCACAGACTGTGAATCGCGTTACTCAATGCTGGAGAAAACGTGTTGTGCACTAGCCTAGGCTGCCAAACGTTTACGACAGTACATGCTCAACCACACAACCATGTTAATTTCGAAGATGGATCCGATCAAGTACGTCTTCGAGAAGCAAGCGCTTTCGGGCAGGATTTCCAGATGGCAAATGGTGTTGACGGAATATGACATTCAGTATGTTTCCCAGAAGGCCATCAAGGGAAGCGTACTGTCTGAGTACCTTGCCGAACAGCCGATCGAAGATTATCAGCCGATGAAATTTGAATTCCCTGATGAGGATATCATGTTTCTCAAAGAAAAAGATTGCGATGAACCGTTGCCCAACGAGGGGCCAGATAGGAAATCCCAATGGAAATTGATATTTGACGGGGCGGTTAATTCTTATGGAAGTGGCATTGGGGCGATCATCACGACTCCCCACGGATCCCACATCCCGTTCACTGCGAGACTGGTGTTTCCAGTCACCAATAATGAAGCGGAGTACGAAGCATACATCATGGGTCTAGAAGAAGCAATTGATTTGAGAATCAAGAACCTAGACGTATATGGTGACTCAGCGCTTGTGATTAACCAGATTAAAGGGGAGTGGGAGACTCGTCAATCGAATTTGGTGCCGTACATGAACTATGCTAGAAGGCTACTTCCGTTCTTCGATCGAGTGGAACTCCATCATGTGCCCAGAGTAGAGAATCAAATGGCTGATGCCTTAGCCACGTTGGCTTCGATGTATAAAGTCAATTTTTGGAATGAAGCTCCAAGAATTGTCCTTTCTCGTCTTGATAGACCTGCATTCGTCTTTGCGATCGAGGAAGCCTCCGACGGCAAGCCATGGTTCCATGACATCCAGGCCTTCCTTATGACTAAGGAGTATCCTGCGGGAGCGTCAACCCAGGATAAGAAGACTCTGAGGAGGCTGTCTGGAAATTTTTATCTCAACCCTGATGGAGTTTTGTATAAAAGAAACCATGATCTCGTGCTACTCAGATGTGTAGATGAGAAAGAAGCGAGTATGCTCATGGAAGAAGTCATGAAGGCACATTCGGTACGCACGCCGGCGGGCATGCTATAACGAGAAAGATCCTGAGAGCAGGATATTACTGGCTGACGATGGAATCGGATTGCTTTAAATTCGCGAAGAGATGTCATAAATGCCAGATTTATGCTGATAAGATTCATGTGCCGCCGTGCCCGTTAAATGTCATGTCCTCCCCGTGGCCGTTCTCCATGTGGGGCATCGACATGATAGGCAAGATCGAGCCCACTGCATCTAACGGTCATCGCTTTATTCTAGTAGCTATCGACTACTTCACCAAGTGGGTGGAGGCAGCCTCATATGCTAATGTGACCAAGCAGGTGGTGGCTAAATTCACAAAGAGGGACATCATTTGTCGTTATGAAATTCCCGAGCGAATTATTACTGATAATGGTTCGAATCTGAATAACAAGATGATGAAGGAGCTGTGCCAGAGTTTCAAGATTGAACACCACAACTCATCTCCTTACCGGCCGAAGATGAATGGCGTCGTTGAAGCGGCCAACAAGAACATCAAGAAGATTGTTCAGAAGATGGTTGTGCCCTACAAAGATTGGCACGAGATGCTGCCATTTGCACTGCACGGTTATCGTACGACGGTACGTACGTCAACCGGGGCAACTCCTTTCTCCTTGGTGTATGGTATGGAAGCTGTCCTACCGTTAGAAGTGGAGATCCCTTCTTTGCGAGTTTTGGTTGACGTGAAACTCGACGAGGCAGAATGGATTAAGAACCGACTAAACCAACTCAGCCTGATGGACGAGAAGAGGTTAGCATCGATTGCACATGGTCGTCTGTACCAAAGCCGAATGAAGAAAGCTTATGATAAGAAGGTGCGTCCTAGAAGCTTTCAGACTGGTGATCTCGTCCTGAAGAAGATTCTTCCTCCATACTCTGATCACCGGGGCAAGTGGACTCCCAATTACGAAGGTCCGTACGTCGTCAGCAAGGTCTTCTCGGGAGGAGCCTTGTTGTTATCCACGATGGATGGTGAAGATTTTGCATCCCCGGTGAACACGGACGTAGTTAAAAAATACTTTGCTTAAAAAATGACCCGCTGGAAAGAAAAAGAAGATACAGGCAAAAAGGGGCATCCCGGCGAACCATAAAAAAGGAAAAAGGTTCGGGCAAAAATTAGGGATATAAATTTAAAAGAATGTACACCCGCAAAGTCGAAAACCTGGAAGGGCGACTTTGGCAAAAAAGGGCATCCCGGTGAATCGAAAACCCGAAAGGGCGATTCAGGCAAAAGTTAGGGATTTAGAAAAGCAAATGACTGCGTTCCGCGTGTGGACTGTATTTGTTTAGTGGTTTGGAAGACCTGAGGGCCGTTTATCTGAATCAATCTCTTCTGAAGCTGAAGCGTAGGAGAAGTATCGAAGTCAAGTGGGTCATAGAGGGATCAACTCATGGTGTTCGTCTACGCCTCGTTGCCGACATGTGTATATACTGATGTATATTTATGTTTTTATATTTGCGTGGCTTCCTCATTCCAGGAGCTTGCATCTGTTGTAAAACATTTTTACCCATTCAGGGGTTCGTTATCAATAAAATGTATACTATTCAGCAATTTTGTTTGTCTGTTTAGCATTTATCTGTTTTGTTTGCGAAAAAGAACGCCGATGTTTTTGATAAAATGCGCATACATAAACTTACTGGCCTAGGCCACTGATTGTTGAAACAATGAATTACTTGAACATTGTCACAAGATGATAACCTTGATAGGCCCCTTTGAGAAGTGTATCTTGTCTGTTTGTTTGTGTTGTTGCAGGTGTAGCATATACCAGGTAGTACGCCGTACGCATCCCCAAGCAGGATGATTCCTTCTTCTCTAGCAAAGTTCAGCAGCCTCTCCCCACAGAGTCCGAACGTGAGATCGTAAGGCATTGATATGTCTCCCCAGGCAGAGAAGATTCTCTCCCCAATCAGATGTATCCTGAAGGGACGTCATATCCCCAGCTGAGTCTGAATTGTGCAGCACTTGATAGTTCAGACTGAAGTCTCCATCGGAATTGAGATTCCCTACAGAGTCGTACTCCCCCGGTAAGCAGGATGATTCCTTCTCCCCCAGCCGAGTTTGCAGATCCCCAAGAGAGCCGAGTCCTTGGAAGCCGTTTGGGCCATGATTGGTTTTCCCCAATAGAGTGTTGAATAGCTGATGCTGTATTTCCCCACCGGAGTCGTTACCCCCAGGAAAGCTTTGGCCGCGAAGGCCGTGCAGTTTATTTCCGCGATTGACATCGTTTTCCTCAGCAGGTCCAAGTTCTCGAAGAGCTTCGTTCCCCTGCAGCAGTTGAATGAAGTTCGTTTCCCCAGGCGGAGTCCAATTGAGATTGGCGTGACTTCTTCTCCTTGGCAGGATGAGTCCTTCCTCCACCAGAGTGGTCCTTTCTCTTTGACAGGAAGATTCTCCCTTCAGCATTTATTTTGCTGATGGGGTCGCAGCATTTTGCATGATTGCATAGCATTTATCATAAACGCGTAGCATTTCCACCATGTGGAGCATTACGCCATTGTCAAAGCATATGCATACTAAACATGAGCTAGGTTGTTACCGTTCTTGTTTTGCAGGTGTTCCTCCGCAGAGTCGCTTGCTCAAGACGATTCTTGAATCCCCCAGTGAAAGTCGTTTGCCCAAGATGATTCTTTAATTCTCCAGCGAAGGCGCTCGTTTAAGATGATTCTTAAAATCCCCTGTGAAGTCACCAAAGAGGGTTGCTCAAGATGATTTTTGAAGTCCCCGGCAGAGTGATCGCTCCGGATGATTCCTGAAATCTCCAGCAGAGTTATGGGTTCAACATGATTCTTGAAGTCCCCGGCGGAGCTATTTGTCCCAGATGATTCTTGAAGTCCTCAGCAGAGAGATGATTTACCCGGAATGATTTATAGATCCCCGAAGCAGAGTTACTTGATAGTTCTCCAGAATCCCAATCGGAGATGTGTCATCCCCAGCAGGTTTCTGAACAGCGAAGTTGAAACTTCCCTTGAAGACTTGATGATTGAAGTCCAACCGTATTGACGAAGCAGTTCTCTCAGCTGATGCAGAGTGCCTGATGGTAGAAGTTCGATATCCCCAATTGGTTCATGATTGACCGAAAATTCTATTCCCGATTTACTGACGAAGCTCGGCTGACGCCCAAAGACTTCTTTGAATGTCCGATGGCATGATCAACGTGATTGTTGACCTGATGAGTCCCGAGGAATCCTTATGCCTGACGGCATGATCGACCATGTATTACAGGTTACCGTGTGACCAATCCCCCATCTAGTTGTCGTGCAGCTAATATTTCAGTTTCCGAAGATTTGTTCCATCAGAGTACCGTGTACTTGTGCAGTTGGAAAATTTCCGGGTTTGTTGGTATTCAACCGTCTTTCACCTTGATTGTTTGTAGGGTCGTTCGCTCCTCACCCATTCAGGTCCAAGCCGCTTGAATAGGGGCAGCTGTTGCACCCCAAAATTTGCCCAACATTTCTTTACCTAGCTTGTGTTTCTTTTCATTCACATTAGCATTATCATTTGCATTTCATTGACATGTATGCAATAGATCAAGAGGTATGATTTCCAATAAAGGGCTACACAAGAGTGTGAAGCTAGCTAAGAAGGTTATTCAAGTGTTCAAGAGTGGATATCCTTGTCAGAAAAGTTAAAAGACCCTCAGAGAGAGTGATTGAAACCAAGAGGGTGTGTCTCTAACTTGAAAGTTGTGGGAAGCCATCAGATGATTATGAGGTCATGGAGAGGGACTTGAGGTATTGAGACATCTCATGAGAAGTGTTGAAGATCACTTTGAGGCGTAGACAGGTCATTGTGCAAGATTAAGAAGCCTCAGCCATGATTGGTGCAATTAGGGTTTGACTAGGTCAATCCTAAGTCAACTGATGATTTGGAGAAGGTTGAGACCTAATCCAAGAGCCATGTGATCATGGATTGACACATTGAGATGTTATAAGTATGATTCCAAGGTCAACTCATCATGATTGAAGAGTTTGAGAAGTTTCAAGTTAGGGTTTCTAAGGCTTGACAGTGTAAAATCCCCTAGTTTGACCCCTATCTTCAAGGTTGTTTAGCTCAAGATATGGTTGTCATCTCATCTTTCCCCCAACATGAATGTTGTAGAGCATGATCTTAGCTTTAATTTGAGTGCTAGAAGTCCTTTATAGGATTTGTAGAACTCAAGTTATGACTTTGACAAGTTACAGGTCATCTGAGGTATGTGAATTTGGGGGCTTGAAAGTTACCCAACTTGCATGAAACCTTTGCCCAAGAAGGATGATTCCTATGAACTTTTGGTTAACATGGATGTTGTTCCTTATTCTCTTAGATTTCTAGAGAGTACTATAAGTCCTTGATAGGATTTGTAGAACTCAAGTTATGGCTTTGACAAGTCAATGGCATTTTGGTCATTTGGAGATTATAGGTCATTTCAACCATAAGGCCATAACTACCATTTCCAAGCTTCAAATGGAAAATGTTCAACATCAAACTTGTTAAAAATGATGTTTTAAGGCTAGTCAAGAGGTCATGAGATGTTGAAATTGCTTTTAGCTCAAAGTTGCAAAAATGACCTAAAATGAGGGTATAAGTTAAATGAACCAAAGTTGGAAATTGATATTTTTGATCAATACATCCAAACCAAGGTGTCGCACCTCGAAAAATCACATTCGAACATACGACCCTCGCGCGAAAGGCGCGGAAATGCGGTTCGACAGAGTCGCCACCGAACTTTATTTTTCCCGAATAAACGGGAGAGGAAAATATCGAGAAAACCTCTTAAAACGAAAGGAATAGGAACAGGGCTGTCGCAACCATGTTCCGGGTTCGGGAGTCGGTTACGTGAGGGGAAGGTATTAGCACCCCTCACGTCCGTCGTACTCGACGGGAACCTCTTAAGGTAATTGTGGGGAGCGTTGTTTAGGTTTACTTGTTTTCTTCTCGTTGTTAAAGGTGGAATTGGTAGGTTAAAAGGTTAAAGACGCGAAGGGAGAGATGGGTGGTTAGAAGATAGGGTGCTCTCCAAGGATTGGGGCCCTTGTGCCTACGTATGCTCATTCAGACGAGAATGAGAAATCAGAGCTTCGTAGTTCGACTACGGGAAAAGATGGGGGGAAACGGAAGATGGATGGGATTGTGCTCGCCAAGATCATCGCAATCTTGTGCCTACGTATCTTATATTCAAGAATGAATAAAGAATCAGAGCGTCCGTAGTTCGTGGTAACAACCACGAAAAGGTGAGGTTAAATAGATTGGAAGTTTGAGAAAAGAGACGAAAGAGTGACTGACAAGCAACCCAAGAGCACGCCTCAAGAGCTTGTCACTCAAGAATTCAAGGAATGCGAGACTCCGAGAACTCGGTCCTTTCGGGAATTGACTGAATAGGTTGGAGATAAAGAGTTGGATGTTTTGAAATTGAAAGAATGAACTAATAACAACTCAAGGGCGCGCCACGAGAGTTACTCATTCAAATATTCAAAGAATGCTAGATTCTAAGAATATCTCTCTTTCGTAAGTTTTAAAAATGTTTGTGGAAGGATTGAATCGAAGAATGGCATGCGAGGCCCAAAAGAAGTTGTTTTAAAGTAGCTCGACGACGTGTCGAAGATTTGATCGAAGATGGAACTGACTTGACGACGTGTCAAGGGTTAAGGTTGTGAGAAACGATATTAGTCCCTGAGGGTGCTCCTAATATCGAGACCACGAGGAATTGCGAATGTGTACGCGAAGTGTCAAAGGTTGCGAATGCGTACGAGCACTCGTCTTAGGAGGATGTTTGAAAATGTTTGAGTTTGAAAAAGTCGAAAGGTTGGGCGAATAACAAACTCAAGAGCGTGCCTCAAGAATTATTCACTCGAAAATCCAAGGAATGCTGGATTCCAAGAATCTCCTTCTTTCGGGGTTTTAATCGAAGAAGATGTTTGAAAAATAATTTGAAATGAAATGGGGTATGAAAATAATTTGTGAACGTGTGAGAAGTGAGAACGCGAGATTGGATTTGGAAATATCAATTATTTAATAAATGAGACGTCGGCCTCACAACTAAATAATCGGGGTATTACCGAAATGCTAGATTCCAATAACACCATTTTTATCTGAAAAATATTTGGATGAACAGCGGAAGTATCACACAGAATGCTGAATTCCTATGATATTTCTTTACCCAAAATAGCGTACTAAACGAATAATAGAACGACATATTATTTAAGGTGTACACCCCAATAACGTTCGTCCCAAAAATCCACATAAGAT
The DNA here is from genome assembly GCA_963859935.3 of Lathyrus sativus. NCBI lineage: Eukaryota > Viridiplantae > Streptophyta > Magnoliopsida > Fabales > Fabaceae > Lathyrus > Lathyrus sativus. The sequence goes on along the minus strand of OZ012739.1, from coordinate 289,820,246 downwards.
TCTAACTAACAGGTTATTAATAAATTATCATTATTAATTAGATAATGATGTTAAAATTTTAATTAGTAGTTTAGTAGAGAAAATAAGTATTTAAAAAAAAATAATATTATTGTTTCAAAATTCTCTCTCTTTAAAGGAAAATCTATTTTGAATTTGTCTTATAAAATAAGTTACTTAATAAATGGTTTCGATTTCAATTTATAACATATTGTTTGAACAAACAACACAAGTATCACGTGGAATGCTAGACTCCAATGATATTTCCTCGCCTAAATAATTAAAGAGTGTATTTTAAGATGAAAAAAAAAGTTGAACGGTACACTACTTAAGGCGTACGCCTTAATAATGACCGTTAAAAAAACCCAAGAAATGCTAGATTTCAAGGATTTAGTTTTTCGTGATTTGATTGAAAATATAGTTGTAGTAAAATTAGTTAAATGAAGGTTAGAAAAAATATTATCTTTAAAAATGATTTAAATTTGAAAAAAGAATAATTAAAAAAACTGGATTTTATTTATAAAATTGTCTTGCAATTTTCCCTAAAAAAAAAATATATTCAAATTAATTTGAAATGTCTAAAAAAACAAACTAGTTAATAAATTAAAGTTTAACCAAATACTAAAAAATGGTTCTAATAAAAAAACAATATTGAAATTTATACAAAAAAACAATTAAACCAAGAGGGTCTGCGGCCTAAAAAACGTAGTCCTTTTACCGTGAAAAAACACCATAACATATCTAAGGCATAACTTTAGCACATAGTCTTACTCATATAGCATGATATTAACATCACCACTTTTCATGACATACATATTAACAACATTAATCAAGGCATGATTCATACTGCTGCCTTGAAAACACTCTGCTAGTGGCCAAAATGCTCTACAGAACAGGCACATCAACACCTTCTATGACAGAAGGTTAACCCGCGCGAATTCGGTATGAAATTAAAGCTAGCTTTATCTATGCACTAACTCGAATTTATCACGGTAATACTATGGAAATCCCTGTAATGCAGTGTTATTGCAGACACAAGAAGAAATCAGGTACTATGCATTCTCAACAACATAAAACTCATCAAGAAACTAAACAAAATCTTGCAAAAAACGAAACAAAAAATCATGGAAATAAATTATGAAACCTGTCTGTCATTACCGCAGTACCCATGACTGAGATCTTAATTTAACATACGATATTGACCCAAAATTATTGAAATTCTACACAACCGAAATTAGACGATTAAAAGCGTTGCGAAACCAGTTGGAATGGCAGACCAAACACAAGAAAAACGTAGCTCTGGACAGTAACAAGGATCAGCCAATAGCTCAAACGGCCACACAAACAACCTGATACTTTGAACAGAACTAATAGCGGTGACAAAAAATAGCACAAGCATCAGTAGTAGCATACAAGTGCTTGGAAAGTAATATACCAAAAAGTTCTAAACACATCAACGCAGTGCCGTAAACATTCGCCATACATACCAGCATTAAATTGCAGTTAAAATACAATGTTTGGAACGAGGTGAAATGCAAAATTATACACTAAGACTGAAACCATTACCGTTCATTCACATGATAAAAATAAACTATGGTACTGAAACGTATCTACTATCCACATAACATCAAAACACCCTGATGATAATTTGAAAGCTCACACATACACAGAGTTTTTTGACTGAACGGGTTATCAGATTAACACAAAATTAGCAGCAAATCCATCAAGAAAACATAAGGGTAATCGCAGCAACCAAAGTTCAGATATGTTTATGATTTTCACCGTTGATTCGAGCTAAAACAAAGTTTAAGGCGATCTAATTTGAAACCAACAAGCATACAAAAAAAACAAGCACAACAGCTTTCATAATTACCACATTACTTATATACATTATCTTAGAAACCTGTTTATAGTTTACTTGAGTGTCTCTACCAGCAAACAACACGGCATGTTAGTTTGAATATGCCATCTCAACCGAAGCAAGTTCTGTCTTAACCGAAACATGTTACAGAAACGTCACGAAACTAAACTCAAGAATTCTGAGTCTAAACTGCGCTGCGTAACCTCAACACAAACACAAACAAACAACGTAAATGGATTGGGCAGAAATTGAACACACGCAGAAAGTAATGTTGCTGAAACCAAACTTGTAACGTGAATGATGCTACATAACCACAACATTTAACATTCGTTCATAATCAGCAGGAAAAAAAATTAACAAAAGGGAACAACTGGACCAAAATCTAAATACAGATAGGACACCAATAATCAACAATTGTTCCTAAAATGCAAACATTTAACGAAAACAGGGATAAGATGTATGAAACCTCCAATTCGAAACATTACCCCAAATGCTCTAAATGCCTTGTTGTATGCTGCGTATCTAGACCTGGTGATGTTTGGAGGAGATAAAACAAAGTTCTTCACTGCTGGATCCGACTTGGTATAGGTGTTCGTTACGGCGGCGGAGTCGCGGCAAGCTTTATGACATCCGCATCTCTCCTTTTGAGCTTGAACAAGGAATAGTGAACAAGAGCCACGAAACTTGTCGTATTCGTCTAACGCCTCCACTAATTTTGAGAACCCAACCCAACCACAGCTGACGGAGGAGTTGTTACCGGCGAGGTCGCGATATCGAAGGCTTTTTGAATAGAGAGAGATTCCGGAGAAGTCGAGATGGAAGAGAAAGTCAATGGTGAGCGTTAGGGTGAGGGAGAAGATAATGGCGAGGTGGAAACTGAGGAAAATGAAGCCGAAGAGAAGGGTTTCATGGCAAGGAAAGGAAGACAGAGGGCGGCGCCGTCCGATTTGTAAGAATTGAAACCCTTAGGGTTAGGGTTTTTCTGGGGATTGGAGGATACGCCCCTTTTCATTCGAATGAACAGTGCCTGCCTTCCTCTAAGTTCTAAATTCCCCTCTTCTTAAATAAACGGCCAATGGCCAGAACCCTAATGGGCCGTGCGGTGTGGGCTCAAGCATCCCTCATTTTCTTTTCCCTTAATTTAATAACATCTATTTAAAACAAAAGTGAATATTAACAGAATATGATTAACAAAATATTATAATTAAAACTATACTAAAAACAAATCACTAAATATTAACAATAACTATTTAACAAATATTCAAATAACTAAAGTTTATAGGAAAAAAAAATAAATAAATAAAAAAGTAATTACTAAAATGTTATTAGTAACATTTAAAAGAAAACAAAGTTTAAGAAAGTAATATTCACAAAATTAAGTTTAAGCCACGTGTCACTTTTTTAATTGGTCAAAAGATAAAGTTCTGAAAAACCAACCAATTGCGAGCAGACACGTGTCTAAAAGGCATGGAACGACAAACGCGAAAACACCTACAAAAGGGTAGGACAAATTTAGGGTATGACAGATGCCCCTATCTAATCGACTTAAACCCAGGAGAATGAACTGCATTGGCGTTCACATTCCTGAGGTAGAAGTCTATTAGATATAAAAAGACCCTGAATTTGTCCGAAAGAAAGAGAGATGCTTGAGAATTGAAAAAAAAACTGGATGATGTAAACCTCTGAGTAAGCTGTAAATAACTGGCACAAGTCGTCATCACCAAAAGGATGATGGAAAGAAATGAACACGGCTACTACCACCAAACGGACGGTAGAGCAACACCAGCGCACAATCTGACATCGACGAAATGCCAGATCCAACACCAAAAGGATGATGGAGCGAAAACACAAACAAAACATCGCGCAATCTGATATCGACGAAATACAAGACCTACCACCAAAAGGATGGTAGAGCGAAAACACAAACACAACATCGCACAATCTGATATCGACGAAATACCAGACCTACCACCAAAAGGATGGTAGAGCGAAAACATAAATAAAACATCGCGTAATCTGATATCAACGAAATACCAGATCCACCACCAAAAGGATGATGAAGCGAAAACACAAACACAACATCGCGCAATCTGATATCGACGAAATACCAGACCTACCACCAAAAGGATGGTAGAGCGAAAACATAAATAAAACATCGCGTAATCTGATATCGAAGAAATACCAGACTTACCATCAAAAGGATGATAGATCGAAAACATAAATAGAACATCGCGTAATCTGATATCGACGAAATACCATACCCACCATCAAAAGGATGATAGAGCGAAAACACAAACAAAACATCGCACAATCTGATATCGATGAAATACCAGACCTACCACCAAAAGGATGGTAGAGCGAAAACACAAACAAAGCATCGCACAATCTGATATCGACGAAATACCAGACTTACCACCAAAAGGATGGTAGAGCGAAAACATAAAAGAAATATCGCACAATCTGACATCGACGAAATGCCAGACCTACCACCAAAAGGATGGTAGAGCGAAAACATAAAAGAAATATCGCACAATATGACATCGACGAAATGCCAGACCTACCACCAAAAGGATGGTAGAGCGAAAACATAAATAAAACAAGTCGCTACCACCAAAAGGATGATAGGACAACACAGATTTGAGGTTTACCAACACCAAAAGGATGCAGGCTAGGTTAAACTGACGAAGTTCGACTATCACCAAAAGGATGATAGGAAGGCAATTGACAACGGTCACGCTTGCCGGGTACAACTCATTGGGAACCCCCAAGAAGAAAATTAAATTGAAATGAGTTAACGGGGTACGCCCACCGTCTTGCTTGGAGATCAACACTTTGTTGAAATGATTTCATGGTTACGCCCATGAATTCCGAGGAGGATGCCCCTGACCGGGCTGAATTTGTCTTGATGTCTTGTCTTGCTCGACAAAAGGCTGAACAACTTCATGAGGAACGCTCACGGTCTTGCTGAAGATGCCCTGATCGGGTTGGATCTTGTACTGAACTTCTTGGATTTGCCCAACAAAAGGTTGAACAACTTCGTGGGGAACGCCCATGGTCTTGAATGGTATGCCCCTGACTAGGCTGAATGTTGATTTGCATATCTGATCAACCACAAGGTTGAAATTCGTCGTGGGAGACGCCCATGGTCTTGAAAAAGATGCCCCTGACTGGGCTGAATCTTGCTTTGAATACTTTGAAATTTTGGGAGAAACACACAATTGCGGAAGATTTCCCCTGCCTGGGCCGGTGATTGCTTTGTAGTTCTTGAAAATCGTGGGACAAACCCATCATCTTGCGGAAGATGCCCCTGACTGGGCTACCAATGGTCTTGGAAATCCTCGGGATTGATCCTGGACCTTGACTTGCATATATGAATGCTGGATGATAAATAATATTCCATATGAGTGGTAGTGCGAATGCAAATGCTGACGAGCGGAGATGCAAGAGCTGGGGAAGTATGGTTATGCAAGATGATGTAAAATGCTTATGATAATGAATGCAATGCGTATGATGCAGACAGGTGTTTGGAAACGCAGGTGGAGACGCTAGCATGGTGGATCTTTGGTAGTTGCCAATGCGGATTGGACTTCGGGTGGTGGGAGAGATTGACATCCTCGACACGCAGTTTGTTGAAGACGCCACGATTGAAGCAGAAGATGATGCTTTGGATGCCCCAAGTCTGGGTACTTGGTGATTTGTTGTCGATTTCCTTCAGAGAAGGTTGCAACTCTGCTTGTTGGTCAGGACGACCTGGTCTGGCCTCCGTCTGAACGTGGTAATGGCCTGCCCCAGCTTAACCAGTTCTGATATATGGAAGTTGAACTCGGATGACTTGCCCCTGCTCGAGCTGTTGAATGCTTTGCCCCAGCCTGTGGGTTCTGAAATTATCTTGCCACGTGTACGCCACTGAAAGTCAGCTCTTCCTTGATTGCCCTTTGCTGAAATATCTTTGGATACCTAACACTGTTTTGCAGTTAAAATTGTACATTCATAAATGGTAATAATTAATGTAAAGTTCGATGCAAGTTTGAAAAAGTATTGTTTATTTGGAAGTGTCGTGATAGTGAGACAAATGGACTGCTAGCCCAGATGTTGTGCTAATTTTATTGGTGTGAAAGATATATCAAGAGAAATGACACCAATGCTGGTGATTAGAAATCATGTGAGGAGTCAGGTCACGCAACCTTGCGATAATATGCTTTCAGAATAATCTCGCCTCAATTAGGTCTTTCGAGGGTTGTAACGTGGTCTGGTTCACGGTTATGAAACAAAGGATATTAGGCTCAAAGTATGATTTGTACCCACCCCTTCTTCTTAATGATCTCCAGTCCTATGCTCAGTTAATTCTACACTTGTCTGGACGGTGTAGACTTGATGGTTCAAGGTTTGCTCGTCGTGGCAGTCACCTTATTTTGATGGATGCCAGTGCCCCTTTTGATTTGGGTGGCCACTGAATCCTCCTTTGTTTTTGTCGAGGGTTTCGGGGTCCTCTTTTGCTTTTGTTTTGATCCCTAACTTTTGCATGGATTGACTTCGTTTGTCAGATCCATCGGGATTGCCTTGATCATGCCTAAGTCCCCTCAAAGGTGTTTGACTTAGCAGGATTTTTTATTTTTGATTTTGTTGTGACTGCCATGTTATGAGTCATTTGAAGAACAACCGTCTTCTGGATTTTGTTTGTTGATTCGAGTGCGGAGTTGAATTAGCTGAACACTACCCTGCCCCAGGTTGAGTGTAAGGGTTTGAATATCCGAAGGAAACTGCTACTTCTAGGCTCAAAGTGGTTTACTAGGGATTAACTCCTTATATCTCCGGTGTTTGGGGAATTGAAGCAATGCCTGTACATCATTGACGAGATTCGGTCTGAAAGCATACCGTTTGCAATTATGGGTATCTCGTTTTCATCATCCTCCCTCAAATCATGCTAAACAACAGTGGATTGAGTGAAGTGGATAAATGTGTCGGTGATAAGTGAAAAATGAGTGAATACGACATAACTAATTCAAAACATGCATAGACGATACATTAATGAAAACCAAATACGAAATGACAATTGTTCAAAGCATACAGTACTTAAACACACAAAGACAAAATACAAGAAATGCGAAAGATTAAATGGCAGCATGACGGCCTTCTTCAGAGAATGAGCTTGACTGGACTTGATATGATGTTAGTGCTAGTTGGCTGGTGGCATCGGGTCGTTGATGGCACTGAGATACTTCTCATCAAAGGTGAGAGCTTCCTTGTCAATCAGGTCTTGAATTTTGTGTTTGAGAAACCTGCAGTTCTCAATGTTGTGACCTGGAGCGCCCTTATGGAACTCACAATGAGCATTCGCGTCATAATCAGCAGGAAGGACAGTTGGGGGAGCTAGATCTCTTGGGACGATAGCCTTTTGTTCCATTAATTGAGCAAAGATATCTGCATATGTCATTGGAAGACTATCAAATACTCTCTCTGGCTTCCATGTCCTGTGTTGATTTTGCTGACGCGGTCGTTGAACGGTCTGCTATTCTGATTCCTTTCCAGTTATGGAGAGGGCTTCGAAGATCTGATCCATCTTTCTGTTGAGGGATTCCAGCTCCTTCCTGATAGCAATTTGCTCTCGCCGAATCTGCTCCATCGATCGTCTGGTATTGGCTCTAATTGCGTACTGGTGTCGGGAATCAACTTGATTTACTGGAGAGGAAGGAACGAAGACATAAGATTCTGTTGAAGGACTGGAAATGCAAAATGCACAACATATGAAATGCAATGCAAATGATATGCAAGATGCAATGCAAGATACAAGATCCAGGATCACAGGATCACAGGAACACAGCTCCAACAACTCCTGAAGCTGGTAACTGTAACAGATAAGTAACCATAATTCCTGCTCAAAGAAAATTGACAGGTACGACCCTATATGGGAAGATCTAGACACTCTACCCATAAACCCACTTACGGGATGGTTTCTACGTTTGGTTCCCAGGATCACGGACACTAGTCGTATTAGCGTCACACAACAGGCTGGCTGTATTACGACGATAATGACGATAAGGTCTCTCCTGAGCGGGGTCCTCATGCTAGGCGAACAAGGAGCGAGTCCTTGGAGACTAACATTACACGACCACCAATATCGGAACTGGTGCTTAACAAAAGGTTCCCAGAATCACGGACCCTTCATTAATCAAGTCGTGCAACAGGCTAGCTGCGTTACGACGAGATCTACGAATAGGTCTCCTCTGGAGGAGCTTTCATGCTAGGCCCACAAGGAGAAAGTCCTCAGAGACTAACACTACTCGACTACCAATTCTAAACTATGTGTTCTCTCTGCTTTTACCAAAGCTCGGGTGTAGAGCTTTACTCATGATGTCATCCCAAGAACCGATAGGCAATCAAGATAATAAACATAGATAAACTCTACAAGAGAACAAATACAAAAAGAAAACAAATAAAAACAAACACTCCTCACAAACCAAAAGATAGGCTCGACTCTCTCTTTGCGTGGAGCAAAACATCCCCAGCAGAGTCGCCACCTGTCGCACCTCAAAAAATCACATTCGAACATACGACCCTCGCGCGAAAGGGGCGGAAATGCGGTTCGACAGAGTCGCCACCGAACTTTATTTTTCCCGAATAAACGGGAGAGGAAAATATCGAGAAAACCTCTTAAAAACGAAAGGAATAGGAATAGGGCTGTCGCAACCATGTTCCGGGTTCGGGAGTCGGTTACGTGAGGGGAAGGTATTAGCACCCCTCACGTCCGTCGTACTCCACGGGAACCTCTTAAGGTAATTGTGGGGAGCGTTGTTTAGGTTTACTTGTTTTCTTCTCGTTTCTTAAAGGTAGAATTGGTAGGTTAAAAGGTTAAAGACGCGAAGGGAGAGATGGGTGGTTAGAAGATAGGACGCTCGCCAAGGATTGGGGCCCTTGTGCCTACGTATGCTCATTCGGACGAGAATGAGAAATCAGAGCTTCGTAGTTCGACTACGGGAAAAGATGGGGGGAAACGGAAGATGGATGGGATTGTGCTCGCCAAGATCATCGCAATCTTGTGCCTACGTATCTTATATTCAAGAATGAATAAAGAATCAGAGCGTCCGTAGTTCGTGGTAACAACCACGAAAAGGTGAGGTTGAATAGATTGGAAGTTTGAGAAAAGAGACGAAAGAGTGACTGACAAGCAACCCAAGAGCACGCCTCAAGAGCTTGTCACTCAAGAATTCAAGGAATGCGAGACTCCGAGAACTCGGTCCTTTCGGGAATTGACTGAATAGGTTGGAGATAAAGAGTTGGATGTTTTGAAATTGAAAGAATGAACTAATAACAACTCAAGGGCGCGCCACAAGAGTTACTCATTCAAATATTCAAAGAATG
>OZ012739.1:289755173-289810529 GCA_963859935.3 Lathyrus sativus | reverse complement strand
ACCTGCCATGTTATGAGTCATTGAAGAACAACCGTCTTCTGGATTTTGTTTGTTGATTCGAGTGCGGAGTTGAATTAGCTGAACACTACCCTGCCCCAGGTTGAGTGTAAGGGTTTGAATATCCGAAGGAAACTGCTACTTCTAGGCTCAAAGTGGTTTCTAGGGATTAACTCCTTATATCTCCGGTGTTTGGGGAATTGAAGCAATGCCTGTACATCATTGACGAGATTCGGTCTGAAAGCATACCGTTTGCAATTATGGGTATCTCGTTTTCATCATCCTCCCTCAAATCATGCTAAACAACAGTGGATTGAGTGAAGTGGATAAATGTGTCGGTGATAAGTGAAAAATGAGTGAATACGACATAACTAATTCAAAACATGCATAGACGATACATTAATGAAAACCAAATACGAAATGACAATTGTTCAAGCATACAGTACTTAAACACACAAAGACAAAATACAAGAAATGCGAAAGATTAAATGGCAGCATGACGGCCTCTGCAGAGAATGAGCTTTGACTGGACTTGATATGATGTTAGTGCTAGTTGGCTGGTGGCATCGGGTCGTTGATGGCACTGAGATACTTCTCATCAAAGGTGAGAGCTTCCTTGTCAATCAGGTCCTTGAATTTTGTGTTTGAGAAACCTGCAGTTCTCAATGTTGTGACCTGGAGCGCCCTTATGGAACTCACAATGAGCATTCGCGTCATAATCAGCAGGAAGGACAGTTGGGGGAGCTAGATCTCTTGGGACGATAGCCTTTTGTTCCATTAATTGAGCAAAGATATCTGCATATGTCATTGGAAGACTATCAAATACTCTCTCTGGCTTCCATGTCCTGTGTTGATTTTGCTGACGCGGTCGTTGAACGGTCTGCTATTCTGATTCCTTTCCAGTTATGGAGAGGGCTTCGAAGATCTGATCCATCTTTCTGTTGAGGGATTCCAGCTCCTTCCTGATAGCAATTTGCTCTCGCCGAATCTGCTCCATCGATCCGTCTGGTATTGGCTCTAATTGCGTACTGGTGTCGGGAATCAACTTGATTTACTGGAGAGGAAGGAACGAAGACATAAGATTCTGTTGAAGGACTGGAAATGCAAAATGCACAACATATGAAATGCAATGCAAATGATATGCAAGATGCAATGCAAGATACAAGATCCAGGATCACAGGATCACAGGAACACAGCTCCAACAACTCCTGAAGCTGGTAACTGTAACAGATAAGTAACCATAATTCCTGCTCAAAAGAAAATTGACAGGTACGACCCTATATGGGAAGATCTAGGACACTCTACCCATAAACCCACTTACGGGATGGTTTCTACGTTTGGTTCCCAGGATCACGGACACTAGTCGTATTAGCGTCACACAACAGGCTGGCTGTATTACGACGATAATGACGATTAAGGTCTCTCCTGAGCGGGGTCCTCATGCTAGGCGAACAAGGAGCGAGTCCTTGGAGACTAACATTACACGACCACCCAATATCGGAACCTGGATGCTTAACAAAAGGTTCCCAGAATCACGGACCCTTCATTAATCAAGTCGTGCAACAGGCTAGCTGCGTTACGACGAGATCTACGAATAGGTCCTCCTCTGGAGGAGCTTTCATGCTAGGCCCACAAGGAGAAAGTCCTCAGAGACTAACACTACTCGACTACCAATTCTAAACTATGTGTTCTCTCTGCTTTTACCAAAGCTCGGGTGTAGAGCTTTACTCATGATGTCATCCCAAGAACCGATAGGCAATCAAGATAATAAACATAGATAAAACTCTACAAGAGAACAAATACAAAAAGAAAACAAATAAAAACAAACACTCCTCACAAACCAAAAGATAGGCTCGACTCTCTCTTTGCGTGGAGCAAAACATCCCCAGCAGAGTCGCCACCTGTCGCACCTCAAAAAAATCACATTCGAACATACGACCCCTCGCGCGAAAGGGGCGGAAATGCGTTCGACAGAGTCGCCACCGAACTTTATTTTTCCCGAATAAACGGGAGAGGAAAATATCGAGAAAACCTCTTAAAAACGAAAGGAATAGGAATAGGGCTGTCGCAACCATGTTCCCGGGTTCGGGAGTCGGTTACGTGAGGGGAAGGTATTAGCACCCCTCACGTCCGTCGTACTCCACGGGAACCTCTTAAGGTAATTGTGGGGAGCGTTGTTTAGGTTTACTTGTTTTCTTCTCGTTCTTAAGGTAGAATTGGTAGGTTAAAAGGTTAAAGACGCGAAGGGAGAGATGGGTGGTTAGAAGATAGACGCTCGCCAAGGATTGGGGCCCTTGTGCCTACGTATGCTCATTCGGACGAGAATGAGAAATCAGAGCTTCGTAGTTCGACTACGGGAAAAGATGGGGGGAAACGGAAGATGGATGGGATTGTGCTCGCCAAGATCATCGCAATCTTGTGCCTACGTATCTTATATTCAAGAATGAATAAAGAATCAGAGCGTCCGTAGTTCGTGGTAACAAACCCGAAAAGGTGAGGTTGAATAGATTGGAAGTTTGAGAAAAGAGACGAAAGAGTGACTGACAAGCAACCCAAGAGCACGCCTCAAGAGCTTGTCAACTCAAGAATTCAAGAATGCGAGACTCCGAGAACTCGGTCCTTTCGGGAATTGACTGAATAGGTTGGAGATAAAGAGTTGGATGTTTGAAATTGAAAGAAGAACTAATAACAACTCAAGGGCGCGCCACAAGAGTTACTCATTCAAATATTCAAAGAATGCTAGATTCTAAGAATATCTCTCTTTCGTAAGTTTTAAAAATGTTTGTGGAAGATTGAATCGAAGAATGGCAATGCGAGCCCAAAAGAAGTTGTTTTAAAGTAGCTCGACGACGTGTCGAAGATTTGATCGAAGATGGAACTGACTTGACGACGTGTCAAGGTTAAGGTTGTGAGAAACGATATTAGTCCCTGAGGGTGCTCCTAATATCGAGACCACGAGGAATTGCGAATGTGTATGCGAAGTGTCAAAGGTTGCGAATGCGTACGAGCACTCGTCTTAGAGAGATGTTTGAAAATGTTTGAGTTTGAAAAAGTCGAAAGGTTGGGCGAATAACAAACTCAAGAGCGTGCCTCAAGAATTATTCACTCGAAAATCCAAGGAATGCTGGATTCTAAGAATCTCCTTCTTTCGGGGTTTTAATCGAAGAAGATGTTTGAAAAATAATTGAAATGAAATGGGGTATGAAAATAATTTGTGAACGTGTGAGAAGTGAGAACGCGAGATTGGATTTGGAAATATCAATTATTTAATAAATGAGACGTCGGTCTCACAACTAAATAATCGGGGTATTACCGAAATGCTAGATTCCAATAACACCATTTTTATCTGAAAAATATTTGGATGAACAGCGGAAGTATCACACAGAATGCTGAATTCCTATGATATTTCTTTACCCAAAATAGCGTACTAAACGAATAATAGAACGACATATTATTTAAGGTGTACACCCCAATAACGTTCGTCCCAAAAATCCACATAAGATTCTAACTAACAGGTTATTAATAAATTATCATTATTAATTAGATAATGATGTTAAAATTTTAATTAGTAGTTTAGTAGAGAAAATAAGTATTTAAAAAAAAAATAATATTATTGTTTCAAAATTCTCTCTCTCTATAAGGAAAATCTATTTTGAATTTGTCTTATAAAATAAGTTACTTAATAAATGGTTTCGATTTCAATTTATAACATATTGTTTGAACAAACAACACAAGTATCACGTGGAATGCTAGACTCCAATGATATTTCCTCGCCTAAATAATTAAAGAGTGTATTTTAAGATGAAAAAAAAGTTGAACGGTACACTACTTAAGGCGTACGCCTTAATAATGACCGTTAAAAAAACCCAAGAAATGCTAGATTTCAAGGATTTAGTTTTTCGTGATTTGATTGAAAATATAGTTGTAGTAAAATTAGTTAAATGAAGGTTAGAAAAAATATTATCTTTAAAATGATTTAAATTTGAAAAAAGAATAATTAAAAAAACTGGATTTTTATTATAAAATTGTCTTGCAATTTTCCCTAAAAAAAAAATATATTCAAATTAATTTGAAATGTCTAAAAAAACAAACTAGTTAATAAATTAAAGTTTAACCAAATACTAAAAAATGGTTCTAATAAAAAAACAATATTGAAATTTATACAAAAAAACAATTAAACCAAGAGGGTCTGCGGCCTAAAAAACGTAGTCCTTTTACCGTGAAAAAACACCATAACATATCTAAGGCATAACTTTAGCACATAGTATTACTCATATAGCATGATATTAACATCACCACTTTTCATGACATACATATTAACAACATTAATCAAGGCATGATTCATACTGCTGCCTTGAAAACACTCTGCTAGTGGCCAAAATGCTCTACAGAACAGGCACATCAACACCTTCTATGACAGAAGGTTAAACCCGCGCGAATTCGGTATGAAATTAAAGCTAGCTTTATCTATGCACTAACTCGAATTTATCACGGTAATACTATGAAATCCCTGTAATGCAGTGTTATTGGCAGACACAAGAAGAAATCAGGTACTATGCATTCTCAACAACATAAAACTCATCAAGAAACTAAATAAAATCTTGCAAAAAACGAAACAAAAAATCATGGAAATAAATTATGAAACCTGTCTGTCATTACCGCAGTACCCATGACTGAGATCTTAATTTAACATACGATATTGACCAAAATTATTGAAATTCTACACAACCGAAATTAGACGATTAAAAGCGTTGCGAAACCAGTTGGAATGGCAGACCAAACACAAGAAAAATGTAGCTCTGGACAGTAACAAGGATCAGCCAATAGCTCAAACGGCCACGCAAACAACCTGATACTTTGAACAGAACTAATAACGGTGACAAAAAATAGCACAAGCATCAGTAGTAGCATACAAGTGCTTGGAAAGTAATATACCAAAAAGTTCTAAACACATCAACGCAGTGCCGTAAACATTCGCCATACATACCAGCATTAAATTGCAGTTAAAATACAATGTTTGGAACGAGGGTGAAATGCAAAATTATACACTAAGACTGAAACCATTACCGTTCATTCACATGATAAAAATAAACTATGGTACTGAAACGTATCTACTATCCACATAACATCAAAACACCCTGATGATAATTTGAAAGCTCACACATACACAGAGTTTTTTGACTGAACGGGTTATCAGATTAACGCAAAATTAGCAGCAAATCCATCAAGAAAACATAAGGGTAATCGCAGTAACCAAAGTTCAGATATGTTTATGATTTTCACCGTTGATTCGAGCTAAAACAAAGTTTAAGGCGATCTAATTTGAAACCAACAAGCATACAAAAAAATCAAGCACAACAGCTTTCATAATTACCACATTACTTATATACATTATCTTAGAAACCTGTTTATAGTTTACTTGAGTGTCTCTACCAGCAAACAACACGGCATGTTAGTTTGAATATGCATCTCAATCGAAGCAAGTTCTGTCTTAACCGAAACATGTTACAGAAACGTCACGAAACTAAAACTCAAGAATTCTGAGTCTAAACTGCGATGCGTAACCTCAACACAAACACAAACAGACAACGTAAATGGATTGGGCAGAAATTGAACACACGCAGAAAGTAATGTTGCTGAAAACCAAACTTGTAACGTGAATGATGCTACATAACCACAACATTTAACATTCGTTCATAATCAGCAGGAAAAAAATTAACAAAAGGGAACAACTGGACCAAAATCTAAATACAGATAGGACACCAATAATCAACAATTGTTCCTAAAATGCAAACATTTAACGAAAACAGGGATAAGATGTATGAAACCTCCAATTCGAAACATTACCCCAAATGCTCTAAATGCCTTGTTGTATGCTGCGTATCTAGACCTGGTGATGTTTGGAGGAGATAAAACAAAGTTCTTCACTGCTGGATTCCGACTTGGTCTAGGTGTTCGTTACGGCGGCGGAGTCGCGGCAAGCTTTATGACATCAGCATCTCTCCTTTTGAGCTTGAACAAGGAATAGTGAACAAGAGCCATGAAACTTGTCGTATTCGTCTAACGCCTCCACTAATTTTGAGAACCCAACCTAACCACAGCTGACGGAGGAGTTGTTACCGGCGAGGTCGCGATATCGAAGGCTTTTTGAATAGAGAGAGATCCGGGAGAAGTCGAGATGGAAGAGAAAGTCAATGGTGAGCGTTAGGGTGAGGGAGAAGATAATGGCGAGGTGGAAACTGAGGAAAATGAAGTCGAAGAGAAGGGTTTCATGGCAAGGAAAGGAAGACAGAGGGCGGCGCCGTCGATTTGTAAGAATTGAAACCCTTAGGGTTAGGGTTTTTCTGGGGATTGGAGGATACGCCCCTTTTCATTTGAATGAACAGTGCCTACCTTCCTCTAAGTTCTAAATTCCCCTCTTCTTAAATAAACGGCCAATGGCCAGAACCCTAATGGGTCGTGCAGTGTGGGCTCAAGCATTCCTCATTTTCTTTTCCCTTAATTTAATAACATCTATTTAAAACAAAAGTGAATATTAACAGAATATGATTAACAAAATATTATAATTAAAACTATACTAAAAACAATCACTAAATATTAACAATAACTATTTAACAAATATTCAAATAACTAAAGTTTATAGGAAATAATAAATAAATAAATAAGTAATTACTAAAATGTTATTAGTAACATTTAAAAGAAAACAAAGTTTAAGAAAGTAATATTCACAAAATTAAGTTTAAGCCACGTGTCACTTTTTTAATTGGTCAAAAGATAAAGTTCTGAAAAACCAACCATTGCGAGCAGACACGTGTCTAAAAGGCATGGAACGACAAACGCGAAAACACCTACAAAAGGGTAGGACAAATTTAGGGTATGACACAAGGCATGTAATAGGTCATTTTGACTCTAAAAAACATTTTAAGAACATTGTTTAGCCACATTTTGAATTGAGGTCTAATTTGTGGACTTTGCTTTAAAAAGTAGTTACTTACATTATAAGTAACATGTGCAAAACTCAAACTCAAGGCATGATCAAGATCCTTGCAAGCCAAACACTTCCAAAATGTCATGAGGGGAGAAATTGGAAGGAATTGAGATTGGTTTCAAGCTGCAAACAGAACTCTGCACACCATGGCATATGGTTGAAATTCTCATGTCATGAGAGATTGAATTTCTCCTTGGAAGGATCTAGAGGTTTCTAGATCATCCCTACACACTCTATATATTGGGTAGAGAGGATCCAAAAGCAAAGGTTGGTGATGATTGAAGGAGAGAGCAGAGATTGAGTTGGAAAATTCTTGCTTGTAACTGAATTCGGTTTCACCAATTTTCTTCACTTTCCATCCATTTTCTTGATTGCAACCTCTTCCATGGATGCTAGGGATTGATTCCAGATCATAATCAAGAGGAATTCGTGCTGATTGGTGTTCTTGAGCTCAGATTTTTCCACCTGCAACTCAGAGTTGGTACCAAGGATTGAGGCCATTTCAATCAGTTCTATTGCATACAGAAGCTTGGAAGTGATTCACTGAAGGAGTCTGGAGCATTTGAAGGCTCGATTTGAGGTCTTGCTACTTCTGTGCACACGAATTTTTCAGGTTGGTGACCTTTGATCTCTGGCTTATTTTAGTTAGAATCAATAGGAATTAGGATGATAGATGCATTGTAGAATGGTGTAGGAAGTATTTCAGATCATTAATTTGAAAATTAATGACCAATTAAGGATGTTACCATTTTCGATTGAGAGTTGGTTCTTGCGAATCTTGAGGATTTAGGTTGAATTAATGCATGAGTGAGTTCCTTGTGAGATTTGGGACAAGTTTCATGTACAAACCACTTGGAATGGAGGCCTGTGGAGAGAGTTAGGGTTGGGGACGATGACCGGAGCACCACCGGTGGTGGCCGGAGCTGCGCGCGAGGTTCAGATATTCAAAAGGTTGAAGATGATCCCAGAGCCCTTGGATCAGGGTAGGACCTTTGACCAGATGAAGATCCAATGGCCACGAATGGATTTCAATTTGTGAAGAGTCTGAGTTTTAATGAAACGCATCGTTTCATTTAGTTGCTGATTTTGGGCTTAGTGAATTGGTTGATACCTGCACCCCCTGATGGCCCAATCTCCATAATGAACTGGATTCTACTACTATCTGCACCGTGCATTTATTATTTTACTTGGATTTTCTTTAATTTTTTTCATTTTGTTCATGGTTCTTGAAAAAATCATAAAAAATGGGAAAATGACCCAATTAATCCCATTATTTTTGCATTAGATTCATGATAGGGTCTAATATTTTTTAGATAAAAAATATTTTTATTTCATGCATTTTCTGATTTTATGGGAATTTTCATATTTTAATTGATATTAAAATAGTCATGTTTGATGCTTGATTTTGTGGAATTTTGTGTGATCATGTGATGATGATTTTGATCCTGATTTTTTGTGAGTAGTTAGCATAGATATGCATGCTCCCCATAGAATTTTATCACATTTTTGTGATGAACATAGGTGGTAGTTTAGGTTGAATCCTTTAGAAGCTCAATTTTTAGGATTTATGATTGATACATTTGGATTTAGGACTTAATTTTAGGACTTAATAGATGATTTAGTCCCTGGTTTTTGTATGAGGCATTCTTAATTGAATTAGGATCCCTTAGGAATTTTTGTAGAAATTTATAAGATAGTTTGCTATTTTGATTGATTTTAGTTTAGGTGCTAGTTTTAGATGATTCTAAGGCACTAACTCAACTAGATTAACATCTTTAGTTCCCTTAGATTAGGGTTTTGCTTTGCTTGTTCTTGGATGATGATGAAGGCAAGTTGAAGATGCATTGGATTGCTTGAGAGGCTTGGATTTGAAGATCTTCCCTTCTTGTGGTGTAGTTTTGATTAGGTTAAGATTAGGGTTTTGTAGGTGTCGCTACTGCGAAAATCGGCGCCGGCTGACAGAAGAGTCGCCACCGTGCGTTATTTATCCAACGGAGGGAAAGGAAACGCTCGAAGTAAACCTCTCAAAAAAACGGGAAAGGTATGGTCATCGCAACCAAAAACCTGGATTCGGGAGTCGGTTACGCAATGGGAAGGTATTAGCACCCCTCACGTCCGTCGTACTCGACGGGATCCACACTTGTTTGTTTGTCTAAAGGATACAAAACAATCTATCTACGGCTGTTAAATCTAAACGGAAGGGAATTGACTCGATAGAGCGTCGCGCTCTACGTCTACGTATTCTCGAGAGAGAAAGTCAGAGTCAACGTAGTTCGGGACTACGGGGAAATTGGCTCGCCAAGACCTCGCGTTTTGTGCCTACGTACTTCCACACTGCATGGAAGATCAGAGCTTACGTAGTTCAGGCTAACTACGGCTAGGCTGGGGGTTCTCACACAGGAGTGAGAAATTAATCTGGTTTTAAAGGTACGGGAACCTATGGGAATGACTACGGTCTGGTCTCAAATGCACTCGGGCAAGAGAAAAGGGATAACATCAGTCGTCAGCGGAAAGTCTCGATCGCACAGCCGCGAGAGAACAAAAGGTTAGTTGTTAGTGTGCTCACTAGGATATCGCATCCTATGCCTACATATCCTTATCTGGTACGAGGAATCAGAGCAGCTGTAGTTCGGCTACTTTCGGGACCACAACTCAAATCTCGTTTTATTAATATTCTGAAAAATGAGTACAATGATTGAATACCGAAAAAGAAACCCTAGGAAATACTATCCTATCTTATGAAGAATCAAATGGAAAATAGTCCCCTAACAAGTGGACCTCTAAAACTATCTCTAAAAGAAGTAAAAAGTCCCCTAACAAATGGACTTCTAAAACTACCTTTAAAAAAGGTAAAATAAACTCCTATGAAAAATATCTATAAAAAATATTGAATCTACACTAATATTTTTTCTATTTTTCCCTCTCTTCTTTTTCTTTCTCAATATTCTTTTCTCAATATTTTTCTATTCCTTTTTTCAAAATATTTATTTTCATATATTTTCTCTTTCAATATTTTCTTTTTCACTCTTTTTCTTTTCTCTATTTTTCTTTTTCAATATTTTCTTTTTTCAAAGTTTTTTCAAATATCCTCTTTTTCTTTATTATTTTCTATTCTAAAAGACTAAACAAAATAAAATAAAGGAAACAAAAAAGGGGGGGTACAGCAGTTACAGGGGGGTACAATCAAAGAAAATAGAACAAATCTGCACTGGGCCCAGCCCAAATAACTGAAACGGGGATGGGGTGCATCAAGCGAACCGGGGGTGCAGAACAGCAAAGTTGTTGGGCCCAACCCATTGTTCAGCAAAAGAAACAAAAAAGAACAAAAAACCAGAAATGGAGGGTGTGGCAAACAGGGGGTTCGTACGGATGAACCCCATTGGGCCCGGCCCAATCCAACACAGACTATCTCTTCCCCCTCGTTCCAAACCCTAGATCCCCTTCTCTGTACTGTTCATGGCCGTCTCCACCGCTTCCCATTTCCTCCCTCACTCAACTCGTCGTCTCCCTCAACCTTTCTCAGCTTCACCCTCCTTCAACTCTCGCTCTTCATTTCCTTGCTCCAATCAAAAGATCCTTCCGAACCTTATAACACCAACAAAATAACAACGATACCATAATTGATATAAAACTGGACATGCACACGAATCCACGGCTTGAAGATCGAAGGTTCATAGATCCGCTGTTCTCGAAGATGAATACAGTTAACAGTAGATCTGGACGATGTTGATGGTGGTAAAAATCTTGGAAGATTTTCGAACGTTGCTTGAAAAAGTTCTTATCTGGAATGTTTCTGGACATTTGTTGAAGATTGATGATGATGATTGTTGTGAAGACGTTCTTGAAGAAGGTTCGTTGATGGCTTGTGGATCCTTTGACAGAGTATTTTGCATGTTGATTTGTCCGGAGATTCGGCTCGCAACTTGAAGCTTTAAATCCAGATCTTGTAACGTTGATACAAACTTCATCTGAAACACAGGGACGAACACTGGATACAGACGTTTGAAGAATTTGGAAGCACATTATGGTGTTCGTTGAGGAACATGCACGATTCTGGAGAAGGTTTGAAGATCGTTGAAGAAAAATCTGGGAGGATATTGTTGACGTTCTTGCGGAATGATGAACACGGATGGAGGTCTTAATTTATGGGAAAAGAACTGAAGAACACACGAAGTTCTTGGGAGGTTTTCTGGAGAGTTCTTGATGATCGATGATGATAATGATGATTTCTGGAAATGTTTATGAATGTTCTTGGCTGTTTGATGATCTTGCTGAAGATTCAGATCTGGATGAAGACCGAAGATCCTGATGAATGCATGGTTAGTTTCTGGAAGATTGTTCTTGGAGAATCTGGAAAATTGCATGAATTCGAAGGTTGGGTAGAAGATTGTTGAAGCTTGATGAAGGTTTGGATCTGGAATGGATGAACATTGGTGATGAGGAAGATGAAGATTGAAGATTTTCTGGGGATTTGCAGTTTTCCGGTGGTAGTTTACGGCGGAGGGCGGTGGTCGGAGGCAGTTGGAGGTTGGTTAGGGGTTACCGGAGTTGGTTGGTGGTGGCCGGAATCTGGTTGGGGACGGTGGTTGCATGGCCGCCGGCCATGCAACCGGTGAAGGCTGGCGTCAGACACGTGGCTGGGGGGAGTGGTGCATGAAAGCCATGTGTTATGGGAGAGAGAGTGAGGAGTGCTACGTGGAGGTTTCTGAGGTCAAGTAGAAAGTGAAGTGGGGTCCCTTGGTGTGAACGTGTGGCACATTATATAGCTGACAAGTGTCATTTTTTCTGGACTGAAGAAAAAAAATGGACTGATGGATTGGGCCTCCAAAAATTCTGCTGGGCCCACGAAAAAGACCAATAAACCCTGAAAAATCTGATTTAAAATGATTGGTATGAAAATGGATTAAAAAACCTGATTAAGTCTAATTAAAACTAATTAAAGCCTAAACCTAATTAACTAAAAATGATTAAACTCCTAATTAAATTCTATATTAAACTAAAACTAATAAAACTCTAATAACCTCTAACAATTCCACTAACCTCTAATAAAAATAAAAAAGTCTAATAATATCTAAACAAAAATGGATGACAACTATTAATTTCTATTGAAGCAAAAATACCTATTAAAAAATATTCTATTAAACTATCTATTAAAATCCTATTATCTAATATCTATTAAGTCTATTAAAACTCTATTTAACTAATAAAAGAAAAATCTATTATATTCTAATAAAACTAATAAAAAAAACTATTAAACTATTAAAAATTCTAAAAAAGATTTAAAGCTATTAAAAAATATTAGAAAATCTATTTAAATTCTAAAAAATCCATAAAGCCTATTTAAAATCTACAGAAGGCTATTAAATCCTAAAAAATGCAGACAAAGGCAAATAACCAAAATAAGAGAGAGCGCGAGACCAGATCGAAGCAAAAACAAAAAAATCCCGATACCAAAAATCTCAAACATCACTGCATAAGCTGAAAACACCCAGGAAGCGCGCGACTTCTCAAAATAACCTCCGATTATCCAAACCGGTCTGAAACACCCGAAAAGCGAAAACAGGGCTGTGATCCCGATAAAATCACCATGATTGATGAAATGCGCTATATGCAGTATGCAAATGTGAATGCGAGCATGCGTCGAAGCATAAATCGAAAGTGGCACCGGTTGGTCAAATTTTAGGGTGCAACAGCTGCCCCTATTCAAGCAACTTGGACTTGAAGGGTTGAAGAGCGCTCAGCCTTCAAACATTCGGAGGTACGAGACGGTTGAATACCAATAAAACCCGAAAATTTGCCAACCGTGAGAATATACTGTAAAACTGCTTGGGGAATATAATCCAGAACCGAACCCAGTCATTACGGCAACAAACTGATCAATCATCTGATAAAGAACTCCTGATTTTAACGCCAGTTACCTGTGATACCCCATATAACAAACCCGAGGGTTGCAACAAAACACCTGATCCTCTCACATCGTCTACTAATAGACAGGAAGAGAAATATACTCACATCGTCTAAAGATAGACGGAAAGACACCCCTCCCGAAGGAAAACCATCAATACTCACATCGTCTAAAGATAGACGGAAAGACACCCAAAATCCATACTCACATCGTCTAAAGATAGACGGGAAGACACCCAAAATCCATACTCACATCGTCTAAAGATAGACGGGAAGACACCCAAAATCCATACTCACATCGTCTAAAGATAGACGGGAAGACACCCAAAATCCATACTCACATCGTCTAAAGATAGACGGGAAGACACCCAAAATCCATACTCACATCGTCTAAAGATAGATGGGAAGACACCCAAAATCCATACTCACATCGTCTAAAGATAGACGGGAAGACACCCAAAATCCATACTCACATCGTCTAAAGATAGACGGGAAGACACCCATAATCCCGAAGGAAAAAATTCAATACTCACATCGTCTAAAGATAGACGGAAAGACACCCCTCCCGAAGGAAAAAATTCAATACTCACATCGTCTAATGATAGACGAGAAGACACCCAAAATCCATACTCACATCGTCTAAAGATAGACGGGAAGACACCCAAAATCCATACTCACATCGTCTAAAGATAGACGGGAAGACACCCTGATCCCGAAGAACACTTCAATACTCACATCGCCTAAGGATAGACGGGAAGACACCCAAAATCCATACTCACATCGTCTAAAGATAGACGGGAAGACACCCATAATCCTGAAGGAAAAAATTCAATACTCACATCGTCTAATGATAGACGGGAAGACACCCAAAATCCATAGTCACATCGTCTAAAGATAGACGGGAAGACACCCAAAATCCATACTCACATCGTCTAAAGATAGACGGGAAGACACCCTGATCCCGAAGAACACTTCAATACTCACATCGCCTAAGGATAGACGGGAAGACACCCAAAAATTCATACTCACATCGTCTAAGGATAGACGGGAAGACACCCATAATCCCGAAGGAAAAAATTCAATACTCACATCGTCTAAAGATAGACGGGAAGACACCCAAAATCCATACTCACATCGTCTAATGATAGACGGGAAGACACCCATAATCCATACTCACATCGTCTAAAGATAGACGGAAAGACACCCGCCCCGAAGGAAACATTCAATACTCACATCGTCTAAGGATAGACGGAAAGACACCCTTAATCCATACTCACATCGTCTAATGATAGACGGGAAGACACCCAAA
Source organism: Lathyrus sativus (assembly GCA_963859935.3). Classification (NCBI taxonomy): domain Eukaryota; kingdom Viridiplantae; phylum Streptophyta; class Magnoliopsida; order Fabales; family Fabaceae; genus Lathyrus; species Lathyrus sativus. The sequence continues at coordinate 289,796,331 of OZ012739.1, read as the reverse complement.
ATCCATACTCACATCGTCTAATGATAGACGGGAAGACACCCAAAATCCATACTCACATCGTCTAAGGATAGACGGGAAGACACCCTAAATCCATACTCACATCGTCTAATGATAGACGGGAAGACACCCATAATCCCGAAGGAAAAAATTCAATACTCACATCGTCTAAAGATAGACGGGAAGACACCCTTAAATCCATACTCACATCGTCTAAGGATAGACGGAAAGACACCCATACGCACTTCAACACCATCCATCAAATTTCAGAATCCTTTCGTCTACGGGACTTGATGGAAAGAACAATATCCTTAAAGGGGCCACATCATCAGTATGGACCGACGGGAAGAAAACCACCTTCAAAGAGCCATGTTGTCAATAAGACTCGACAATCAGGAAAATCGAACATTCTTCAAAAAGCCTCGACGTCAATAAGGATTGACGGTCAGAAAATCCTTCTTGAAATGTCACCTCATCCAATACACAGAAAGAAAACCACTATCCGAAAGATCGCTTTGAAACCCCTCCACATCTAAAGATAGGCAGAGAAAACTCGCTGGGGAAACACACCATCCATATGACCTGACGATAAGAAACCCGCTAAAAAAAACACCTGAAACTTCACATCGTCTACTGATAGACGGAAAGGAACACCACTTGCTAGAGAACCCCCATCTTGAAACCCCACTGAAGAAAATTAACCCGAAACTTCACATCGTCTACTGCTAGACGGAAAGAACACCACTTAGAGAAACCCCCATCTTGGAACCCCACTGAAACGAATCACCCAAAACTTCACATCGTCTACGGATAGACGGAAAGAAAACTATTATTCGAACTCAAGACGTCTAATAATAGACGGAGAAATCCACTTATTGGAGGAGCACATCGTCAATATGAATTGACGAGAAGAAAAGTCTGTCGATACCAGATGACTGATTGATCAAAGCATAACTGTCGTTCGGTCTGAAATTCGAATAAACTGCTGAACTGTCTGAACACTGCTGCTGGATGAATGCCCCTGAACTGATCACAGAGTAGTTCACGCGCCATATGAGGCTGATAGAAAACCTGGCTTATGCTTCGTGTGCATATGCATATGCTTGAATCTCTCCTATGACGTAATGCTCCATTCAGGATGGAAATGCTACGCATTCTGAAAATGAAATGCAAGTATGATGCAAGTATGATGATATGCAATATGTTAATGCAGGCTCGAGCTGCTGGAGAAAGTCGGGTACAGAACACCACTTCAGCAAAATAAATGCTGAATACGAAGCCAACTCCGCTGGGGATAAACCGGATATCACAGAATTATTCCAGCAAAATAAATGCTGGAAGAGTGAAATCAACTCCGTTGGGGAAATTGGGAACTTAACCAAACACCTCGACGAAGTAACACCCTGCTGGGGAATACAACTCTGTTGGGGAATAGCAGATGTGCCAAGCATGATTGGACTCCTCTGGGGATAGCTTACCCGTGCCAATGAAAAATTGGACTTTGCTGGAGAAAATAACCGGAGTCTTCCTGCGTACTGACGAAGCTCGGATTTGGAAACTGATGCGCCAACACGGATGGGCCTCACAGTGATCGCCAACGTGGATGTGGTCTTTTAGGCTATCTGTGATGGGTCAGGTACAACTGACGCTGGAAAACATTCTGTCTGAATACACAGTTTTCTAGTTGAAGAGTCAAAGGATGGTAACACGACTTCCCGACATTCGCCTCGCACTCGAGAATTGGCTGAATCTGCTCGAACGACTCTGAATAACTCTGATGATACGGAGAAGAACAATCCCTTCACTTCTGATATGCCCCAACCTGCGGGACCTCTGTGGTGGTGCTCCTCGAAAGGAAATCTGAAAATTTGTACCCTGATGGTCTGATAAGAAATGCCCCAGCATTCTGAACTTCGGAGAGATACTTCCCATCAAATGCTTCTCGAATAAAGAATAACCTCTGCGCTCTTAAGATGGCCTGCCCCTGACTGCAATGACTTTGCCCCTGATTATCTGATTCGGAGTAGTGCCCCTGACTACAAGATATTCACCGAATCTCAACCTGATTACCCCAGGATAACTGACTTCAAAAGGCTGACCTGACTGGGGATCACTGGATGTAGGCTTGCCCCTGCTTTCGGAGCATTCAGGCGTTCTGTATTCTATCCTGACCATACCTTCCATTGTAGGAAACTTTCCTGCTGTCAAGCGCTTACTCGCAAGTAAAACAAGTTGTTCTGCGTAAAAGACGTATTAATGCAACACATATGACAGCTTTGACATCCAATCTGTTCACTGGGGATAGGAAAAAATAGTTTATGGCATAAAATGCACAAAACATTTATCAAGAATATCAACATCAGTACCAACATGGTATGAAGAACCCTTTTAGGAGTCAGAATCGACGCGACCTTTACCGAAGTATGCTTTCGAAATAACCTGCTTCAATTAGGACTTTTGAAGGTTGTAACGTGGTCAGGTTCACGGTTTTGAAAGAAAGGATAAAGGCTCGAAGTTTATTTTAACCCACCCATTCTCCTTGATGTTCTCCCATCCTACGTTCAGCTAATTCGACCTTAGCGCTCACCTCTCAGAGGTTGAAAGATAGGAGTGATAGTTCGAGAAACTTTGAAATTTTTGGAGTGACAGCCACTCACTCTTCGCCTTTGACACTTAGGGTCACACGACTCGTATTTGTCCGAGGATTTTTCTTTTGTCATCCTTTCATCTTTTTTCTTATCCCTAACTTTTGCCTGGACCAACTCTTTTTGAGTTTCTTCTGATTTTAAGTCCAGCGGGATGCCCTCATTTTTGCCTAAGTCATTTGTTTTGAAGTTTCGACTTAGCGGGCTTTTGATTCTTTTTTTTGCTCTCCTTTTCCGAACAAGTCGTGTGACACTGGTTGCCTGACTCACTGGAGAATAATGTGACTGTCTCACTCTTGATTTAACCATTGTGGTTTTTTAGGCACGACCTCCAGAGGTGCGATTGATCCTTGAACGGACACTCCCTTTTGCAACTTGAACGCTCGGCCAAATTAGCTAACACCTACCCTGCCCCAGGTTAAAGATGGAGGGTATTTCGTTTTCAGAAAGAACTCCTACTACTAGGCTCAAAGGGGTTGACAAGGGATTATCTTCCTTATATCTCCGGTGTTTAGGGATTTGAAACAATTCCTGTACATCATCAGCAGGTTTTATTTCAAAAGCATACAATATCGGGAGCTGCCTGTCGTTCATTTTCGTCATCCTCCCCAGATTCCTCTTAACCAGGCGTTGGACATTTGTAAAAACAATTAGTGAACCCGACTGGATTTAATCAAAACATGCATATTTATTTCATTATCATCAATTGAATGAAAACAACAAGTTTTACGAACAAGATTTGCAATTTAAAACAGGAAAGAAACTACAAACGTAAAGAAATGACAAGATAAAATAAAGAAAAATGCCAGCTTCCGAGAACCGGGCTTTCACATCTGTCCTGCTGCTGAACCAGCCATCTTCACAATCAGTTATTAGAGGCAACCCGATGTTGTCCTGACCTGCTTTCAGCGACCCAACCAAATTATAGAGCCCCTCCTCTTCATTCAGATGATTTTGGGCCCTTCCTGCCGGAAGTTGATAGCTGCACTATCAAGTAGGTCTTGCACCTTGTGCTTAAAGGCCAGACAATCTTCAATATTGTGCCCCGGTGCTCCTGAATGGAAATCACAGTGCTCAATGATATTATACCCTGCTGGAGGCGTACCTGTCAGCGGGGCTAACTTCCTTTTCTCAACCAACTGTAATCGTAGCAACACCTGAAGAAGTTCGGCATATGGCATCGGAGGCACCTTAAACACCCTCACCGGCCTCTGATTTTGAGCTCTTCGCTGATTGGGATGCTGTTGCCTCTGCCACTGTTGAGATCGTTGCTGTCGTCGCTGGTACCGGGTTGACTGTTGAACCTCCTTCGTAGCAAATACAACATCGGTTTCTTGACTTTCACCGTACTGATTAAGGCACTCCTTATGCTTAGCCATTTTCTTTCTCAGATCTGCCCCAGGAATGGGCAACAGTTGTGGGCACGGAGATTCTGACACCATGGAGTCCAGGATACGTTTCTGACCTACTGCCGCTTTAGAAACATCCATCATCTTAGCATCGACTGAGACAGGAGCCATACGTACAGCTACGCCGCTCGGCGTGAATTCAATATCTTGTGAGTCAATCAGGTCTTGAACATTGTGCTTAAAAGCATGACAACTTTCGATGTCATGTCCGAGTGCCCCAGAATGAAACTCACATTGCTTACTGGCATCGTACCCATAAGGAAGCACTCTTGTGGGTGGGTCCAACATTCTCTTTTCAACCTTTTTGAACCTCAATAAAGTCTGCAAGAGCTCAGCATACGTGGAAGGTGGCGCCTCAAATACTTTCTTTGGCTTTCCCTCCTGAATCCTCTGTTGAGCCGGGTGCACCCTTTGTTGTTGTTGTTGCTCAGGTTCCACAAGCACAGGTGGCACGAGCTCCTTCACTGCGGCTTCAAATAACTGATCATCCCCTTTCCTCAGCACATTCCTGACTACTTCCATGATCAAGCTCATTTGGGTCTTCAGCTGACTATTTTCCTCATTGAGGATCTTCTGCTCCAGAAGCATCTCTTGCATGTCTCTCATCATCTGCCCCAGCTGGCTTCGGACTTCAACCAATTCAACCTGATTCTGTTCCATATCTCTGAAGGAATTCCTGCAACAAACTGGACGATGAGGAAATAAGACCCACGGTTCTGGTGTACCTGTTAAATGATAATGCAAAGCAGAAAGCAAACACATATTCATGACAAGACAAAGAGAAACTCAAGCTATAAGCACACTGACGAACGTCTCCCACACATGTACAACCAACAAAAGCAGCACGTAAGCACAAATGAGTACGAATACGATGACCCCAGCCAACAATCCTGGTGGTGGTCAGCAAACACTAGTGTACAAAAGCTAAACGGGTCAGCAGAGAAAACAGATGCGACACCCGGCACCGAAACCTCTAAAAACTTCTCCCATATTCAACTGAACTCTCCGTTTGAAATTCCTCAGAACACACACTTCCCGTGGAGTCTTCCATGACATTAACTGACGAACCCACACAACTGGATGAGGGAGAATCGTTAATCTGAACAGAACCCTGGGGCGTAATGAAAATCCGGTTAGAGTCTAACAGATCCTGAACCTGGCTTCTAAGCACCTTACAATCATTTGTTGAATGCCCCTGTGCCCCAACATGGTACTCACAGCGGGCGCTGGCATCAAAACCTGGAGGATATGGTGGAATCATTGGATTAGTCTCTTTCGGCACTATCAATCCACTTCTGACCAGATCTGGCAACAACTGACTGTACGACACCGGTAGCTGAGTAAACTGCCTTTCCGGTTTCCTTGGTCTTCGCTGGGCGTGCTGACGCGATCGACGACAGGATGACTGTTGACTTGAAGTGTCTGAAAACTGATCCTGAGATGCTAGAGATTCTGAGACGACGTTATTTCCTTCTTCCCACTCTTCCTGAGAACTGACAACTGATTCATTCTTATCAACTGGTATATAAGGAGCATCTCGAAGCTTTCCGCTCTTGAGTCCTCTCTCAACAAGCTCCCCCATTCTCATCAGGCCCACAAAGCTTGTACAGCCGAACAACTTGTCATAATAATGGCCTTTCAGAGTACCCAAGAAGATGTCAACCATTTCTCTTTCCTGAAGCGGTGGTTGAACACTAGCAGCCAATTCTTTCCATCTTTGCACATACCCTTTGAATGATTCATTCTCCGCCCGAGATAATTCTTGCAGATGTACGAGACTAGGAGCCATATCCAGGTTGTACTCGTACTGCTTCATGAAAGCTCTGGCTAAATCCACCCATGATCGAATCTGATTACTCTCTAACTGCACATACCACCTCAAGGATGCCCCAGTCAGACTATACTGAAAGCAATGGATCATCAATTGGTCGTTTCGCACAAAAGCAGTCATTCTTCGACAGAACATCATCAAATGCAGCTTCGGACATCTATCTCCCGTGTACTTCTCGAATTCCGGCACTTTGAACTTATAAGGCCACACCAGGTCAGGGACCAAACACATGTCTGCAGCATTCAGGTTAACAGCATCTTTGACCTCCAAATCTTTAACTCTTTCTTCCAATACCCGGAACTTTCTATCACCTTCAAGAGCTCTTGAGTTTACAGTCCTGGCTACTGGGATATATCTGCGTGGATTCCTCTCAGGGAAGGCAGCACATTGATTGTTGACAGGAGGAGGACGTTCATTTCGGACAACAAACTGCTCATGTCGATCTCGGTTCTCAACAGTAGGCTAACCTGGTCTGCAGTAACGTTGTTCGCTTGCGGGAAGCCTTCCATAGAATCATACCGAGGGTGAGACGTCATAGTAAACCCTGTCAAGGTGTTAGGAGACTGGAAATTGCCTTCATACATAGCTATCAATTACCTGTAATTGACTACACTGCTTGATTCTCAAATCTGCTCAAGTCTGCTCCAACCCCCTGGTCGTCTTCTGACAATCAACAGTTGCTCAATCCAAACTCCGGTTAATCACCCTCTGAAATCAAACAACGGCTGGATAAGAGCTCTGGCTAGCTGGAGTATGATATGCAATATGATGCAACACGTCTATGCAAATGATATGCAATATGCAACAAACACGGGATCACAGCCCCCACACAATCTGAATACTGCTGCACTGTTGACGGAGTACGTTCACTCTGAAGAGAATGCCAAAATAACGGGTAGGCTGGAAGTCAAGTTTCCTACAAAAACCCTCCCACTCACAGGTATGGACCTATATCTGTCAAGGTACGGCATCCTATGCGGTCGTCAGCGTCACAGACTTTCAAGACTGACGATACGATTCCCAGAAGGAGTGGCATCATCAAATCCTGAAGAGGCCTCACTTAGCTAACTTCCAAATGATCGGTTCCCAGAGTCGACAATCCAACTAACCAGCAACCCGAGCCACCCAAAGGGTGGGACAAGAGGCCAACCAGAAGAACCTCGTCTGAGTGTAGATTTCGCGGGACACTAATACAAGCAAAGCCGGTAGGCGCCCACTAATCTCTACTCTAAGTCTAAGGTGCACTCAAGCCCAGGTCCGGCTTATCTCTCAATCATCGTACAGCCGTCACACCCCAACAACAACAGATAATATCAATAAATAAACACTAATAGACAAGCAAACAAGCGCTAGGATTGACTCTCTTTAGGGGACGTTGGATCCCACATGCATAAGGAACTATCGCAGTCCTTAGCAGCCAGGGGACGTTGGATCCCCAGCAGAGTCGCCAGCTGTCGCTACTGCGAAAATCGGCGCCGGCTGACAGAAGAGTCGCCACCGTGCGTTATTTATCCCAATGGAGGGAAAGGAAACGCTCGAAGTAAACCTCGCAAAAAAACGGGAAAGGTATGGTCATCGCAACCAAAAACCTGGATTCGGGAGTCGGTTACGCAAGGGGAAGGTATTAGCACCCCTCACGTCCGTCGTACTCGACGGGATCCACGCTTGTTTGTTTGTCTAAAGGATACAAAACAATCTATCTACGGCTGCTAAATCTAAATGGAAGGGAATTGACTCGATAGAGCGTCGCGCTCTACGCCTACGTATTCTCGAGAGAGAAAGTCAGAGTCAACGTAGTTCGGGACTACGGGGAAATTGGCTCGCCAAGACCTCGCGTCTTGTGCCTACGTACTTCCACACTGCATGGAAGATCAGAGCTTACGTAGTTCAGGCTAACTACGGCTAGGCTGGGGGTTCTCACACAGGAGTGAGAAATTAATCTGGTTTTAAAGGTACGGGAACCTATGGGAATGACTACGGTCTGGTCTCAAATGCACTCGGGCAAGAGAAAAGGGATAACATCAGTCGTCAGCGGGAAAGTCTCGATCGCACAGCCGCGAGAGAACAAAAGGTTAGTTGTTAGTGTGCTCGCTAGGATATCGCATCCTATGCCTACATATCCTCATCTGGTACGAGGAATCAGAGCAGCTGTAGTTCGGCTACTTTCGGGACCACAGCTCAAATCTCGTTTTATTAATATTCTGAAAAATGAGTACAATGATTGAATACCGAAAAAGAAACCCCTAGGAAATACTATCCTATCCTATGAAGAATCAAATGGAAAATAGTCCCCTAACAAGTGGACCTCTAAAACTATCTCTAAAAGAGGTAAAAAGTCCCCTAACAAATGGACTTCTAAAACTACCTTTAAAAAAGGTAAAATAAACTCCTATGAAAAATATCTATAAAAAATATTGAATCTACACTAATATTTTTTCTATTTTTCCCTCTCTTCTTTTTCTTTCTCAATATTCTTTTCTCAATATTTTTCTATTCCTTTTTTCAAAATATTTCTTTTCATATATTTTCTCTTTCAATATTTTCTTTTTCACTCTTTTTCTTTTCTCTATTTTTTTTTCAATATTTTCTTTTTTCAAAGTTTTTTCAAATATCCTCTTTTTCTTTATTATTTTCTATTCTAAAAGACTAAACAAAATAAAATAAAGGAAACAAAAAAGGGGGGTACAGCAGTTACAGGGGGGTACAATCAAAGAAAATAGAACAAATTTGCACTGGGCCCAGCCCAAATAGGACTGAAACGGGGATGGGGGTGCATCAAGCGAACCGGGGGTGCAGAACAGCAAAGTTGTTGGGCCCAGCCCATTGTTCAGCAAAAGAAACAAAAAAGAACAAAAACCAGAAATGGAGGGTGTGGCAAACAGGGGGTTCGTACGGATGAACCCCATTGGGCCCGGCCCAATCCAACACAGACTATCTCTTCCCCCTCGTTCCAAACCCTAGATCCCCTTCTCTGTACTGTTCATGGCCGTCTCCACCGCTTCCCATTTCCTCCCTCACTCAACTCGTCGTCTCCCTCAACCTTTCTCAGTTTCACCCTCCTTCAACTCTCGCTCTTCATTTCCTTGCTCCAATCAAAAGATCCTTCTGAACCTTATAACACCAACAAAATAACAACGATACCATAATTGATATAAAACTGGACATGCAAACGAATCCACGGCTTGAAGATCGAAGGTTTATAGATCCGCTGTTCTCGAAGATGAATACAGTTAACAGTAGATCTGGACGATGTTGATGGTGGTGAATCTTGGAAGATTTTCGAACGTTGCTTGAAGAAGTTCTTATCTGGAATGTTTCTGGACATTTGTTGAAGATTGATGATGATGATTGTTGTGAAGACGTTCTTGAAGAAGGTTCGTTGAAGGCTTGTGGATCATTTGACAGAGTATTTTGCATGTTGATTTGTCCGGAGATTCGGCTCGCAACTTGAAGCTTTAAATCCAGATCTTGTAACGTTGATACAAACTTCATCTGAAACACAGGGACGAACACTGGATACAGACGTTTGAAGAATTTGGAAGCACATTATGGTGTTCGTTGAGGAACATGCACGATTCTGGAGAAGGTTTGAAGATCGTTGAAGAAAAATCTGGGAGGATATTGTTGACGTTCTTGCGGAATGATGAACACGGATGGAGGTCTTAATTTCTGGGAAAAGAACTGAAGAACACACGAAGTTCTTGGGAGGTTTTCTGGAGAGTTCTTGATGATCGGTGATGATAATGATGATTTCTGGAAATGTTTATGAATGTTCTTGGCTGTTTGATGATCTTGCTGAAGATTCAGATCTGGATGAAGACCGAAGATCCTGATGAATGCATGGTTAGTTTCTGGAAGATTGTTCTTGGAGAATCTGGAAACTTGCATGAATTCGAAGGTTGGGTAGAAGATTGTTGAAGCTTGATGAAGGTTTGGATCTGGAATGGATGAACATTAGTGATGAGGAAGATGAAGATTGAAGATTTTCTGGGGATTTGCAGTTTTCCGGTGGTAGTTTACGGCGGAGGGCGGTGGTCGGAGGCAGTTGGAGGTTGGTTAGGGGTTACCGGAGTTGGTTGGTGGTGGCCGGAATCTGGTTGGGGACGGTGGTTGCATGGCCGCCGGCCATGCAACCGGTGAAGGCTGGCGTCAGACACGTGGCTGGGGGGAGTGGTGCATGAAAGCCATGTGTTATGGGAGAGAGAGTGAGGAGTGCTACGTGGAGGTTTCTGAGGTCAAGTAGAAAGTGAAGTGGGGTCCCTTGGTGTGAACGTGTGGCACATTATATAGCTGACAAGTGTCATTTTTTCTGGACTGGAGAAAAAAAATGGACTGATGGATTGGGCCTCCATCTGCTGGGCCCACGAAAAAGACCAATAAACCCTGAAAAATCTAATTTAAAATGATTGGTATGAAAATGGATTAAAAAACCTGATTAAGTCTAATTAAAACTAATTAAAGCCTAAACCTAATTAACTAAAAATGATTAAACTCCTAATTAAATTCTATATTAAACTAAAACTAATAAAACTCTAATAACCTCTAACAATTCCACTAACCTCTAATAAAAATAAAAAAGTCTAATAATATCTAAACAAAAATGGATGACAACTATTAATTTCTATTGAAGCAAAAATACCTATTAAAAAATATTCTATTAAACTATCTATTAAAATCCTATTATCTAATATCTATTAAGTCTATTAAAACTCTATTTAACTAATAAAAGAAAAATCTATAATATTCTAATAAAACTAATAAAAAAAACTATTAAACTATTAAAAATTCTAAAAAAGATTTAAAGCTATTAAAAAATATTAGAAAATCTATTTAAATTCTAAAAAATCCATAAAGCCTATTTAAAATCTACAGAAGGCTATTAAATCCTAAAAAATGCAGACAAAGGCAAATAACCAAAATAAGAGAGAGTGCGAGACCAGATTGAAGCAAAAACAAAAAAAATCCCAATACCAAAAATCTCAAACATCACTGCATAAGCTGAAAACACCCAGGAAGCGCGCGACTTCTCAAAATAACCTCCGATTATCCAAACCGGTCTGAAACACCCGAAAAGCGAAAACAGGGCTGTGATCCCGATAAAATCACCATGATTGATGAAATGCGCTATATGCAGTATGCAAATGCGAATGCGAGCATGCGTCGAAGCATAAACCGAAAGTGGCACCGGTTGGTCAAATTTTAGGGTGCAACAGTAGGCAGAGCTTCTAGATAGTTCTCTTCCTTTATAAACATGGAATATGTTGATCAATTCCATTCTTCCCTATGATGTAAGGTCCCTTGTAAAGGCCTCATCCCTCCTTTGGTAGGATGTGTGGCTCTTTGCAAATTGGTAGAACCTTTGAGGGTCCCTTTCTCTGATGACAGGATGCTTAGTAGTGACCTTTGGTCTTCACTCTGTTACCAATCATCCAAACTTTGCTCTTGATAGACGAATCTTTCTCCCTTGTTAGAGGATGGAGTTCCTTGCTTGAAGAATATTGGAGGATGAAGTTGATACTTCCATGTGATTGAAGATTACTCTGAGAAGCTGAAGCTTATAGATGAAGAAGACCAAGTTGATACTGGTAAAGCAAAGAGAGCTGAAGCAAGAAGAACAAGTTGATACTTATGAAGAGGATTCAATTGAGATTGAGTGAAGAGCTGAGGCTTGAGGAATAAAGGGTAAGTTGACACTTACATTGATGCATTGAGAGCCTGAGGGAATCAAGTTGATACTTGTAGTTAGGAGTAAAGCCTGAAGGTGGGATTTGCTGTAAAGCTGAAGCTTGAGGAAGAGAGAATAAGTTGATACTTATGTTTGATGGGTTGAAACTTTGGGGGAGCAAGTTGATGCTTTTTCTTGAGGATGATAGCCTTGAAGGGTGATTGAAGTCTGAAGACTGAACTGCTGGCAGAAGATTGCCTTGCTGTGAAGCTGTGGGAGTGGTTGATCTGTTTCCTCTCTTGTCTGTTTTCTCTTCTGTATTGATGTGGCTTATTTGATTTGCTTGATGCATTAGAATAAGTCCATATCTAGACTGATGTAAGCTAGGAGCATGACTGAACTAGAGGTTGAGTTGCTCCCTCTGCTTGTATTTTTACTGTGTGGCTTTGCTTGCGGGTATTTGATAGAGCCCAGCGCCCTTGCCCATGTGGTTTGTGTTTGCTTGATAGCATTTTATTTCCTCTGTATGATTGTAGTCACTGATATTTTGCTTGATAGCACTTTATTTTATTTCTTCTGTATGATTGCAGTTATTCATATCTAAGATGAATCCTTGGCATGATAACTTCTAGGAGTTCCCTGTTTCAAACTTCAACTATAGGATGAATCCTTGGCATGACAACATTAGGACTTGATAGTCTCCCGTTAGTTGAGCCCCTTCTCTTCTCTTCTCAAAACAAATGAAAATACAATAATAAAGGTTAACTGACGTCGTACGTTACAAGCCTTAAGCTATCTGAGAAAGGATTGTTGGAGAGTGTCTTTTCAATAATCTGGATGTTTAGTATGGTACCCTTTGGGTGACATACGACGCATTCACTCTCAGGTCATAATCTCTAGTGCGATACTAGTTGCAAACACAATAAAAAATAGTTCTTCCGTAAAATACAGAAAACAAACCTCAAACCTTTTTGCCCTGTGGGCCCGTAATTCAAAGGAAGCTTTTCTGAAGAAAAGAGTGTCGTTAAACTTCAGCGCCACCGCAAACAGGCTTTGTCCCTAACTGCTGGAACTGCTGTTTAACCCTACTCGATAAAACAGATGAATCTGAATCCCCGTAATCCATATTATCCCGAATTACGTAAGCTCTGATCTCTCATACCTGTTGAGAGTACGTAGGCACAATACTGACGTATTGGCGAGCCACCTTTCCCGTAACCCGTAGTAGGTCGAACTACGTTGACTCTGATTTCTCATTCTCTGATGAAAATACGTAGGCATAAAGTGCGACGCTTTCCCGAGTCATTTTTCTTTTCTTTTTAAGCCAGCCTTGATAGGTAGATAGATAAAACCAACCCGTCCAGTAAACACAACAAGTGTGGGTCCCGTCGAGTACGACGGACGTGAGGGGTGCTAATACCTTCCCCTTGTGTAACCGACTCCCGAACCCAGACAATGGTTGCGATGACCTTGTCTTATACCTATTAGTCAGGTTTTTCAGATCGTTTCCTTTCCCGCTCTAAGGGATAAATAACGAAAGATGGCGACTCTTCTGTTTTGCCGGCACCTTATTTTCGCGGAAGCGACACAAATGACTGCATTCCGCGTGTGGACTGTATTTGTTTAGTGGTTTGGAGGACCTGAGGGCCGTTTATCTTAATCAATCTCTTCTGAAGCTGAAGCGTCGAAGAAGTATCGAAGTCGAGTGGGTCATAGAGGGATCTACTCATGGTGTTCGTCTATGCCACATTGCCGATATTTGTGTATATACTGATGTATATTTATGTTATTATGCTTGTGCAGCTTCCTCATTCCAGGAGCTTGCATCTGTTGTAAAACATTTTCACCCATTCAGGGGTTCATCATCAATAAAATATATACTATTCAGTAATTCTGTTTGTTTTTTTAGCAACTATCTGTTTTGTTTGCGAAAAAGAACGTCGATGTTTTTGATAAAATGCGTATACATAAACTTACTGGCCTAGGCCACTGATTGTTGAAACAATGAATTACTTGAACATTGTCACAATATGATAACCTTGATAGGTCCCTTTAAGGAGGGCATCGTGTCTGTTTGTTTGTGTTGTTGCAGGTATAGCATATTTCAGGCAGTACGCCGTATGTTTCCCCAAGCAGGATGATTCTTTCTTCTCCAGCAAGTTCAGTGGCATCTCCCCGCGGAGTCTGCACATGAGATCGTAAGCATTGATATGTCTCCCCAACCAGAGAAGATTCTCTCCCCAATCAGATGTATCCTGAAGGAACAGCATCTCCCCAGCTGAGTCATACACTGAAGTATGCAACACTCGATAGTTCAGACTGAAGTCTCCAGCGGAATTGAAATTCCCCACAGAATCATACTCTCAGTAAGCAGGATGATTCATTCTTCCCCAGCCGAGTTTGCAAATCCCCAAGAGAGCCGAGTCCTTGGAAGTCGTTGATGCCATGATTGGTTTACCCCAGTAGAATGTTGAGTAGCTGATGCTGTGTTTCCCCACCGGAGTCGTTACCTCCAAGAAATTTTTATCTGCGAAGGCCGTGCAGTTTATTTCTGCGATTGACATCGTTTCCTCAGCAGTTCGTGGTTCGAATACCTGGTTGAGTGGGTCCAGGTTCTCGTAGAACTTTGTTCCCCTACAGCAGTCGGTTGAAGATCATTTCCCCAGGCGGAGTCCAATTGAGATTGGTGTGACTTCTTCTCCTCGGCAGGATGATTCCTCCTCTCCACCAGAGTGGTTCCTTCTCCTTGACAGGAGGATTCTCCCTTCAGCATTTATTTTGCTGATGGGGTCGTAGCATTTTGCATGATTGCATAGCATTTACCCTAAAAACGCGTAGCATTTCCACCGTGTGGAGCATTGCACCATTGTCAAACATATGCATACATGAGCTAGGTCGTTACCGTTCTTGTTTTGCAGGTCTTCCTCCGCCGAGCAGTTTGCTCAAGATGATTCTTGAATTCCCCAGTGAAGTTGATGGCTTAAGATGATTCTTAAAATCCCCAGTGAAGTCGCCAGGGTTGGTTGCTCAAGCTGATGCTCGGAGTCCCCGGCAGAGTGTTTGCTCGGGATGATTCCTGAAATATCCCGCAGAGTTATTGGTTCAAGATGATTCTTGAAGTCACCGGCGGAGTTATTTGTCCAAGATGATTCTTGAAGTCCCCAGCGGAGATGTGTCATCCCCAGCAGGTTTGAACAACGAAGTTGAAATTTCCTTGAAGACTTGATGATTGAAGTCCGGCAGCGGTGCCAAAACCCCAGACTTACTGATGAAGTCCAGCTGCGATGCCGAAGCAGTTTTCCTAGTTGATGCAGGGTGCCTGACGGCAAAAGATTGCGTATCCTTAGTAGTTCCTGATTGATCAAGGACTCCATTCCCGACTTGCTGACGAAGTCCGGCTGATGCCAGAAAGTTTATTTGAATGCCCGATGGCATGATTAACTTGATTATTAAAAAGTTCCTAATGACCTGATGAGTCCCGAGGAATTCTTCTACTATGACGCAGAATGCCTGATGACATAATCAACCATTCATCACCGGTTACCGTGTGACCAATTCCCCAGCAAGTTGTCGCGCAACTATCATGTTCAGTTTTGAAAATGTTCCTACCAATCAAAGTGTCGTTTACCTGTGCGGTTGGAAAATCACCAGTTACTGTGTAACCGGTGATCCCTCGATGATTTGAGGATGCAATGATATCAGATAAATCAGAGAATCATCCTGATGGAGATTCAGATCAGTATTTCTCCAGCTAGTTGCCGTGCAACTATTATTTCGGTTTCCGAAGATTTGTCCCCATCAGAGTACCGTGTACTTGTGCAGTTGGCAAATTTCCGGGTTTGTTGGTATTCAACCGTCTTTTACCTTGATTGTTTGAGAGTCGTTCGCTTCTCACCCAGTCAGGTCCAAGCCATTTGAATAGGGGCAGCTGTTGCACCCCAAAATTTGCCCAACATTTCTTCACCTAGCTTATGTTTCATTTCATGCACATTAGCATTATCATTTGTATTTTATTGACATGTATGCATGAGATCAAGAGTTATGATTACCAATCAAGGGCTACACAAGACTTTAAAGCTAGCTGGGAGGCTTATTCAGGTGTTCAAGGGTTGATATCCTTGTCAGAGAAGTTAAAAGATCCTCAGAGAGAGTGATTGGAGCCAAGTGTGTAGGTCTCCTAACTTGAGAGTTGTGGGAAGCCATCGGATGATTCTGAGGTCATGGAGATGGACTTGAGGTCTTGAGAGAGCTCATGAGAAGTGTTGAAGATCACTTTGAGGCCTAGACAGGTCATTGTGCAAGATTAAGAAGGCTCAGCCATGAGTGGTGCAGCTAGGGTTTGACTGGGTCAACCCTAAGTCAACTGATGATTTGAAGAAGGTTGAGACCTAATACAAGATCCATGTGATCATGGATTGATACATTGAGATGTTATAAGGATGATTCCAAGGTTAACTCATCATGATTGAAGAGTTTGAGAAGTTTTAAGCTAGGGTTTCTATGGCTTGACAGTGTAAAATCCCCTAGTTTGACCCCTGACTTCCAGACCATTTAACTCAAGATATGATTGTCATCTCATCTTTCCCCCAACATGAGTGTTGTATATAATGGTCTTAGCTTTAATTTGAGTGCTAGAAGTCCTTGATAGGGTTTGCAGAACTCAAGTTATGGCTTTGACAAGTTACAAGTCATCTGAGGTATGTGAATTTGGAGCTTGAAAGTTACCCAACTTGCATGAAAGTTTTGCCCAAGAAGGATGATTCCTATGAATTTTTGGTCAACATTAATGTTGTTCCTTATTCTCTTAGCTTTCCATAGAGTACTAGAAGTCCTTGATAGGATTTGTAGAACTCAAGTTATGGCTTTGACAAGTCAAGGGTATTTTGGGTATTTGGACATTATAGGTCATTTATGATCATAGGTCATTTTCACCAACTTAGAGACTTCAAATGAAATTTTGTTCAACTTGAAAGTTGCTAAAAATGGGGTTTTAACCTTGTCCATGCATCAAGGAGACATTGAAATGGCTCAAGGAAGAATGTGGATCAAGGAATTTTGAAAAAAAGAAGAATTAAAGGCATTTAATGACCAAAAATTGAAATAATTCATTTTGTGTCCAAACAAGGCAAAATAATAGGTCATTTTGAATGGAAAAATAATTTTAGGAACTTTGGCAATGTTGGAATTTTGGTTTGAGTCCATTTTCATACCATTTCATGTTGTTTCTTCATGATGAAGCAACATATCAAACTCACACCATTAGCTTGCAAACAAGGAAATTAACATAACCAACTAGTTCAATATCTCATGAGATGATGATTGCAAGCATTTTTCATGCCCAAAGAGAGCCAGAATCGTGACTGTGCACATGAGACTTTGAAGGAGAAATTGAAATTGCAAAATCTCCTATGGAAGGTTACAGAAAGTTCTAGACATTTCCAATGAGTTCTATATAAACATTAGAGTGTGTTCAGCCATTTTTCGGTGAAGATTGATCCCTGAAGCAGAGAGTGAGGTTGAAGTTTCACAGTTGCAATTGGAAATCGTATTCTGAGTTCAAAGCCAATCCAAGAGAAACTGAGATGTGCATTAGCTTTGGAAGGAGTTTTAGAGTGAATCTGGATCATTGTGGAGGAGGAATCGAGCAAGAACTGCACCTGTTCTTCATCTGAAACCAGGTTTGTGAAAATTGAAATTATACTTGATTAAGGCAGTGTTAGATAGAAATCTTTATGTGGTTAGGTTCTATTCATGATCTAGATGGATTTAGGATGGTTAATTACACGGTTAGAGACAATGTTAGGTGTTGTGCAACTTCTGTTGAGATGGATTCCTCATGATTCTTGGAGTGTTATTCATGATTGGATAGTGGAAATTGATCAGTGAAGAGTGAGGATTGCATTAGTGTCATTAATTTTAAGAATCATGATGATCAAGATTTGGTGGATTTCTGAAATTGCCATCGTGTTTGGAGTTAGAGAAAGAATTAGGGAATTTAGATGATGGATTCGTGATCAGGATGAAAAATTGAGTAAGATGATGATTTGTTTTGTCATTTTTAATGACCTGAGAAGAGCACCTCACCGGAGAAGACGGTGGCGCTGCAACTCAGGCCACTGTCTGAGAACTCCCTCCATCTCAGTTTGAATTTGGGGACGATGAGCCTGGGCCATCAGATGGAGGTTTGACATTTGACTTAATCCAAGAATGGATGGCCACGATTTGCTCTCAAAGTCTGAAGACTTGGATTTGAATGAAACGCACCGTTTCATTAATGGAAATGGTTTGGGCTTAGTGCACTGAGTGATATCCACACCCCCAATTGGCCCAGTATGTGAAATAAACTTGAAATATTTGCTATTTGTCACGCGTATTTTATTATTCTCATTGTTTTTCCTTATTTTTTCATCATTTCATGTAGTTTAGAAAATAATTTATAAAAAGTAGGAAATTAACTCAAATTGATTCAAGTTTTTTTTCCTTGACTCATGAATGAGTCTAGAATTTTAAGAAATTGAGAGATTTGGAAAATCATGCATTTTCATTTTATGTGCATTTTTTACATTTTAATTGATATTAAATCCATCATTGTTGATACCTTGGTTTGCTGAATTTTGTGTGATCATTTGATGATGATTCTTGAGCTGATTTTTTGTGTGTAGCTAGCTTAGATATGCATGCTCCTCTAGTAATTTTCTCACATTTTTGTGATTGAATTAGGTAGTGTTTTTAAGTTGAAACTTTATGTGCTCTAGTTTTAGGGTTTAAGCTTAGTACCTTATAGTTTAGGATTTATTTCTAGGATTTTGTGGATGATTCAACCCCTGGATTTTGTATGGTAGATTCATGATTGACTTAGGTTCCCATAGTTATTTTTGTAGGAATTTACAATTGGTTTTAGTATTTTAGTTAGGATTAACTTTAGTACTAGGTTTTAGGTGATCCTAACTTGCTAATTCAACTAGAATGATTTCTTTAGTTCCCTTAGATTAGGGTTTTGCCTCTCTTGCTCTTGGATGATGATGAAGACATGTGTGGGCTGCTGAGGAATGCTTGAAGAAGCTTAGATGTGAATATTTCCCTTCTTTTGGAGTAGTTTTGTTTAGGTGTTAAGATTAGGGTTTGTAAGTAGAGCTTCTAGATAGATTCTCTTCTTTCATAAACATGGAAGGTGTTGATCACTTCCATTCTTCCCTATGATGTAAGGTCCCCTTGTGAAGGCCTCATCCCTACTTTGGTAGGATGTTTGGCTCTTCCCAAGTTGGTAGAACCTTTGAGGGTTCCTTTCTTTGATAGTGGAGTGTTTAGTGGTGACCTTTGGTCTTCACTTTGCTTTCCACTATCCAAACATTGATCTTGTTAGATGAATCTTTCTCCCTTGCTAGAGGATGGAGTTCCTTGCTAGAAGACTGAAGATGCTAGAAGTTGCTACTTCTCTATATTTGAAGATTGCCATTGGAGCTGAAGCTGGAAGACCAAGAAGAACAAGTTGACACTTGTGAAGGAGACCCTGCTGAGATCAAATGGAGAGCTGAAGCTTGAAGATGAAGAGCAAGTTGATGCTTGTGGTTGATGCATTGAAAGCTTGAAGAAGCAAGTTGACACTTGCTATTGAAGATGATAGCTTTGAAGAGCAGTTGAAGACTGATGACTAAACTGTTGTCAGAGGAGTTTTGCTGTGAAGCTGTGGTAGTGGTTGATCTGCTTTCTTTCCTGTCTGTTTGCTTGCTGTGCAACTGTATTGATGTGACTTGTTTGATTTGCTTGATGCATTAGGATAAGTTCATATTTAGATTAATTAATCTAGGAGCATGATTGCACTAGTGGTTGAGTTGCTCCCTCTGCTTGTATTTTTACTGTATGGCTTTGCTTGCTGGTATTCGGTAGAGCCCTGCTCCCTTGCCTATGTGGTTTGTGATTTGCTTGATGGCATTTCATTTCATTTCTTCTGTATGATTTCAGTTATTATATTTTTCTCGATAGCATGTTATTTCCTATGGATGATTACAGTTATTCATATCTGGCTTGAGGTCGATACGAGCTTGTGGAGGCTGATGCCCCACACACATTTCCTCCCTCACTTGCATTGCATGCATTTTACAGTCGTTTACTGTTTACTGTTTAAGCTGATGCTTTATCTATTTCTGTTTATCATTGACATGATCCCCTAGGAATATCACTTCCTTTGATAAGGAAGTGATGATTAGAGTTGTAGGTTGAAACTTATGCATGACAACTTCTAGGAGTTACCTGTTTCAAACCTCAACCGTAGGATGAATCCTTGGCATGACAACATTAGGACTTGATAGTCTCCCTTTAGTTGAGCCTGTTCTCTTCTCATCTCAAAACAAATTAAAATACAATAATAAAGGTTAACTGACGTCGTACGTTACGAGCCTTAAGCTATCTGAGAAAGGGTTGTCGGAGAGTTCTTTTCGACAGCCTGGATGTTTAGTATGGTACCCTTTGGGTGACATGCGACGCATTCACTCTCAGATCCTAGTCTCTAGTGCGATATTGGTTGCAAACATCCATAAAAAACAGTTCTTCCGTAAAAGACAGAAAACAAACTTCAAACCTTTTTGCCCCGTGGGCCCGTTAGTCAAAGGAAGCTTTTCTGAAGAAAAGAGTGTCGTTAACTCCCAATTCTACCGCAAACGGTAACGCCTGAGTCTTCGAAGGTCGAGCTGCGTACGCCAAACTGCTGGAACTGTTTGTTAACCCTACTCGATAAAACAGATGAATCTGAATTCCCGTAATCCGTATTAGCCCGAACTACGTAAGCTCTGATCTCTCATACCTGTTGAGAGTACGTAGGCACAATACTGACGTATTGGTGAGCCACCTTCCCCATAACCCGTAGTTAGTCGAACTATGCTGACTCTGATTTCTCATTCTCTGATGAGAATACGTAGGCATAAAGTGCGACGCTTTGCCGAGTCATTTTCTTTTCTTCTTCAGACCAGCCTCGATAGGTAGATAGTAAAACCAACCCGTCAGATAAACACAACAAGTGTGGATCCCATCGAGTACGATGGACGTGAGGGGTGCTAATACCTTCCCCTTGCGTAACCGACTCCCGAACCCAGACATTGGTTGCGATGACCTCGTCTTATACCTTTTCGTCAGGTTTTTCCGATTGTTTCCTTTCCCGTTCGGAGGGATAAATAACGAAAGGTGGCGACTCTTCTGTTTTGCCGGCACCTTATTTTCGCGGTAGCGACAACTGACAGATGATTTGGTTCTTAATAAACTGAACCACTACTTTCTTGGTCACGTTGGCATATGATATCGCTTCAACCCACTTGGTAAAATAGTCAATAGCCACCAATATAAAATAGTTCCATTCGATGCTTTAGGCTCAATCATTCCAATCATATTAATGCCCCACATGGAGAAAGACCATGGAGAAGAGATAACATTGAGAGGAGTTGGAGGCACATGAATTTTGACAACATAAATTTGGCATTTATGGCACTTCTTCACATTATTACAACAATCAGATTACATTGTCATCCAATAGTAACCTGCCCTTAACATCTTCTTAGCCATTGCATGTCCATTGGCATGGGTACCAAAGTGTCGCACCCTGATTTTTAACCCTAAGATCCCACCTCACCATCTTGCATATCTACGTGCTTTATTACGAACCAGTTTGTGAAGGCACGTTAATTTCAAGTGATGATGGAACTCATTCTCTCAGCAAGTACGTTAAGATATGATCAATGGTTTCTGGGATTGTAGGTTTAGATTGTCCTGGGATTATCGGTTGATAGTCTTTTCCCCAGTAGAGTTGGATCTTCCCTCGTGGAGTCTTGCTTTGTTTAGTCGTTCCTCGTTGGGTCTTCCATTCTTTAATTGTACTTCAGGGTTTTCTGTACAGTTACTCTCTGTGGCATCATTTCTCCACGGGATCTTTTATCTTGCATTTCATAGCATATAATATCATATGCATTTGGTGGCATCTTAGGGCCGAAAATTTGTACATCATTGTATTTAAGTCCCTCCTATCATGTCGAGACGAAGGTTTCAATCTCCATATCTCCGGATAAAAGAAACTTAAATAGGGGCATCTGTCGCACTTTGATTTTTAACCCTAAGATCCCACCTCTTTGCGCACCATCTTGCATATCTACGTGCTTTATTACTAACCTGTTTGTGAAGGCACATTAATTTCAAGTGATGATGGAACTCATTCTCTCAGACAAGTACGTTAAGATGTGATCAATGGGTTATGATTCAATGACCCTAGGGTTTTCTACTGGTCATTTGCCTCAAGACTTCTCAGAAATTTCTGTGTACACTTCGGAAAAGGAATCAAGGTTCTCCTTTTACTAGTATTGAGCAGGGACGTTTGAATACTGGTTAGGGTTGTGGCAAGAGGTAATACAAATTGTATCTTCATGGTTCGTGTACCAAGTTCGTCGGCATCCAAAACATTGTTTATGCGGGTAACAAAAGTCAAACAGGTTTTTATTCTTATTCATGAAGTTGGATCATCATCTTAGAAGAAAAAGTTTGGATTTCGAGCAGCTTGTGATTAATAGTGATAGAGTATGGATGAAAAGTCTCCAATCAAGTATGAGCCAGAAGTTCTCAAAATGGAATTCGAAATTCATGATTTCACCATTCAAGATTCAAGTTGCAAACATTGCTCATCATGAAGGTTCAAATTGGAAATTTATATCTTAAGAGTACCAAGCCCAAGCTAAGACCAAATTTCAAAGTACACATTCAAGTCGTTATTTGAATTAATGTTAAAATATCCTTTGGAATTTGAAGATTCAATTTTGTCCTGAAGTAAAGGATGATACCACACTAATTACGCTAATAATGGCTTTGAATCTCCACATGGGCATTGCATAGTATACACAAGGTTGAATTACTCGCGCATGAATCATTGGCGGTATAAACTCCATGTTGCAAATGAGGAGACACTTATTGCATTTAAAATGCACTGGACAACAAAGAGAGTGGAAATGAAGTTCTAATTGATATTGTCACCCTTATTTCCCTTATCACATAAGGTGGTTAGTGGTGGTAATTCTCTTTTAAAGTATTTCATTAAACAAGTTTCCAAAGTGGCGGCAATAAGGGATGACGTCTTAATCCATTGGAAGGCGCTGGCTGACATTATACTCCTGACATTATACTCCGTTAAAAAATCTTTTAACCCAGCAAGCAATTTCCAAATTACAATTAAAAAATCTCCATGTTCATTTCCTAATTACAATTACAAGATCTAAGGATGTTATCATAACCAGTTATCATAACCAGTTTACATATGCTGATATTTGTAGCAAAAATGATACCCCACGCCCAAATTTAGCTAAGGCTATTGGCTATCTGGTTCTTTGCTGATGGAAGACCAACGTAGACGGTACCGCTCCGCAGCTTGCTTGTAATTTCCAAACTTGAGGATCTTGCTACAAGTCAGTAATTTGCTTTATGGTTGTTGTTGGCAACATTTGTTGGTTCTTTGTACGAGCTCGTCGGAGGATTGATGAAGTTCTTCCCGGATAGCTTTCCAAAATCGCTTCATTGTCACCTGGAAATGGACAAAGCAGAAAATTACGACGTTGAGGGTGTCGAGTACTCCAAAGCCAAGCATTAAGTAAAGCTGTTACTCATAAAAATTAACAAAAGTGTTTGTTTCACTGCAAGAAGCATACATCATTCACTACTGCAACATCAAAAGCACATAGTACATATAGTTGTCACATACACACTTCATTGTAGAAATCCACACAAAATTCACACAGAAGAAATCACCGAAATTCACAACAATAGAACAACATCACAACAACACATACAAAGTTTCCAATTTGTTGGAAACAAAAAATCACGACAGGGAAACGAATTTAATACGAAGACGCGATATCGAAACAACAACAAAGGAAAATTTCATAGCAATAAGACACATCAATTGGGAGTGGAGTATAAGGGAAGCGAGTGAGAAGTACCTTCGAAACCGTGTTGAAAACCACCCTCATAACCAATTCCTCGCAACCGCGCGTACCGTTGGAGCCGCCGTAAGATCTCGAGCTAAACCACCGCAGATGTCGCTCCTCGATTTCCGCTTTTGCCTTCGATTACATCG
This sequence comes from Lathyrus sativus, assembly GCA_963859935.3. Lineage (NCBI taxonomy): Eukaryota > Viridiplantae > Streptophyta > Magnoliopsida > Fabales > Fabaceae > Lathyrus > Lathyrus sativus. Next base: position 289,772,684 of record OZ012739.1, on the reverse strand, counting down.
TCGTCCTCACAACATCACCATTGCTGCGATTTTTCCTCGGTTCGAAAGGGGAAAAGCGAGAGCACAGTATCATGGAAAAGTGGAGAACGAAGATAAGCATAAGCCGAGAGAGAAAGGTAAGAGAATAAAATATTGATTTTTATTCTTATTAGTCTTTCATGACGAATGGGCCTTAGCGTCCAGGCTTTTTTTTTCTTGTATATATTTGTTTTCGGCACTCTTTGGACTAGGGAAGAGGGCCCATCTGTTTTTTTAACCTTTTCGTTTTTTTGTGTTGCACCCATGTTGTTTTTTTTAGTTATTAATTTTAGTTTAAGTTTGATTAATAATTTATGACTTTTGATTAAGGTTCATGATTAGTTGTTGATTTAGATATAGGATTAGTCCTTAGTAAGTTTGTAATTAAATTTGTTGGTTTGATTAGTGTCGTACCCTAAATTTTACCCTTAGATTCTTTGGTCTCTTTACATAAAATCTAAGACAATCATCCACGCATAGCTAACCGTTTTAACTGTTTGTTTGTTTGTTTGTTTTGTTTTATGAAGTTAGGGTTGTTGCAGGGAGTTTCAAAGATCATGAGAGCTTTGTGTGTGTGCTCATATTCCCCAGCCAACCATGGCTGAATTCCCGTGGATATAAAGGAAGGATTTGCCTTTATTCTTGTAGCCCTCTGGTAAATACAAGGTTTATGATCAATATGTTTGGAAATGGTGAATTTGGAGGAAAATCCTGAATCATAATTTATCAAAGTGAAGTTCATGTTCCTTATAAGAGTTAGAGTTGATTCATTATTCCTACAATCCTCATGGTTCAAGTTCAATTCAAGCTTGTTGTGCAAAGATACGAAAAAGAGTCATATGGAAAGAAAATTCTTCAAGCACCAAGTTGATTACAAGTTTTCCATTCTGGAGATATTTCAACTTTTGGGGAGTGTCGAAATGACAGCTCCGGCTTCATGAATCCAAGGGCGTCCAAGAAGACAACTGTAAGTAGGACTAATATCCATTACCTGAAAAGTAATCTGAAATAAGCATGGACCTATCTTGATAGGGAGATCAACCTCTCCAATCACAGTCTTCCTCAAGCCATCAAAGGCTTTCACAATGACCCCATTGAATCTCATAGGAGTACCTTGATAAGACAATCTGGATAGAGTAGATTTTGGCATTACATTCAATGATGACTCGGTATCAACCATCACATTAGATTGAGCGTCCTCCTGGAAATTCATGGAAATATGAAGAGCCAAATTATCATTTCTTCCATGCTCAGTCAATTTTTCATCACAAAAGCTCAGATTATTACACGTAGTGATATTGGAAACAATGATATCAAACTGATTAACAGTCATATCATGATCTACATAAGCTTGTTCCGATATTTTCTGCAGAGATTCTCGATGAGCCTCAGAGCTCATTAGCAGGGATAAAACAAATATTTTTGACGGCGTATGCAAAATTTGATCCACCACATTATATTCACTTTTTTTGATCAATTTCAGTACTTCATCATTATCTGATTTTTGGTTCACATCACTTGATTGATCGAATTCAACAGAAGTCTTCAATTGAGTTTTCTTACTCATAACATCTTCACTTGTCTTCGAGGGTACATTAGCAAATACTCGACCACTTTTGGTCACATGACTTATGTCTGCAATAGTCACAACTGAGGAAAGAGAATGGATGGGAACCTCTTTTCCATCCTCTAACATAGTAGCATTATATTTATAGGGAACAACTTTATCTGATTCATATGGTATCGAGCAGGAAACTAGATGACGAAAAGTGTCACAACAGATTTCTAACTATTGTAATAAATTACAACTCGCTCAGGGATGTTGAAATGTGGAACTATGACATTCACCTCATTCTCAACTTCATTTATATTTTCAGTAACCTGAATCAAATTTTGATCAATCATCTTTTGTAAACCCGCCCTACAATCGCACACCCACGGGGGTTCACAGAGAAAATACAACAAGCGGCATAATCATGCACAATATCATGGAATTTGCTCAAAGTAGCATGCATCTCAGCAAGTGACCTCCGAATCCAACGGATATCAAAAATACGGTATGTACCAGGACACCCATATACCATATTGACAGTCGCGTTACCATGCTTAGCCAACAAATTTGATTGCACTTTAGGATTGGTATCTTAAAAAGACAGAATACCACTTTTTACAAGCTTTGCCACTTCGTATTTAAGAGGATAGAAATTTTTAATATCATGCCCAGGGGCGCCCCGAGGAAATGCACAATGGGCCTCTGGCTTATACCACCATGGAATATTTGTAGGAACATCCAGCAGATCACAAGTCTGAACCAAATTCTTCTTTATCAAAGCCGGAAATAATTCATCATACGACATCGGATGGGATCAAATTGTGCTTTCTTCTACACATGACCTTGCTGACTATTTTGCTGTGTTTTCAGTTGGAACCGTGGTTGATAATTAGAAGTAGCTTGAGCGGCAAGAACGACACTGGTAACGGGCATAACAAAAGCTTCTTGTTGCTTTACAACCATGTATCTTCTAGACCTCTTTTGAGATATGGCATTGGTTTCTCCATCCTTCTTCTTAGAAAAACCAGCACGAAACTTCTTCAGACTTCTAGAACTACCTTCTTTTGTCAGACGTCCTTCACGGACAGCTTCCTCTAACCTCATTCCCATATTAACCATTTCCGTAAAATCGCTAGGAGTACTCGCAACCATCTTTTCATAGTAAAACGGACCCAAAGTCTTCAGGAAGATCTTGGTCATCTCTTTCTCTTCAAGCGGAGGGCTTATCTAAGCTGCAATCTCACGCCATCTCTGCACGTACTCTTTAAAAGTTTCTTTCTCTTTCTAAGACATCGCACAGAGCTGATCACAGCCCGACGCCATATCATATTGTACTTATACTGACGGATAAAAGCTTCTCCAAGATCATTGAATGTCTTGATTTGGGAACTATCATACCCCATATACCACTTTAGTATAGCACCAGTAAGACTATCTTAGAAATAATGAATCAGCAACTAATGGTTGTCAATATGAGTGGACATCTTTTTGGAATACATGACCAAATGGCTTTGTGGACAAGTGTTCCCTTTATATTTCTCAAAATTCGGAACCTTGAACTAGGCAAGAATCTTCACATTTGGGACAAGACAAAGCTCGTGAGCATTCTTTCCAAATAACTCTTTTCCTCTTAAAGCCCTGATTTCTTTCTGCATCTCAGCAAACTGATCTTGAAAGTGATCCATACAATCATCCAAACTCTCTCTCAGCACAGTGTGGAAAATTTTCTCTTCAGCATAAGGCGTAGTGTGACCCATGGGTGGCGACACAAGCACGACAGTAGGAACAACTAGAATCTCAGCATTAGAAACAACATTAACCACAGGAGGTGGTACAGTCATAACAGTAGGAACTCTTGGACCTTCAGAAGCAGGAGGTCGATGTCCCTCTAGCACAAAATTAAGAGGCATGCCCAAGGGAAACCAGGAGGCATCTGATATTGAGAAGCATTAACCGGGGCCATAGAAATGGGCATTGATACAATTTCAGAAATCATATTCCTCTGCACATAAGAAGAAGGAGGCAATGGTGGATGATTCTGAGCAGCCACCAGAGCTTTCATTACAGCAGTGAGTCTTTCCAAACTATCCTTCAGAGTTGATACCTCTTCACGTAGCTCGCGGTTCTCTTGTTTCAACTGGTCCATCTTTTTCTTGAGATTAGCTCGAGTGTTGTAGTGATGTGAAAACTTGGTTAAACAAAGACCAAAAGAAACACAAGGCACTTGGAAAAGGCAAAACACAATGCACAAGATGCAAATGCAAATGCAAAATGCAAATGTTTCAATCAACTTTAAAGGATCTATAGATATAAAGCAATTACAAACATCGTAAAGAAATAACACTTTTAGAAATACTGATAAATATTTCATTTTATTGAATGTTGGAAAGAGCTACACTTGGAAGTACAAGTTACAGAATATTAAAATTCAATAAGAAAAAGCTAGGTTCTAAGGAACATCTGATGACGATCCGAGATGATACTTCCTTCGAAGTATCTTAATCTCTCTCTCTCAAAGTTGTCCTTCATGGCGATCTTTTCTAACACGAGATGATCCACAATAACTTTCCAAGCACCGAAATTAGGAAGATGGGATGATGAAGTAGTAGAGGAAAATAAATCCTCTGCATATCTTTTCACAGCGTGTCGTTCAAGCAACTCAATCTAGTCATCTTTTGTAAGAGCACAGATTGTGTCTTAGTAATATCTCTATGTTTTGATGATAACATTAATGATAATTTGTATACAAGAATTATACTCTCTAAATTTGTTCTAAACTGTTTTCTACAGGCACAAAAGATTTTAATCTTAAAGAGCAAATTTGATGTGAACAATAAATTCTGAATGGCTAAAGAGCATCTGAAGATTAGAAGAATCTGAAGTATAAGAGCTTAGTCATCAAGATTCTGAAGATACAACACGCTGCATATATTATCAAGAATCTGAATGAAAGAAGACTCTGAGTGAAGAGACTCTGAATGAAAGAAGACTCTGAGTGAAGAGACTCTGAATGAGAGAAGACTCTGATCTGAGTGAAGACTCTGATCTAAGAGCATGTTACGCTTCAAGCACACAGCTGCACCAGACTCTGATTCATCAACATCTGAAGAACATCTTAGGCTCTGAAGTTTCCAGAAGATTCTGAAGACTGAAGACTCTGATATTGATTGTTGATCTGAACTATCTGAAGAATTATTTGAAGAAGATTATTTTAATATATCCGTTGGAATATGCCAGCAAATCTTTCCTTAATTGGGATAGACATAAATCTCTGCAAGAATATTATTCCTCTGATACATTCCATATATGGTATAATCACAGCTCAGCAGACAATTGCTACACCCACATTTTGTGCGCCGTCTCTCTGCTGCAATAGTACAAAGGACTGTACCTTTTTGATATTGGAAATATCTTCTCCAACGGTAAAATATTCTCTCCAATATTCAAGTGGCTATATAAAGGAAATCATAGCTCATTCTTCAAGTGACGAAATCATTGCAAGAACACTCTCACGCGAAAAACTCTCAAGCTCTCATATTCTTTGCTGTTCATACATTGTTCTAAACTTAGAGAAATAACACAGTTGTGTTTATAGCTTTCATAGAAGCAATTTATTACTCTTACATTGTATTACATTAATTTGTAAAGGAAGTTTTCCTTAAGAGGATCTAGGTTAGATCAGTAGCTCTTGAGAAGACTAAGAACAGTTGTTCTTAGGTGTTGTTTTCCTTAAGAGGATCTAGGTTAGATCAGTAGCTCTTGAGAAGACTAAGAACAGTTGTTCTTAGGTGTTGCTATTTGTAATCAGTTGATTTGAATAGTGGATTAAGTCCTTGTTGAGAAAGGCAAATCACTCTTGAAAAGGGTGGACTGGAGTAGTTGAGTTCAACGAACCAGGATAAAAATACTTGAGTTTTTATCTTTGATTATTTTCTGTCATACTTATTCAACCCCCTTCTAAGTATTTTCTCACCTTCAGTTGGCATCAGAGCTCCGGTTCTGCGTGTGCATTCACTTAACCGTGACAGATAAAGATCCAGTGAGAAGAATACTCTGTTATTTATTTGGTTGCTAATATGGGTGATATTCCTACATCAAGCAACAAATATGAAGGAGACAGAATCAGCACCAAACCTCCAATGTTTGATGGAGAAAAATTTGATTATTGGAAAGATAGACTTGAAAGTTTTTTCTTGGGGTATGATGCTGATCTCTGGGATTTAGTCATTGATGGATATGAACATCCTACTAAGGATGGCAAAAAGATTGATAGAAAATCAATGACTGAGGAGCAGAAGAAAGAATTCAAGAATCATCACAAAGCCAGAACCATACTTCTTAATGCAATCTCTCATACAGAGTATGAGAAGATTACCAACAGAGACACTGCTCATTGTTGCACCTAAAATTTGACCAACCGATTCTCCTATCTGACTCATGGTTTAAATTCATATTCGCAAATCAGACAGATGATTTTTGTGCAAACAGGGGGATATCAGAGTTTACAGCTGAATTTTATCTATCAGATATGGCAGATCCAGTCCAGATCACCAGGGTTTGATTTTCGGGAAATTGTGCGCTCCTCGGTGATTTTTAGCTTGCACAGTGATTTTGAGGATATTCTGATGCCCGGGGATCTCTGTTTGACTCGATCTGGTCTCGTGCGCTCTTTTATGGGGGTCATGTGCATTCATCTGCATTTTTAGGGTTTTATAGGCTTTTGTGAATTTTTAACAGGCTTTATAGATTTTTCTGGAATTTAAATAGGGTTTTTGAATATTTTAATAGCTTAATCCTCTTTTAGAATTTTATAGAATATTTTAAATAGATTTTAATCATTTGTAGAATTTTAATAGAATTTAAATAGCTTTTATCATTTTTAGAATATTAGTGAATTTTTTCTTAGCATATTAAATAGAATGACAAATTAGGGTTAATAGAAATTAATTGTTTTTTAGATAATATAGAAAATAATATAGTTTTTCTTTTTAATAATAGATTTTAGTAGATATTAAATGATATTAGGATTTTAATAGAGAATTAGTAGAATTTTGGAGTTAATTAGATCTTAATTGATTTTTAGATTTAATTAGGATAATGTAGAATTAATTAGACTTTTAATCATTTTTAGAGTTTAATTAGGTTAACTGAATTTAGAGTTAATTAGATCTTAATTGATTTTTAGGTTTAATTAGGATAATATGAGTTTTAATCATTTTTTAGAGTTGATTAGGAAATTAGTTAATTAGGTGTTAATTGTTTTGATTAGATATAATTAGGTTTAGTTAATTGTTTTTTAATGCAGTTTTTTACAGTTTTTTGTTGGTCATGTTCGTATGGGCCCAGGGGCGTTTTTGGTGAGGCCCAATTCTCATCAATTCTCAATCAGCAAGTCCAGAAAAAAAATCCAGGAAGAGGTCAGCGAATGTCCAAGTCTTCTCCCAGAGCTTCCAGAAGATTCTGGCATTTTCGGTGTAATAAATAGCCAGACACGTGTTGGCCAGAAAGGGTCCCACGCGTTTCGTAGAGAGCACGCCACCACAGCTCAGAGAATTCTCCCAGACTCCTCCACGTGTTCACAGCTGTCCCCCATTCTCTCTCTCTCTCTGCGCATGCACGCCACTTGGCGCCCCCACACCATCGCCTGAGTTTCACCAGCAACCTCACCGGCGGCCATGCATCAGCCCTAACTGCACACCGCCGGCCACCGTCAACCAACTCCGGCCACCGTCATTTCCGCCGGAGATACCAAAAACCCAGAATCCTTCATCTTCTTTCTTCGACCTTCATCCTTTCCTCCGATCTCCTCCCTTCCACCTTCATCATCTTCGCCGGAAAACCTCAAGATTTTTCCAGAACACGTTCATACACCTCCTTCGTTCTTCATACAATCTTTTCCAGAATCCATCCAAACCAAAATCACCAGAAACCTCCTCCACTTCTCCAGAACGCCAACGTTCTTCATCAACTTCTCCAGATCGCCATCATCTTCATCCCAGGATTTCCAGGAATCCACCAGGCTTCAGGATCTTCAACTTCATCAACCGATCCTAGTTATTCTCGCGCGATTTTCCTCAAGGATCTTCAGAGTTCATCAAATCGTCAAGGAGATTCGTCCGTTGTCAGAATCCCTCGAAGGTGTTCATCAGCCAAACTCCAGATTTGGAGTTCTCTTCAATACGACTCAAGATCTCCTCGTTAAAAATTCCAGAAGCTTCACAATTTGCCTCGCATTCCACATCCAGGTGCGTTGATTCTTCGATCCTTGTTTGCGTCTTGTTTTGATTGTTGAAGCGTATGGATTCAATCTTGGCTTGAACTGAAATTTAAGTTGAATATAGTCTTGAATTGAGGTTCGTTTAGATGTAGGTTAGGGTTCGGTTTCAGGTCATTGTGAGGATTTGTTTGAGGTTCGAGGAAAGGAGGTTCAGAGGGAGCGTTTGAGAGGTTGGGGATGATGGTGGTAGGGTTTCCAAGAGTGAACAGTACCAGAGCGTTTTGAGAGGAGGATAGTTTGATTAGGGTTCCCCAAGTGGATTAGGGTTAGGCCATTGGGCTTAGGCCCAAGTGTATTTGCTAAGCACTACATCCCAAATTGCTTCCCCAACCCCCTGGCGTGTGAGTCTGAGTGATAGGAGTTGGGCCTTAGGCCCTAATTACTAACGGCACCCCCTCGTCCAAGCCCAGTAATGAGAAACAACTGAGAAATTGCTAAGTCAGCACCCCCCCCTGCGTTCAGCTCAATTTTTTTGTTTCTCTTTGGTTAATGAGATTGGGCCTACGCCCTTTCGCTAGTTGCACCCCCAATCAGGGCCCAATGCAGAATGAATTAGATATCCTTGCTGTTTGAACCCCCATTCCATTGTGTTTCTTTTATTTTTCTTTTTTATATTTTCATGTAAATAAATCATAAATAAATGTAAATAATTGTGATTTTAATTCTCCTTTTTTCTACTATGTCATGAAAGCATCTAAAAAATTAAATAAAAATAAAAATGTCATTTTATTTTTGTTTGCTATTTTTTGCATATTTTCCAATTAATTGATTTCTTTTTAATATTTTCAATGCATGCATATCATTAGAAAATTCATAAAAAATGGTAGATTTAGTCAAATAATTCCGTTCTTTTTTCTGTAGACTCGTGATTCAGTTTAGAATTTTATAGTGCAGAAACATTAGCTTAATCATGCATTTTCATTTTAATTGCATTTTTCCACTGTTGTTGATGTTGAATAACTGGTTTGTGGATATGGCTGGTTGCTGAGTTTAGTTCTTTCATCTGGTGTGAATTTTATTCTGATTTTTCAGTATGTTATCCTAGAGCCATGTAGGTCTCCCATTAGATTTGTGATAGATTTTTGTAGGGTGTTCTGATAGGAGTTGTCTGAGCCTGAAGTTAGGAGAAGTCTTGATGACTTCTGACTTTGAAGTTCAACTGTGGTTGAACTTCAGAGATAGTCTCTTGTGGTTTGTGGGCCTGTGGGTTGCTTCTCAAGGTGGGAGCTGATGGAGGTCCTGTTGGAGCTTGCAAAGATGCAGTGGATTGAGGCTTAGTCTAGGAGCTTGTTGTCTGTTTGCGAGGTTCGAGATCCTGAAGTTTGAAGGGAGTTTATGGTACTTTCCTGAGGAAGGCACTATGAATGACTTTCATTCTTTCTTCTCACCTCTTTCTTAAGTATCCAATGATGTCGGAGCCGACTTGTGAGTTTAATTTCTCCTGAGGAGGAATGTAAACTGATCACATGTTGTTGAGCCACATGGGATACGATTCCTAAGTGGAAGTCTCCTAGTACTCTCCTGAGGAAGGTCCTATGGGTCTATTCACTTAGTTCCAGTAGTTTGTCTAGGATTTCTCAAGTACCCAGTGATGTTGGAGCCAACTTGTGAGTTTAATCTCTCCTGAGGAGAAATGTAAACTGATCACAGTTGTTGAGCCACGTAGGGTACAATTCCTAAGTGTCAGCCTCCTAGTACTTTCCTGAGGAAGGTCCTGTGAGCCTGCTCACTTAGTTCCCTTAGTGCATATAGGCTTTTCTCAAGTATCCAGTGATGCCGGAGCCTTCATGTGAGTTTAATTTCTCCTGAGGAGGAATATAAACTGATCACAGTTGTCGAGCCGCATAGGATATGACTCCTGAGTAGTAACCTCCTGGTACTTTCCTGAGGAAAGCACTATGGGCTTGTCTGCTCAGCTTCCTTTCTCTGGTAAGCTTGTTCTGAAGCTTGGAGACTGGGATTGATTCCTCTTGCTTAGGGTTTTGATTAGATTTTTGCTTAGATCTTTGCTTAGGGTGCTGTATAGAGTTTTGTTGAGAGCTAGATTAAGAGATTGTTTCAGGTTTGTTAGAGGCCCTGCTCAGGGTTAGCTTGCCTTCTCTTTGGATTGTTTGACTTGTGTGATGTTATGTTGCATTAGACTTAGGTATTCATCTAGATAAGTTCTGAATAGGTGCATATTAGAAGTAGACTTTGTGTGCATAAGAAGTTGAGGTGGTCCTCCTTCTGCTTGTTTGTTATTGCGTGGCTTTGCTTGTTGGTATTTGGTAGAGCTGGGCTCCCTTGCCTTTGTGGTTTGCGGCCTTCGCGCCTTGTTTGTTTAGTTGTTGCGTTCATGCATACTTTCAGTATTCCTTTACGTTGCAGTTTCTTGTTTGTCGTTTAGTCCTGTTGCCATGATCCCTTAGGAGCTCTGACTTCTCCGCTGCAGAGTTGTTATGATAGACATTAGGATAGTCAGCCAGGTGTGATAGCAGTAGGTAGATTCCCCTGTTTCTCAGCTATAGTTCTAGGGTTTCCCTTTCCTTTCTGTAGGAGCTTTTGAGTAGCTTGATCCGTAGTTAGCTGAACTACAGCTGCTCTGATTCTTCGTTCCAGACGAAGATATGTAGGCATAGGATGCGATATCCTAGCGAGCACACTAACGACTAACCTTTAGTTCTCTCGCGGCTGTGCGATCGAGACTTTCCCGCTAACGACTAATTGTTACCCCTTTCTCTTGCCCGAGTGCATTAGAGACCAGATCGTAGTTGTAGGTTCCCGAGCCTTAGAGACCAGTTTGTTTTCTCACTGCTGTGTGAGAGCCCCTGTTTACCCGTAGTTAGCCGAACTACGTTTGCTCTGATCTTCCATACCAGATGGAAGTACGTAGGCACAGGACGCGATGTCCTGGCGAGCAACCTTTCCCCCGTTTAGACGTAGGAAGTCGAACTACGTTGACTCTGACTTTCCCATTGCACGAGGGAATACGTAGGCCCAGAACACCGTATGTTCTGTCGAGTCCTGTCCTTTTTATTTTCTTTTCAGACCAGCCATTAGCGTAGATAGATAACACACCCTTTTACCTATAAACACCAAGCGTGGATCCCATCGAGTACGATGGACGTGAGGGGTGCTAATACCTTCCCCTTGCGTAACCGACTCCCGAATCCAGGTTTTGGTTGCGATGACCATACCTTTTTCCCGTCTTTGCGAGGTTTACTTCGAGCGTTTCCTTTCCCGCTCTGAGGGATAAATAACGCACTGGTGGCGACTCTCCTGTCAAGCCGGCGCCGATTTTCGCAGTAGCGACAGCTGGCGACTCTGCTGGGGACTATATAGCATCTAGGGACTTTTCCCATCCCTTATGCTGGGACCGTTTCCCATCCCCTACGCGAGTCAATCCTAGCGCTTGGGTGTTTATTCGTTGGGTGTTGTGTATATTGTATTTTACTTTTCTGCACTTTACTTTTCTGTACCTTTACCTTTCCGCATTTATTTTCCAGCATTATATTATTATGATTATTGCTGTGGGCAAAGGGAGGTTACTGTGAGTGAAAAGCCGGACCTGGGCTTGAGTACACACCTAGATATAGTTGCGGAGAAGTAGTAGACGAACCTGTCTGCTGAGCAGGCACAGTTCCCTACGAAAATCTGCGCTCAGACGAGATTCTTGCAGAGGTGCTCCTTTCCGGTCCTGAGGATCTGAGGGGAGTCCAGACGTGAGGGTTGTCGACTCTGGGGACCGATCATTTGGAAGTCAGCTAAGTGAGGCCTCTTCATGACTTGATGATGCCACTCCTTCTGGGAATCGTATCGTCACTCATGAAAGTCTGTGACGCTGATAACCGCATAGGATGCCGTACCTTTGTCCGTGGATTAGGTTTATCCTACCTGTGAGAGGGACCGGGTTATTGCAGGAAAACTGGCCTTCAGAAACCATGATTCAGTACCTTTGTCAGATGGTGTTCTTGATTCATCTCCAGGTGTGTTGTCTGGGTCAGATGGGTTTCTTATCTGAGGTTGAGGCTATTATCAGATGGTATTCTCGTCAGATACAGAGGTTCAGATGGTTTTCTTGCCAGGGGATTGATATTTTGAGTATCAAATGATAGTTAGTGGCATGAGATTCTGGTGACCGTGTTGGTTTTCTGTTCTTGATCACAGAGATATTCCTCTTCAGGCTACAACATAGCCCCTATGTTCGCAGATTGCATTATTTATCATATTGCATCATTGCATTATCATCTGCATTCAACTAACGTGTGTGTATTGCAGGTACATATTTTCCCTTCCAGTTCTGGTGTTTGTTCCTAGCAAGGCATGGAAAACCTGAAGAGAGTATTGCCCTATAAGTTTCCGTCGCCGAATATCAGTCTATTGTTAGAGTTGATTGCTATTGCTAAGAAGAGAGGAATGGGTGACTTCAGAAAGAGATATGGGAGGATTCTGACCTACGTTTATCAGCCATCTGCCTACGAGACCAGCGGCATCTATACTTTGTTACAGTTTTACGACGCGGAGCTCAGGTGTTTTGTATTTCCCGACTTTGTTTTGGCTCCTACCCTGGAGGAGTACTCTGCACTTCTGGATATACCGATCCGTGAGCAGATGCCTTTTTATCGTACGGACGCTGAGCCTAAGCTGGCTGAGCTTTCTGCCATCCTGTGCTTGAAAGAGTCTGAGCTGTCTGGGAAGATGATCAGAAGAGGAGATGTATGGGGATTCCCGTTGGATGTCTTAGTGGAGAAGGCTCGAGAATATGCCCAGAAGGGTAACTGGGATGTTTTTGACGTTATCCTTGCTGTATGTGTTTATGGCATCGTGTTGTTCCCGAACATTCCTGATTTTGTTGATTCAGATGCCTTCTATATTTTGGCTGCGGGAAACCCAGTTCCTACTTTGCTGGGAGATATCCACCACTCAACTCATTACCAGAATGAAAAGCGACGAGGAAGGAATGTGTCTTGTTGTGTACCTCTCCTATGCAGGTTGGTTCACCAGTCATATGCCTAAGTCAGGCCCGTTTGTCACATCTATCAATTCTCTAGGATGGCCCGAGCGCTTAATGGGATTGACTGCTGAGAACGTGGTATGGGTCATTAAAGAGGTATTCGGAGCTGAAGTCATACTCAAAGGCGAAGGATTCCCGAATGTTCCGTTAATAGGAAGGAAAGGTTGTGTCAACTATAACCCTTCCTTATTGATCAAGCAATTTGGGTACATACCTCAAGGAGCGCCAAAGCCCGAGGAGATACAGGAATCTCTGTATCTCACTGGGGCAATAGGGAAAGAGATGCTGACCAAACTTGAGAGAGCCTGGAAAAGCTTGCACAAGAGAGGGAAGCTTTCAGGCAGCAGAGGGGATACTCGAGTTCCTAGCCCATATGAAGAATGGATTCGTGAGCGAGCTGTGAAGTTCCTTATGCCGTATCCAGCAGTTCAGCCATTGCATCCTCCTCCGGTAGAGGAGCCTACACTGTGGACATTCAGGTTTACAAGCAGCTGATGGCGGAGAAAGAAGAGCTAGCCAGGGCTAAAGAGGCCTTAGAGCAGGAGAATGCCCAACTTCGGCATGAAAAGATTGAAACAGGGATATGTTTCCAAGCAACAGGCTGAAACTCTGAAACATCTTAAGACTACGCTATTGGAGTTGACTGAAACCAAGAAGCGTCTGGAGTTAGATGTCGACTCAGTTAGTAGTGTGTTGGCCACTAAGAAGCAAGAGCTGGAAAGGGCCTACACAAAGCTAGCCAAGTTCAGAGAACACTGGGATCTCACTATGACCAAGCGCAAGGAGCGAGAAGAAGAGCTGAAGACACAGATTGCTCAGTTAGAAGAACAGGTCAAAGTGAAGAATGAAGAGCTTGAAGAAGAAGCCTGTCGCCGATACGAGGCCGAGCGCAAGCTGACAGATGCCATGAAGAATTTGGAAGATTTCCAGCATAGAGCAGATGCCAAGAGACCCAAACCTGGGGGGCGGTGCTAATGATAAGGCTTGGGAAGACTTTGTCAGAGACATCCAGGGGACGGTCAGGAAGAGGGATCGACTGATAGAAGGTTTGATTAATCAACCAGATCATGCAGAGACAAAGAAGATGGTCGAGGACTTCCGCAACCGTACCCGTATTTGATTTTTCTCTTGTATTCTGTATGTTGAGATCACCACCAGGCATGTTGGCTGGGATCCTCCTTATCATATCAGCTGTATGGAGCATAGTTATGTAACCTCTTGACAAGACTGTTATTCTAATCAATATATGAGGGTTTTTCCAAATATTGTCTCTATGGTTTATCTCGTCTTGCTACCACTGACACTGGAATTGGAGGGAAAATATCTCCAATGCACACATGCACGTTAGCATTTTTGTATTTCTGTTTGCATAAATCATACTGCATAGCATTTCTCTAGCAGGTCAGAGCACTTATCCAGCCTTTGTTTTCACCAGACAGTGATTCTCGGGGAAGTGTTTGAGGCAAGAGTAGAGTGGAGACAACCAAGGGGCTGAAGCAGATTTGAGCAGAATCAAGCAGTGTAGTCAGTTACAGGTAATTGGTGGCTATGTCTGAAGGCAATTTCCAGGCTCCTAACACCTTGGCAAGGTTTACTGTGGCGTCCAACCATCAGTATGATTCTATGGAAGGCTTCCCGCAAGCGAACAATCTTGCTGCAGACCAAGTTGTACAGCCAACTGTCCAGAACCGAGATCAGCATGAGCAGTTTGTTGCCCGAAATGAACATTATCCTCCTGTTAACAATCAATGTGTTGCTTTCCCTGGGATGAATTACCGGAGAGATATTCCAGTGACCGGGTTAGTAGAACCAAGAGCTCTTGACGGTGGTAGAAGACTCCGAGTGTTGGAAGAGCAAATGAAAGCCTTAGAAGCGAAAGATGCCGTTAACCTGGATGCTGTAGCCATGTGTTTGGTTCTTGACCTGGTGTTACCGTACAAGTTCAAAATGCCGGAGTTTGAGAAATACAGGGGAGATAGCTGTCCAAAGCTGCATTTGATGATGTTCTGTCGAAGGATGACTTCGTTTGTACGAAATGATAAATTGATGATCCATTGCTTCCAGTATAGCCTGACTGGGGCATCATTGAGATGGTATGTGCAATTGGAGAGTAATCAGATTCGATCTTGGGTAGATTTAGCCAGAGCTTTCATGAAGCAGTACGATTACAACTTGGATTTGACTCCTAGTCTCGTAGATCTGCAAGAATTGTCTCAGGCGGAGAATGAATCGTTCAGAGCGTATTTGCGAAGATGGAAAGAATTGGCTGCTAGTGTTCGACCACCGCTTCCGGAAAGAGAACTGGTTGACATCTTCTTGGGTACTCTGAAAGGCCATTATTTTGACAAATTGTTCAGTTGCACAAACTTTGTGGGCCTGATGAGGCTGGGAGAGATTGTTGAGAGAGGACTCAGGAGTGGAAAGTTTCGAAATGTTCCTTACGTCCCAGTTAATAAGATTGAGTCAATTGTTAGTTCTCAGAAGAGTGGGAAGGAGATGATGCCACCTCAGAATCTCTAGCATCTCAGGATCAGTTTTCAGACACTTCAAGTCAACGATCATCTTATCGCCGATCGCGTCAGCATGCTCCACGAAGACCAAGGAAGCCTGAAAGGCAGTTTACTCAATTACCAGTGTCGTACAGTCAGTTGTTGCCAGATCTGGTCAGAAGTGGATTGATAGTGCCGAAAGAGACTAAGCGGTGATTCCACCGTATCCTCCAGGTTTTGATGCCAGCGCTCGCTGTGAGTACCACATTGGGGCACAGGGGCATTCCACCAATGATTGTAAGGTGCTTAGAAGTCAGGTTCAAGATCTGTTAGACTCTAGCTGTATTTGCATCACTCCTCAGGGTTGTGTTCAGATTAATGATTTTCCATCTTCCAGTTGTGGGGGTTCGTCAGTTAATGTCATGGAAGACTCCACAGGAAGTGTGTGCTCTGAAGATTGTCAATCAGAGAGTTCAGTTGAATATGGGAGAAATTTCTAGAGGTTTCTGTGCCGGATGCCGCATCTGTTTTCTCTGCCTAATCCGTTTAGCTTTTGTGCATCAGTATTTGCTGACCACCACCAGGATTGTTGGCTGGGGTCGTTATATTCATACTCATTTGTGCTCACCTGCTGATTTTGTTGGTTGTACATGTATGGGAGATGTTTGTCTGTGTGCTTATAGCTTGAGTTTCTCTTTGTGAATATGTGTTTGCTTTCTGCGTTGCATTATCATTTAGCAGGTGTATCAGAACCGTGGGCCTTATTTCCTCATCATCCAGTTTATTGCAGGAACTCCTTCAGAGATATGGAACAGAATCAGTTTGAATTGACCGAAGTCCAAAGCCAGTTGGGGCAGATGATGAGAGACATGCAAGAGATGCGCCTAGAGCAGAAGATTCTCAAGGAGGAGAACAGTCAGCTGAAGACCCAAATGAGCTTGATCATGGAAATAGTCAAGAATGTGCTTAGGAAAGAAGACGATCAGCTATTTGAAGCTGCAATGAAGAAGCTCGCGCCACCTGTGCATGTGGAACCTGAGCAGCAGCAACAGAAGATTCATCCGGTTCAGCGGAGGATTCAGGAAGGAAAGCCAAGGAGAATATTTGAGGCACCACCTATGACATATGCTGAGCTCTTGCAGATCTTATTGAGGTTTAATCTGGTGAAAAAAGAACGTTGACACCACCAACGAGAGCGTTTCCTCAAGGGTACGATGCCAGCAAGCAATGTGAGTTTCATTCTGGGGCATTCGGACACGACATCGAGGGTTGCCATGCTTTTAAGCACAATGTTCAAGACTTGATTGACTCGCACAATATTGAATTCACGCCGGGCGGCGTAGCTGTGCATATTGCTCCTGTCTCGATCGATGCTAAGATGACAGACGTTTCTAAAGCTGCAGTGGGTCAGAAGCGTATCCTGGACTCCATGGTGTCAGAATCTCCAGGCCCACAACTGTTGCCTATTCCTGGGGCAGATCTGAGAAAGAAAATCGTTAAGCATAAGGAGGGCGTTAATCAGTACATTGAAGGTCAAGAAACCAATGTTGCATTTGATACAAAGGGTGTTCAAGGGTCAACCCGATACCAGCAGCAGCAGCCTCAGCAGGGGGCACAGCAGGCTCAACGAAGATTCCAGGGTGGTAAACCGAGAAGAGTGTTTGAGAAGCCTCCCTCAACATATGCCGAGTTGTTGCAGACATTGTTGGGATTGAATCTAGTAGAGAAAAGAACTCTGGCACCAATAACGGGAACTCCCCCGTTTGGTTATGATACAAGCAAGCACTTGTGAGTTTCATTCTGGAGCCCCGGGTCACGATATAGAAGGTTGCCATGCTTTTAAGCACAAAGTGCAGGATCTGCTTGATAGTGCAGCAATCAGCTTCGGGCCAAGAGGTCCCCAAATCATCTGAATGAAGGAGGAAGGGCTCTATAATTTGGTTGAGTCGTTGAAAGCAGATCAAGACAGCATCGAATTGCCTCTAATAAAGATAGCTGGTTCAGCAGCAGGGCAGAGATGCAAAAGCCCGGTTCTCGGAAGCTAGCATATTTTCTTTGTTTTAGCTTGTCATTTCTTTACATTTGTAGTTGCTTTCCTGTATGAATTTGTAAGCTTGTTGGTAAAACTTGTTGTTTTCGTTTCAATTGATGATAATGAAATAGATATGCATGGTTTTGATTA
>OZ012739.1:289728855-289754673 GCA_963859935.3 Lathyrus sativus | reverse complement strand
GCTCTGAAGATTGTCAATCAGAGAGTTCAGTTGAATATGGGAGAAATTTCTAGAGGTTTCTGTGCCGGATGCCGCATCTGTTTTCTCTGCCTAATCCGTTTAGCTTTTGTGCATCAGTATTTGCTGACCACCACCAGGATTGTTGGCTGGGGTCGTTATATTCATACTCATTTGTGCTCACCTGCTGATTTTGTTGGTTGTACATGTATGGGAGATGTTTGTCTGTGTGCTTATAGCTTGAGTTTCTCTTTGTGAATATGTGTTTGCTTTCTGCGTTGCATTATCATTTAGCAGGTGTATCAGAACCGTGGGCCTTATTTCCTCATCATCCAGTTTATTGCAGGAACTCCTTCAGAGATATGGAACAGAATCAGTTTGAATTGACCGAAGTCCAAAGCCAGTTGGGGCAGATGATGAGAGACATGCAAGAGATGCGCCTAGAGCAGAAGATTCTCAAGGAGGAGAACAGTCAGCTGAAGACCCAAATGAGCTTGATCATGGAAATAGTCAAGAATGTGCTTAGGAAAGAAGACGATCAGCTATTTGAAGCTGCAATGAAGAAGCTCGCGCCACCTGTGCATGTGGAACCTGAGCAGCAGCAACAGAAGATTCATCCGGTTCAGCGGAGGATTCAGGAAGGAAAGCCAAGGAGAATATTTGAGGCACCACCTATGACATATGCTGAGCTCTTGCAGATCTTATTGAGGTTTAATCTGGTTGAAAAAAGAACGTTGACACCACCAACGAGAGCGTTTCCTCAAGGGTACGATGCCAGCAAGCAATGTGAGTTTCATTCTGGGGCATTCGGACACGACATCGAGGGTTGCCATGCTTTTAAGCACAATGTTCAAGACTTGATTGACTCGCACAATATTGAATTCACGCCGGGCGGCGTAGCTGTGCATATTGCTCCTGTCTCGATCGATGCTAAGATGACAGACGTTTCTAAAGCTGCAGTGGGTCAGAAGCGTATCCTGGACTCCATGGTGTCAGAATCTCCAGGCCCACAACTGTTGCCTATTCCTGGGGCAGATCTGAGAAAGAAAATCGTTAAGCATAAGGAGGGCGTTAATCAGTACATTGAAGGTCAAGAAACCAATGTTGCATTTGATACAAAGGGTGTTCAAGGGTCAACCCGATACCAGCAGCAGCAGCCTCAGCAGGGGGCACAGCAGGCTCAACGAAGATTCCAGGGTGGTAAACCGAGAAGAGTGTTTGAGAAGCCTCCCTCAACATATGCCGAGTTGTTGCAGACATTGTTGGGATTGAATCTAGTAGAGAAAAGAACTCTGGCACCAATAACGGGAACTCCCCCGTTTGGTTATGATACAAGCAAGCACTGTGAGTTTCATTCTGGAGCCCCGGGTCACGATATAGAAGGTTGCCATGCTTTTAAGCACAAAGTGCAGGATCTGCTTGATAGTGCAGCAATCAGCTTCGGGCCAAGAGGTCCCCAAATCATCTGAATGAAGGAGGAAGGGCTCTATAATTTGGTTGAGTCGTTGAAAGCAGATCAAGACAGCATCGAATTGCCTCTAATAAAGATAGCTGGTTCAGCAGCAGGGCAGAGATGCAAAAGCCCGGTTCTCGGAAGCTAGCATATTTTCTTTGTTTTAGCTTGTCATTTCTTTACATTTGTAGTTGCTTTCCTGTATGAATTTGTAAGCTTGTTGGTAAAACTTGTTGTTTTCGTTTCAATTGATGATAATGAAATAGATATGCATGGTTTTGATTAAATCCATTCGTGTTCACTAACATGTTTTTACAAATGTCTAACGCTTGGTTAAGAAGAATTTGGGGAGGATGACGAAAATGACCGACATGCAACTTCCGATTGTATGCTTTTGAAATAAACCTGCTGATGATGTACAGGCATTGTTTCAAATCCCTAAACACCGGAGATATAAGGAAGATAATCCCTTGTCAACCCCTTTGAGCCTTGTAGTAGGAGTTTCTTTCTGTGAACGAAAAACCCTCAATCTTAACCTGGGGCAGGGTAGGTGTTAGCTAATTCGACCGAGCGTCCAAATTGCAAAAGGAGCGTCCGTTCGAGGATCAATCACATCCCTAGAGGTCGTGCCTAAAAGACCACAGTGGTTCAATCAAGAGTGGGACAGCCACATCACCTCCCAAAGAGTCAAACAACCGGTGTCACACGACTTGTTCGAAAAAAAAAAATGAAAAAGAAATCAAAAGCCCGCTAGGTCAAGAAAACTTCAAAACAAATGACTTAGGCAAAAATGAGGGCATCCCGCTGGACTTAAAAAATCAAGAGAAACTTAAAAGGAGTCAGTCCAGGCAAAAGTTAGGGATATGAAAAGAAAAAAGATGAAAAGGATCAAAAGAAAAATCCTCGATGGAAATACGAGTCGTGTGACCTCAAGTGTCAAAGACGAAAGAGTGAGTGGCTGTCACTCCCAACAATCATAATTTCTCGAACTATCACTCCTATCTTTCAACCTCCGAGAGGTGAGCGCTAAGGTCAAATTAGCTGAACGTAGGATGGGAGAACATCAAGGAGAACGGGTGGGTTAAAGTAAACTTTGAGCCTTTATCCTTTCTTTCAAAACCATGAACCTGACCACGTTACAACCTTCAAAAGTCCTAATTGAAGCCGGTTGTTTCGAAAGCATACTTCGGTAAAGGTCGCGTCGATTCTGACTCCTAAAAAAGGTTCCTCTTACCCTGTTCGTACTGATGTTGATGAATGTTTTGTGCATTATATGCTATAAACTGTTTTTTCCTTTTCCCAGTGAACAGATTGGATGTCAAAGTTGTCATATGTGTTGCATTAATACATCTTTTATGCAGAACAACTTGTTTTACTTGCGAGTAAGCGCTTGACAGCAGAAAAGCTTCCTACCATGGAAAGTATGGTCAAGATAGAATGCAGAACGCCCGAATGCTCCGAGAGCAGGGGCAAGCTTTATTGTGATCCCCAGTCAGGTCAGCTTTTTGAAGTCAGTTATTCTGGGGCAATCAGGTTGAGATTTGGTGAATACGTCGTAGTCAGGAGGTACTACTCTGAATCAGATAATCGGGGCAAGGTCATTGCAGTCAGGGGCAGACCATCTTAAGCACGCAAAGGTTGCACGAGAAGCATTCAAGGTGAAGTATCTCTCAGAAGTTCAGAACGCTGAGGCACGTTATATCAAACCATCAGAAAACAGATTCGCAGATTTCCTTTCGGGGACTATCCCCACAGATGTCCTGTAGGCTGGGGCATATCAGAAGAGAAAGAATTGTTGTTCTCCGTACCTACAGGGTCATTTGGAGTTATTCGAGCGGATGCAGTCGGTTTTCGAGAGCGAGATGAATGTGGGAAGTCGTGTCACTATCCCTTGACTCTTCAAGGATGTGTATTCAGGAAGAATATTTTCCAGCGGCAGTTGTACCTGACCCAGTAAGATGGCTTAAGAGCTCAAATCCATGTTTTGCGATTACTGTGAAGCCCATCCGTGTTGGCGCATCGATTTCCAGATCCGAGCTTCATCAGAGCGCAGGAGGACTCCCTCCATTTTGCCAGCAAAGTTCAATTTGTCGGTACGGGTAAGTTATTCCCAGGGGAGTCTAATCATATTCAGCATGTCTGCTATTTCACAACGGAGTTATATTCCCCAGCGGGATATTGCTTCGTCGAGGTGTTCGGTTGAGTTCCCAATATCCCCAGCGGAGTTGATTTCACTCTCCCAGCATTTATTTTGCTAGGACGATTCAGTGATATCCGGGTTATCCCCAGCAGAGTTGGCCTCGCCTCCAGCATTTATTTTGCTGAAGTGGTTTTCTGTACCCGGCCTTCTCCGGCAGCTCGAGCCTGCATTAGCATATGGCATGCATCACCATATTTGCATCATACTTGCATATCACTGTCAAAATGCGTAGCATTTCCATCCAGAATGGAGCATTACGCTGTAGAAAGATTAAAGCATTTGCATATGCATACAAAGCATAAGTCAGGTTTTCCATCAGCCTCATATGGCGCGTGAATTACTCTGTGATCAGTTCAGGGGCATTTATCCAGCAACAGTATTCAGACAGTTCAGCAGATTATTTGTATCTCAGATCATACGACAATTATGCTTTGATCAAGCAGTCATCTGATATCGACAGACTTTTCTTCCCGTCAATTCATATTGGCGATGTGTTCCTCCGATGAATGGACTTCTCCGTCTATCATTAGACGTCTTGAGTGCGAATGTGGTTCTTTCCGTCTATCCATAGACGATGTGAAGTTGCGGGTGGTCGCAGTAAGGTTTCAAGAAGGGGTTTCCCCAGGATGTGCTTTTCTTCCGTCTATCAGTAGACGATGTGAAGTTTGATGGATTTTCAATAAGGTTCAAAATAGGGTTTCTCCAGCAAGTATGCTTTCCTTTCCGTCTATCAGTAGACGATGTGAAGTTTCGAGTTACTGTCCAGCGGGTTTCTTATTGCCAGATCATACATATGATGAGGTGTTTCCCCAGCGAGTCTTCTCCGGCTATTCTTAGTTGTTGAGGGGTTTCAAAATGATTTTGAATGTTGGTTCTCTTTCTGTGTATTGGATGAGATGACGTTTCAAGAGGTACTTTTCTGACTGTCAATCCTTATTGATGGCGAGGCTCTTCGAAGAATGTTCAGTTTTCGTGATCGTTGATCCTTATTAACGACATGGTTCTTTAAAAGGTGGTTTTTCTTCCCGTCAGTCCATACTGACGATGTGGCCCCTTCAAAGATATTGATCTTTCCATCAATTTCCGTAGACAGAAGGATTCTGAAATTCAAGGGATGGTGTTGAATTGCGTTGTGGTGTCTTTCCGTCTATCTTTAGACGATGTGAGTATGGAGATTACTTCATCCCGTCTACCCTTAGACGATGTGAATATTGATTTGTTTTATCAATCAGGATGATCCCGTCTACTCTTAGACGATGAGAATATTGATTTGTCCATCGATCAGGATGATCCCGTCTACCCTTAGACGATGTGAATATGGAGATTATGGTAACTTTCCGTCTATCTTTAGACGATGTGAATATTGATTTGTTTTATCAATCAGGATAATGCCGTCTATCCTTAGACGATGTGAGTTTGGAGATTATTTCTTCCCGTCTATCCTTAGACGATGTGAATATTGATTTGTTTTATCAATCAGGACGATCCCGTCTACTCTTAGACGATGAGAATATTGATTTGTCCATCGATCAGGATGATCCCGTCTACCCTTAGACGATGTGAATATGGAGATTATGGTGACTTTCCCTCTATCTTTAGACGATGAGAATATTGATTTGTTCATCAATCAGGATGATTCCGTCTATCCTTAGACGATGTGTGTAGGGAGATTAAGAATTTGATCCCGTCTATCCTTAGACGATGTGAATTCGGAGATTATTGCTTGCCGTCTACCCTTAGACGATGTGAATAGTGATTTGTTCATTAATCAGGACGATCCCGTCTACCCTTAGACGATGTGAATATCGATTTGTTTTATCAATCGGGATAATGCCGTCTACCCTTAGACGATGTGAATTGGGAGATTAATGTTGTTTTTCCGTCTATCATTAGACGAGGTGAGTATTCAATCAGGGTGTCTTCCCGTCCATCTTTGGGTGATGTGAGTATATTTTTCTTCCTGCCTATCAGTAGGCAATGTGAAAGAATCAGGTATGTTGTTGCAGCCCTCGGGTTCTGTTACATGGGGTATCACAAGCAACGGGTATTCAAGTCAGGAGTTCTTTATCAGATGATTAATCAGTTTGGTGCCGCAATAACTGGACTCGGTTTTCTGGACTTTATTCCCCAAGCAGTTTACAGTATATGCTCGCGGTTGGCAAATTTTCGGGTTTTATTTGTATTCAACCGTCTCGTACCTCTGAATGTTTGAAGGCTGAGCGCTCTTCAAACCCTTCAGGTCCAAGTCGCTTGAATAGGGGCAGCTGTTGCACCCTAAAATTTGACCAACCGATTCTCCTATCTGACTCATGGTTTAAATTCATATTCGCAAATCAGACAGATGATTTTTGTGCAAACAGGGGGATATCAGAGTTTACAGCTTGAATTTTATCTATCAGATATGGCAGATCCAGTCCAGATCACCAGGGTTTGATTTTCGGGAAATTGTGCGCTCCTCGGTGATTTTTAGCTTGCACAGTGATTTTGAGGATATTCTGATGCCCGGGGATCTCTGTTCGACTCGATCTGGTCTCGTGCGCTCTTTTATGGGGGTCATGTGCATTCATCTGCATTTTTAGGGTTTTATAGGCTTTTGTGAATTTTTAACAGGCTTTATAGATTTTTCTGGAATTTAAATAGGGTTTTTGAATATTTTAATAGCTTAATCCTCTTTTTAGAATTTTATAGAATATTTTAAATAGATTTTAATCATTTGTAGAATTTTTAATAGAATTTAAATAGCTTTTATCATTTTTAGAATATTAGTGAATTTTTTCTTAGCATATTAAATAGAATGACAAATTAGGGTTAATAGAAATTAATTGTTTTTTAGATAATATAGAAAATAATATAGTTTTTCTTTTTAATAATAGATTTTAGTAGATATTAAATGATATTAGGATTTTAATAGAGAATTAGTAGAATTTTGGAGTTAATTAGATCTTAATTGATTTTTAGATTTAATTAGGATAATGTAGAATTAATTAGACTTTTAATCATTTTTAGAGTTTAATTAGGTTAACTGAATTTTAGAGTTAATTAGATCTTAATTGATTTTTAGGTTTAATTAGGATAATATGAGTTTTAATCATTTTTTAGAGTTGATTAGGAAATTAGTTAATTAGGTGTTAATTGTTTTGATTAGATATAATTAGGTTTAGTTAATTGTTTTTTAATGCAGTTTTTTACAGTTTTTTGTTGGTCATGTTCGTATGGGCCCAGGGGCGTTTTTGGTGAGGCCCAATTCTCATCAATTCTCAATCAGCAAGTCCAGAAAAAAAATCCAGGAAGAGGTCAGCGAATGTCCAAGTCTTCTCCCAGAGCTTCCAGAAGATTCTGGCATTTTCGGTGTAATAAATAGCCAGACACGTGTTGGCCAGAAAGGGTCCCACGCGTTTCGTAGAGAGCACGCCACCACAGCTCAGAGAATTCTCTCAGACTCCTCCACGTGTTCACAGCTGTCCCCCATTCTCTCTCTCTCTCTGCGCATGCACGCCACTTGGCGCCCCCACACCATCGCCTGAGTTTCACCAGCAACCTCACCGGCGGCCATGCATCAGCCCTAACTGCACACCGCCGGCCACCGTCAACCAACTCCGGCCACCGTCATTTCCGCCGGAGATACCAAAAACCCAGAATCCTTCATCTTCTTTCTTCGACCTTCATCCTTTCCTCCGATCTCCTCCCTTCCACCTTCATCATCTTCGCCGGAAACCTCAAGATTTTTCCAGAACACGTTCATACACCTCCTTCGTTCTTCATACAATCTTTTCCAGAATCCATCCAAACCAAAATCACCAGAAACCTCCTCCACTTCTCCAGAACGCCAACGTTCTTCATCAACTTCTCCAGATCGCCATCATCTTCATCCCAGGATTTCCAGGAATCCACCAGGCTTCAGGATCTTCAACTTCATCAACCGATCCTAGTTATTCTCGCGCGATTTTCCTCAAGGATCTTCAGAGTTCATCAAATCGTCAAGGAGATTCGTCCGTTGTCAGAATCCCTCGAAGGTGTTCATCAGCCAAACTCCAGATTTGGAGTTCTCTTCAATACGACTCAAGATCTCCTCGTTAAAAATTCCAGAAGCTTCACAATTTGCCCGCATTCCACATCCAGGTGCGTTGATTCTTCGATCCTTGTTTGCGTCTTGTTTTGATTGTTGAAGCGTATGGATTCAATCTTGGCTTGAACTGGAATTTAAGTTGAATATAGTCTTGAATTGAGGTTCGTTTAGATGTAGGTTAGGGTTCGGTTTCAGGTCATTGTGAGGATTTGTTTGAGGTTTGAGGAAAGGAGGTTCAGAGGGAGCGTTTGAGAGGTTGGGGATGATGGTGGTAGGGTTTCCAAGAGTGAACAGTACCAGAGCGTTTTGAGAGGAGGATAGTTTTGATTAGGGTTCCCCAAGTGGATTAGGGTTAGGCCATTGGGCTTAGGCCCAAGTGTATTTGCTAAGCACTACATCCCAAATTGCTTCCCCAACCCCCTGGCGTGTGAGTCTGAGTGATAGGAGTTGGGCCTTAGGCCCTAATTACTAACGGCACCCCCTCGTCCAAGCCCAGTAATGAGAAACAACTGAGAAATTGCTAAGTCAGCACCCCCCCCTGCGTTCAGCTCAATTTTTTTGTTTCTCTTTGGTTAATGAGATTGGGCCTACGCCCTTTCGCTAGTTGCACCCCCAATCAGGGCCCAATGCAGAATGAATTAGATATCCTTGCTGTTTGAACCCCCATTCCATTGTGTTTCTTTTATTTTTCTTTTTTATATTTTCATGTAAATAAATCATAAATAAATGTAAATAATTGTGATTTTAATTCTCCTTTTTTCTACTATGTCATGAAAGCATCTAAAAAATTAAATAAAAATAAAAATGTCATTTTATTTTTGTTTGCTATTTTTTGCATATTTTCCAATTAATTGATTTCTTTTTAATATTTTCAATGCATGCATATCATTAGAAAATTCATAAAAAATGGTAGATTTAGTCAAATAATTCCGTTCTTTTTTCTGTAGACTCGTGATTCAGTGTAGAATTTTATAGTGCAGAAACATTAGCTTAATCATGCATTTTCATTTTAATTGCATTTTTCCACTGTTGTTGATGTTGAATAACTGGTTTGTGGATATGGCTGGTTGCTGAGTTTAGTTCTTTCATCTGGTGTGGAATTTTATTCTGATTTTTCAGTATGTTATCCTAGAGCCATGTAGGTCTCCCATTAGATTTGTGATAGATTTTTGTAGGGTGTTCTGATAGGAGTTGTCTGAGCCTGAAGTTAGGAGAAGTCTTGATGACTTCTGACTTTGAAGTTCAACTGTGGTTGAACTTCAGAGATAGTCTCTTGTGGTTTGTGGGCCTGTGGGTTGCTTCTCAAGGTGGGAGCTGATGGAGGTCCTGTTGGAGCTTGCAAAGATGCAGTGGATTGAGGCTTAGTCTAGGAGCTTGTTGTCTGTTTGCGAGGTTCGAGATCCTGAAGTTTGAAGGGAGTTTATGGTACTTTCCTGAGGAAGGCACTATGAATGACTTTCATTCTTTCTTCTCACCTCTTTCTTAAGTATCCAATGATGTCGGAGCCGACTTGTGAGTTTAATTTCTCCTGAGGAGGAATGTAAACTGATCACATGTTGTTGAGCCACATGGGATACGATTTCTAAGTGGAAGTCTCCTAGTACTCTCCTGAGGAAGGTCCTATGGGTCTATTCACTTAGTTCCAGTAGTTTGTCTAGGATTTCTCAAGTACCCAGTGATGTTGGAGCCAACTTGTGAGTTTAATCTCTCATGAGGAGAAATGTAAACTGATCACAGTTGTTGAGCCACGTAGGGTACAATTCCTAAGTGTCAGCCTCCTAGTACTTTCCTGAGGAAGGTCCTGTGAGCCTGCTCACTTAGTTCCCTTAGTGCATATAGGATTTTCTCAAGTATCCAGTGATGCCGGAGCCTTCATGTGAGTTTAATTTCTCCTGAGGAGGAATATAAACTGATCACAGTTGTCGAGCCGCATAGGATATGACTCCTGAGTAGTAACCTCCTGGTACTTTCCTGAGGAAAGCACTATGGGCTTGTCTGCTCAGCTTCCTTTCTCTGGTAAGCTTGTTCTGAAGCTTGGAGACTGGGATTGATTCCTATTGCTTAGGGTTTTGATTAGATTTTTGCTTAGATCTTTGCTTAGGGTGCTGTATAGAGTTTTGTTTGAGAGCTAGATTAAGAGATTGTTTCAGGTTTGTTAGAGGCCCTGCTCAGGGTTAGCTTGCCTTCTCTTTGGATTGTTTGACTTGTGTGATGTTATGTTGCATTAGACTTAGGTATTCATCTAGATAAGTTCTGAATAGGTGCATATTAGAAGTAGACTTTGTGTGCATAAGAAGTTGAGGTGGTCCTCCTTCTGCTTGTTTGTTATTGCGTGGCTTTGCTTGTTGGTATTTGGTAGAGCTGGGCTCCCTTGCCTTTGTGGTTTGCGGCCTTCGCGCCTTGTTTGTTTAGTTGTTGCGTTCATGCATACTTTCAGTATTCCTTTACGTTGCAGTTTCTTGTTTGTCGTTTAGTCCTGTTGCCATGATCCCTTAGGAGCTCTGACTTCTCCGCTGCAGAGTTGTTATGATAGACATTAGGATAGTCAGCCAGGTGTGATAGCAGTAGGTAGATTCCCCTGTTTCTCAGCTATAGTTCTAGGGTTTCCCTTTCCTTTCTGTAGGAGCTTTTGAGTAGCTTGATCCGTAGTTAGCTGAACTACAGCTGCTCTGATTCTTCGTTCCAGACGAAGATATGTAGGCATAGGATGCGATATCCTAGCGAGCACACTAACGACTAACCTTTAGTTCTCTCGCGGCTGTGCGATCGAGACTTTCCCGCTAACGACTAATTGTTACCCCTTTCTCTTGCCCGAGTGCATTAGAGACCAGATCGTAGTTGTAGGTTCCCGAGCCTTAGAGACCAGTTTGTTTTCTCACTGCTGTGTGAGAGCCCCTGTTTACCCGTAGTTAGCCGAACTACGTTTGCTCTGATCTTCCATACCAGATGGAAGTACGTAGGCACAGGACGCGATGTCCTGGCGAGCAACCTTTCCCCCGTTTAGACGTAGGAAGTCGAACTACGTTGACTCTGACTTTCCCATTGCACGAGGGAATACGTAGGCCCAGAACACCGTATGTTCTGTCGAGTCCTGTCCTTTTTATTTTCTTTTCAGACCAGCCATTAGCGTAGATAGATAACACACCCTTTTACCTATAAACACCAAGCGTGGATCCCATCGAGTACGATGGACGTGAGGGGTGCTAATACCTTCCCCTTGCGTAACCGACTCCCGAATCCAGGTTTTGGTTGCGATGACCATACCTTTTTCCCGTCTTTGCGAGGTTTACTTCGAGCGTTTCCTTTCCCGCTCTGAGGGATAAATAACGCACGGTGGCGACTCTCCTGTCAAGCCGGCGCCGATTTTCGCAGTAGCGACACTCATGATATGTTTGAGTCTCTCAAAATGACTCATGAGGGAAACTCTCAGGTGAAAGAAACAAAGGCTCTGGCGCTGATACAGAAGTATGAAACGTTCAAGATGGAAGAATCTGAGAACATTGAGACTATGTTTTCCAGATTTCAGATTCTAACAGCTGGGTTGAAAGTTCTGGACAAGGGCTACTCAACATCTGATCATGTCAAGAAGATCATCAGAAGTCTTCCTACCAGATGGAGACCTATGGTGACTGCATTGAAGCTGGCCAAGGATCTGAACAAAATCTCATTAGAAGAACTCATCAGTTCTTTGAGAAGTCATGAGATTGAGCTGGAGGAAGATGAACCCCAGAAGAAAGATAAAGGTAAATCCTTAGCTTTTAAATCTAACAAATCTGTTAAAGCTTTGCAGGTAAATGAAGAAAGCTCTGAGGAATCTTCTTCTGAAGAAGAAGATGAACTATCCATGCTGTCCAGAAGGATCAACAAACTCTGGAAGCACAAAGGGAAGAAGTTCAACAACTTCAGAAGATCTGATCAAAAGAGAGAATCTTCTGGACACAGAAGATCTGGCAAGAAAGAGTTCACTTGCTATGAATGTAAAGAACCTGGACACTACAAGAGTGAATGTCCCAAACTTCAAAAGGAAAAACCCAAAAGGAAGTTTGATAAAAAGAAAAAGGTTCTGATGGCTACATGGGATGACTTAGATGAATCTGAATCATCTTCTGAATCTGAGGAAGAATGTGCAAATGTTGCGCTGATGGCCAACACAAATGATCAAGATGAAGGAACGTCATCATCTGAATCTGAGTCAGAATCAGACTCTGACTCTGAAGAGGTATTTTCTGAACTCTCCAGAGCTGAACTTGTTGAAAGTTTATCTGACATGTTGGAAAGCTACAGCAAGATTAAACTCAAATACAAGAAGCTGAAAAGCAATCTTGAATCTGAGATTGATCTTCTGAGAACAGAACTTGTTGAGCAGAAAGAAATAAATTTAAAACTCAAAAATGATTTAGAAACAACTCAACAAGAATCTGATACTGAAACAGAGTCAAGTGAAAATATTTTAGAAAAATATGACTCCAGTTTTAAAAGATTCCTCACTAAAAGCATAGACAGAAGCAAAATGGCTTCTATGATCTATGGTGTTAGTGGGAACAACAGAAGAGGCATTGGATGTGAATCTTCCTCTGGAAGCAATCCAAAATCTGTTGATAAACTCTTCATCAAGAAGACTCCTCTGTATTCTCATTTTAAGTTTGGTCATCTGAATGATATTAAACATACAAGCTCTGAAAAGAGTACTTATGTGTTTAAGCCAAGGGCTAGCCAGAATAAACACTATGTTGAAAAACAGAAGTTTAGGCAAAACCACAGAACATCTAACCCCAAAGGACCCAAGAAGATCTGGGTACCTAAAAGTAAAATAATACCTGTTGCAGATGTTCTTAGCAGCAAAATCCAGACACCAATCATGGTACCTGGACTCTGGATGCTCACGACATATGACGGGCGAAAGGTCTATGTTCCAAAGCCTGGAACTTAAATCTGGAGGGGACGTGAAATTTGGAGGGAACCAGAAGGGCAAGATCATTGGCTCTGGTACAATAGGTAATGGTAACCTACCCTCTATTTCTAATGTTCTGTTAGTTGAAGGATTGAAACATAATCTATTGTCCATAAGTCAATTAAGTGACAATGGTTATGATATCATCTTTAATCAAAAATGTTGCAAAGCTGTATGTCAAAAGAATGGTTCAATCCTATTCAGTGGAAAGAGGAAAAACAACATTTACAAAATTAACCTTTCAGAACTTAAAGTTCAAAATGTAAAATGCCTTTTATCTGTGAATGATGAGCAATGGGTCTGGCATAGAAGATTGGGACATATTAATATGAGACGTATATCTAAGATTAATAAACTCAATCTGGTCAGAGGACTCCCTAATCTGAAGTTCAATTCAGATGCTCTGTGTGGCGCATGTCAAAAGGGTAAATTTTCAAAATCTCATTTTAAACCAAAAAATGTTGTTTCCACTTCTAGACCATTGGAATTACTTCATATTGATCTGTTTGGACCAGTGAAAACTGCATCCATCAGAGGTAAGAAGTATGGGTTAGTCATTGTAGATGACTACAGCAGATGGACATGGGTAAAGTTTCTAAAACACAAGGATGAGTCTCATTCTGTGTTCATTGACTTCTGCAATCAAGTCCAGACTGAAAAAGAATGCAAAATTATTAAAGTCAGAAGTGATCATGGTGGTGAATTTGAAAACAAATATTTTGAAAAATATTTTTCTGAAAAAGGAATTGCACATGATTTCTCCTGTCCTAGAACTCCACAACAAAATGGAGTTGTAGAGAGGAAAAATAGAACATTGCAAGAAATGGCCAGAACCATGATCAACGAGACAAATCTGGCAAAATACTTTTGGGCAGAAGCAATAAATACAGCATGTTATATTCAGAACAGAGTGTCTGTAAGACCTCTTCTGGAAAAGACTCCCTATGAATTGTGGAGAAACAGAAAGCCCAACATTGCTTATTTTCATCCATTTGGATGTATTTGTTATATGCTTAACACTAAAGATCATCTGAACAAGTTTGATTCCAAAGCACAGAAGTGTTTCATGCTTGGTTATTCTGAACGCTCTAAAGGCTACAGAGTATTCAATACTGAAACACAGATTGTGGAAGAATCTATTCATGTTAGATTTGATGATAAGCTTGGCTCTGAAAAGCCAAAGCAAGTTGAAAGTTCTGCAGATAGAGAAGTTATTCTCACAGACTCTGAAGGCTCAGAGGCAGACAAGACTGAAGACAAAGACTCTGAAGCAAACCCAGATGCTACGCCTCTAACTTCCCAACTTGACAATCTGCATATTTCTGAAAGACCAACAGTCAGAGGATCTTCTTCCAGAATGAAAGCTTCTCATCCAGAGGATGTGATAATTGGAAAGAAAGATGATCCAATAAGGACAAGAGCATTTCTCAGAACTTCTGAATCTTCCTTCTGTGGCTTAGTGTCAATTATAGAACCAACATCTGTTGATGAGGCTCTGGAAGATAATGAATGGATTTTAGCTATGCAAGAGGAGCTGAATCAATTCACAAGGAATGAAGTCTGGGATCTGGTTCCAAGACCTAAAGGTTTCAATGTCATTGGAACAAAATGGGTTTTCAGAAATAAACTTAATGAGAAAGGAGAAGTTGAAAGGAACAAAGCAAGACTGGTTGCTCAAGGCTACAGTCAACAAGAAGGCATAGACTACACAGAAACATATGCTCCTGTTGCAAGGTTAGAGTCTATACGCTTGCTTATTTCATTTGCTGCACAACATAACATCACTCTTTATCAGATGGATGTTAAAAGTGCTTTTCTTAATGGAATTATAGAAGAGGAAGTGTATGTCCACCAACCTCCTGGTTTTGAAAATGAAAATTTTCCAGATCATGTTTACAAACTGAAAAAATCTCTTTATGGACTAAAACAAGCTCCCAGAGCTTGGTATGAGAGGTTGAGTAATTTTCTTCTGAAGAAAAATTTCATCAGAGGAAAAGTGGATACCACACTATTTTGTAAAACCATTAAGAAAGATTTGTTGATTTGTCAAATTTATGTAGATGATATTATTTTTGGATCAACAAATATTATGCTTGGAAAGGAGTTTGCTAAATGTATGCAGGCAGAATTTGAGATGAGCATGATGGGAGAACTGAGATTCTTTCTGGGAATCCAAGTAAATCAGACTCCAGAGTGCACCTACATACATCAGACCAAGTATGTTAAAGAGCTTCTGAAGAAGTTTAACATGCTGGATAGCAAAATGGCAAAGACTCCAATGCATCCTACAAGCACTCTAGGTAAGGAAGAGGTAAGTAAGAAGGTAGATCAGAAACTCTACAGAGGTATGATAGGATCTCTTCTTTATTTGACTGCTTCTAGACCAGACATTCTGTTTAGTGTTTGTTTATGTGCTAGATTCCAATCAGATCCTAGAGAAACACACTTAACTGCTGTTAAGAGGATTCTAAGGTATCTGAAAGGTACTGCTAATGTTGGTTTGTGTTACAGAAGATCTGACGAATATTCACTAGTTGGATTCTGTGATGCTGACTATGCTGGAGATAGAGTTGAGCGCAAAAGTACTTCTGGAAGCTGTCAGTTTCTTGGAAGTCATCTGATCTCGTGGTACAACAAGAAGCAACCAACAATTGCACTATCAACCACAGAGGCAGAATACATTGCTGCTGCTGGATGTTCCACTCAGATGCTCTGGATGAAGAGTCAACTAGAAGATTATCAAATCTATGAGAGTA
This sequence comes from Lathyrus sativus, assembly GCA_963859935.3. Lineage (NCBI taxonomy): Eukaryota > Viridiplantae > Streptophyta > Magnoliopsida > Fabales > Fabaceae > Lathyrus > Lathyrus sativus. The sequence goes on along the minus strand of OZ012739.1, from coordinate 289,739,250 downwards.
ATCTTTCTATCTTCTGTGATAATACTTCTGCTATATGTTTATCCAAAAATCCAATTTTACACTCTAAGGCCAAACATATAGAGATTAAACATCATTTCATCAGAGACTATGTTCAGAAGGGTGTAATAAATTTAGCCTTTGTTGATACAGATCATCAATGGGCAGATATTTTCACAAAACCCCTTGCTGAAGATAGGTTTAAGTTTATTCTGAAAAATATTTGTATGGATTTTTGTCCAGAGTAATATTTCTCAGAGTCAACTTCTCAGATGCTAAGTGTTTAACACTCTGAAGTATTTCATCTGTCTTGCTTGTTTAATTTATCTGTGAATTATTTTTTTTTGTGTGAAACTCTGAACTGACCATCTCAGAGGATCTGAAAGTTGAAAACGTTTCATTTCTTAAGAGTTATAGAATCACATGCAAGCAAACACGTGTCACTCAGAATCTGAAAAGATGGAGTACACCTACTGATTATGACGTTTAAGGTATTGCTTTGAAAATCTCAATCTGTCTTGATTTTCCCCCAAATGTCATATCATAATTAAAAATGATTACTTTTCATTTAATGCAAACGTGCGTATGTGTCCTATGTGTGTCTGTTGTGTTTCCCATGCTTGCTTTATTTGTCTATATAAACCATTCTCATAACACATTCACACTTTTCACATTCACAAACACATATGCGCTTTTGTTTGTTGTTCTCTCTCTTTGCAAACCCTAAAAGAACTCAGAAACCTTCATCTTCTTCATCATCGTCAACAATGGCATCTACTTCAAACGCTGTTACTACCAAAAATGCTACCACTGTCGAAGAACCAGTACGCACTCTCCTAACTGCTGTTGATTCACTAGAAGTACTGTGTGAAAGTTTCGTGGACTTAGAAGATCTTGCTGAAAATGGGTTTGATCTGATTTCTTCAATCAAAGCACAAGGCTGGGACGGTTACTTTGACAGGCTTATGGGTCCTGTGTATCCAACGTTAGTGAAGGAGTTCTGGATCCATGCATTTGCTACTCCAAAGTTCATTCACTCCTCTGTGCTGGGAAAAAAGATAGTTATCACTGAAAACCTGATAAGGAAACTCATAGGTTTTAAGGCAACTGATGGAGTAACCTCTCTGTCTTCTGCGCGTGAAGACCTGAAAGATGTATGTCAAGAAATCTGTACTACTGGTGAACCTTGTAAGAAGGATAATGTCTCAGACTTTGCTGACATTATGGATGTTTGCATGACTACTATGGACAAAGAGGCTGCTGACGCTGTTTGGAAGAAATATCTTTACAGACTGAATAGGGAGGCTTTGAAAATCAGGACTCAATGTCTTAGATTGTCAAAAGTAAGGTTTGCTGCTTATCAAAAACGGATTAAGAGAAACACTCCTCCTATTCTTCTTCTAGAAGCTCCTCCACCTCCAGAAATTCCTGCACCTGATGTTACTCAGACTGTTTCAGAATCTACTGTTTCAGAATCTACAGATCTTCAGAAGGATGTCAAAGAACTTAAGGATTTTATGGTTGATCAAAAGAAAACAAATAAAGAAATGAAAACTTGGATGGCTAAGCAAGATGAAAATTCAGAAAGGATTACAGCACTGCTGCAACTCATTGCTTCTCAACAAGCCTCATCTGCTAAACCTACTTGATGTTTTGCACAAGTTTTTCATGTTTTGCTTTGTTTTGATTTTCTTCTGTTATGTTTTGTATGCTTTTATCTGAATCTGGATGTTCTCTTGACTTACTGACAATGATCTTTTTGCTTATCTGGATATGTGTTTCTTCTGCATCTTTACTGTCTTTTAAAATTCTTTTTGATTATGACAAAAAGGGGGAGAAACAAAATAGAATCTGATTGTTCAAATCTATAAGCAATTATCTGAACTAAGTCAGACATGTTACTAACATTCTTTGAATTTAAGTGTCCCAGATATTATTAAAAAATCTGACAAATTTCATTGAAGTTTTTTCCTGAGATCTATCTTTTCAGAAACCTGATCAAAAATAGCTAAATCTGAGTAGACCAGACTCTGATATCTAACCTTGAGTACTATGATCTAAAAGATAACTCAAGACAGGAAATGGCAAGATAAACAACCAGGTGTTCTGAAGTTGTTCATCTGGCATCAAGCTTTAATATGGCATCAAGTTTTGACTCTAGAAGTCAAACATATGTCAACCAGGCTTCAATCAGGCTCTGAATCTGAAATGTACTCAACCAGAAAGGGAAGTATCTAATTCCATTAGAGTATTCATTTCAGGGGGAGATTGTAAATCTCAGGGGGAGTAATTTTAATTCATATTTTTATTGAACAAATTTCTCATGTTTTGTCATCATCAAAAAGGGGGAGATTGTAAGAGCACAGATTGTGTCTTAGTAATATCTCTATGTTTTGATGATAACATTAATGATAATTTGTATACAAGAATTATACTCTCTAAATTTGTTCTAAACTGTTTTCTACAGGCACAAAAGATTTTAATCTTAAAGAGCAAATTTGATGTGAACAATAAATTCTGAATGGCTCAAGAGCATCTGAAGATTAGAAGAATCTGAAGTATAAGAGCTTAGTCATCAAGATTCTGAAGATACAACACGCTGCATATATTATCAAGAATCTGAATGAAAGAAGACTCTGAGTGAAGAGACTCTGAATGAAAGAAGACTCTGAGTGAAGAGACTCTGAATGAGAGAAGACTCTGATCTGAGTGAAGACTCTGATCTAAGAGCATGTTACGCTTCAAGCACACAGCTGCACCAGACTCTGATTCATCAACATCTGAAGAACATCTTAGGCTCTGAAGTTTCCAGAAGATTCTGAAGACTGAAGACTCTGATATTGATTGTTGATCTGAACTATCTGAAGAATTATTTGAAGAAGATTATTTTAATATATCCGTTGGAATATGCCAGCAAATCTTTCCTTAATTGGGATAGACATAAATCTCTGCAAGAATATTATTCCTCTGATACATTCCATATATGGTATAATCACAGCTCAGCAGACAATTGCTACACCCACATTTTGTGCGCCGTCTCTCTGCTGCAATAGTACAAAGGACTGTACCTTTTTGATATTGGAAATATCTTCTCCAACGGTAAAAATATTCTCTCCAATATTCAAGTGGCTATATAAAGGAAATCATAGCTCATTCTTCAAGTGACGAAATCATTGCAAGAAACACTCTCACGCGAAAAACTCTCAAGCTCTCATATTCTTTGCTGTTCATACATTGTTCTAAACTTAGAGAAATAACACAGTTGTGTTTATAGCTTTCATAGAAGCAATTTATTACTCTTACATTGTATTACATTAATTTGTAAAGGAAGTTTTCCCTTAAGAGGATCTAGGTTAGATCAGTAGCTCTTGAGAAGACTAAGAACAGTTGTTCTTAGGTGTTGTTTTCCTTAAGAGGATCTAGGTTAGATCAGTAGCTCTTGAGAAGACTAAGAACAGTTGTTCTTAGGTGTTGCTATTTGTAATCAGTTGATTTGAATAGTGGATTAAGTCCTTGTTGAGAAAGGCAAATCACTCTTGAAAAGGGTGGACTGGAGTAGTTGAGTTCAACGAACCAGGATAAAAATACTTGAGTTTTTATCTTTGATTATTTTCTGTCATACTTATTCAACCCCCCTTCTAAGTATTTTCTCACCTTCATCTTTCTCCTTCACCTGCTTTTGCAATTCCGTATTCTCCTTGACAGAAGCACGAAACTTAGTTTCCCACATCTTTTTCTCTTGCTTCATCTCGGCCAAAGCATCTTGAAGGGTCTTCACATCATCAGAAGAAACAGGGAGTGGCGTAGCGGCCATTGTAGTCATGGGTTTCTCAAAAGGATAAGGAATTTTGAGCTCCTTAGCTCTCTTCTCCACCCAAAGCGTATAAGGTTCCAAGGCAATGCAAATTTGTCTTCCAAGCTCTCCTTTAACCATTCTATGAATCTTGGTCCAAGCAAGAGCCATTCTTCTCCTCAAACCAAGAGAGTCATTCCTTCCTTGAAAAAAATAAACCCTCTAATAGAATATTTTTAGGCTTATCTCTCAACATATAACCAAGCTGGCGACGAGCTAAACTCAGATTATAGTTATTTTCCACCTTGTGTTCCAAGAAGAGAAACATTGGAGAATTCTCCACAACTATCAATAATCTGGAAATTCTCATAAACAGAAGAAGACCAAGTAATGTCAACATGAGTAAGGGACATGATCCTCTAAGACAACCTTAAATAATTATTGTTCTCTTTAAAAGCAGATGACTATGGCAAGTACAAAATAAAGCACTTGTACAACAGAGGTGTGCAACAAAACTATGGTACTGTTCCCCTTAGAAGTCCTATTATGGATGGAGAAATAGGTGTCACAAAGTAAAGTCAGAACAGGGTTCCCAATCAGGAAAATCCTAATAGCGTTAACATCCATAAAGTTGTCAACGTTAGGAAATAAGACCAGTACGTAGATAAGCAAAGCAAATATAGCCTCAAATTCCAATGTGCTACTAGCATTAGAAAATAAAGTGGATTTCCCAATCAAGAACTTAGAATTCAAACCATTAATACCTCCCTTAAACATCTGATTAACATCTATATCGGATTTTGTCAAATGGGTGGCTGCAGCAATATCTTGGGGCTTAAGAACTTTTTCCAAACCAGTATAAGAAACTTTATTAGAAACTGGTATACCCAACAGATATGCATACTCCTCCAAGGTTGGCATGAGCTGATAATCAGTAAAAGTAAAGCATCAATAGACAGGATCATAGAATTGCACAAGGGTGTTCAGAATTTCATCTTCAATGTTGGTAGAAAGAACAAATAGAAGTCTCCCATGACGAGATCTGAAGCTTGCATGATGAATACCAAGGACACTAGCTTTCTCAAGTCTAAAAGATAAGGAACTCGAAAACCATACTTCTGAGTGTTTCTCATTTCAATATCCATAATCATAATATTTGTGATGTTCGCAAAGGAAAGTCTCTGAGATCCTTAAAAATTAACTGAAACAAAATGCCCATGAATGCATGAGTGCAAGATGCAATACCACAAACAAGACACACAAAGCACACAGGTTCAAAGGTTCGGCACGAGCATGGAGCCAAAAGTAAGAACCAACCCACAATGGTATGTACCAAGGTTATATCAGCACCTGTAGAACAAGGTTCTAAAAAAGTTCCCAGAGTCATAATTACATCTTTTAGATATTATCGGCTTAAACGACTACTCGTCAGCCATCAATATTCTCAAGAAAAACTCGTCTGAGTGTGGTATCACGTAACAACTAATTCAAGTCTACACCTGAATAGCCACCGCACCAAGTCCCTAATAAGGCTAAGATGGGTTAAAGGGTTCTAAGGTCCTCAACTTCTCAAGTTCCCAGGTCGGAAAAAGTAATGCCAAATAAGGCTACTCATATGACATCAGTAATCCCAAAAGGGCCTCTAATGAGCGATTGATCTCAAGTCAGCTTAGTAAGGAGTAGTCCACGTAAGCCAACAAGACTATACCACCCTCCTATCATAAGTGCGCTCAAGTCCGGGTATAAGACTTATCTCACTACACAAATCACCAGACACCCAAGCAGAACAAGCATTAATAAACAAATCAAACAAAAAGTGATAAATAAATCAAAGTAGGCTAAACCTACTAGGAACCAAATATCCCTAACAGAGTTATCACTATTTTGTAGCGGGGAAATTTGTGAGTATAAGTTATTGACTAACTTAACTCAAAAATGCAAGAGTCGCCACCGCACTTTTATTTTATCCAAAGGGAAACGAAAAAGAGAGAACAAAACCTAAATAAGTTCTAAAACAAGAACAAACAAAACAGAGACTGGGTAAGGGGGTTGGTTACGCAATAGGAAGGTGTTAGCACCCAAAAATTCTATAGTACTCTATAAGAGCCCTTTGAAATATCTACGCTTTTTGGTTTGAAAAAGATTTGCTTGAAATGTGATTGGGGAGATGAGAAGAAAAATATTTTTTTAAGATTTTTGTGTTTGGAGTGACTTATGGCCTCATGCCCACGTACCTACAAAGTGCAATATAGGATCAAAACCTCGTAGTTCGTGGTACAAATAACAAAAATGGTTTATTTTGATTGATTTTTAAATGTAAAGATAAGTCGTCATTTTAAGGAGAAAACTACGACTAGTGGCCCACAAGTATAAGACAACATTTGCATCACCTAAAGATGGAGGATTTTGCTTGGATTAAAATCAACAAGTCTATCACTCAACATCTAAGTGGAAAATGTCAACATTTCAAATATTACTGGGAATAGGAGAACTATATCTCAACTATAGAAATGACTCATGTCTAAACTTTATGAAAAGTTTTAAAATAAAAAGTGTACAAAGGCACAAAAAGTTTAAATGAGGTGAAGTATGTTTTATATCTTCTTTTTTTTTAAATTGGTCCAAAATATGATTAACATTGATTGACATTTATTAAAGAAACAAAGTTTGAAAATCACTTGACAAAAGTCAAGGTTTTATTGTGAAAGCGGTTTTAAGTTTGAAAACAAGAAGGTTATTGAAAAAGGAAGAAGATTTTGAAAATTTAAGAAGGGGAGGAGATGAAGTGAATACCCTCGAAAGCAAAATAAAAGCTAGAGATAAGAGGGATCTAACCAAATTGTAGCACACTCCATAGCAAGCCAAATAAGAATTCCATCCATCTCGAAGCATGAGCAAGTGAGCAAGCCAAATAAAGGCAAAGATCCATAATACTCCAAGCATAGAGAAAGAGACCTAATTCTAAGTCCAAGGGTCCAAGAATAGTCCAAGATCTAAGAATAGTCCAAGAGCATAACCACAAAATTAAGAGCACCAAGTTTTTTTTAGAGGTTTAATCCTTTATTAGTGTTTTGAACAAGATATGGTCTAAATGGACAAAGGAAAAAGGCGGAAAGATAAAACATGTGTCCAAACGGATAAAAGAAAAATAACGGAAGTATAAACAATAATATGGTATGAGATGATAATAATGGAGCATAAAAATAAAAGAGAGGAAGGGAGCAAGAAGAAAAACATAAACAAAATTAATACAATAATATTGTTAGTGAGTTAGTGATTAGTTGTTAGAACAAATGATCAATGATGATTAACTCATGCACTTAGAACAAAGTTAATGAAGACTCATTAGAAGATTGATAAAATCAAAGCCTCCTAACAACAAGTTTCATAAGTGATGGACCTAAGACAAATAATCAATCATACTTGAACTTTCAAACATAAGTTTGAGCCACGAATGATCACTTCCCGATTATGGGACAATTTAGCGTTATGTTAAGCAATCATAATCAAGTTTATGTAGAAACCACGACTATCTAAGGCCGGTCAATGAAAATGTTAGTGCTAATGCATGCTAGAGAAGTGATATGTATATTACTCTCCGAAAGCAATACCGCACGAAAAGAAAATAGGAACGATCTCATCTTCATCAAGAACTTGGAATAAGTTCAAACGATATCGAATATTTTCATTGATCAAAAGAAAAAAGGAGAAGAAGAGAGGGAAAACCAAATTGAATTACAATTTCAAGGTCATTCCATATTTAAGTTCATCCACTCATCTTGGTGGATTAAAGCACTAGACATATCATTAACTCAAAGCACCTAAAATAAATTGAACAATTCACATTAAAGATATATTTAAATTAGTGAATGTTTATCCAACTTCATCTACACCCTAAGTCCAATGAATTTAAACAGGAAAAGGACCTTTAAAAGTGTATTCCAAAGCAAAAATCAAAAGGAAATGGAAGAAGAAGAAGAAGAAGAAGAAAGAACCAAAACAGTCCCAAAACAATGCCAAAATGCCAAAATTGCTACTGTGTAATCGATTACCACCAAGAGAGTAATCGATTACCACTGCTAAAACAACAACAAATCCACTTTAAAATTGTGCAAAACTTGATCAATCATTTCTTCAAACACCTCATGATCAAATATTCAATTGAGCACAAAAATTCAAGTAAAATAACATAAATATACACCAATAGAACATAATTTGTAAGATCCAAAGATCAAGAAACAAAAAATCAACAATAGATCATATTGTGAAGGGTGTATCAAGAGCAACAATGGTGGGTCAAGCAATTACCACTTCATATCTAAAAAATCTTTAAATCAACTCCACAAACCATACTCCAAAGCCTTAATCTACTGAAATTGATGATGAAAAAGTGAATGGATGAAGGTTTAGCTCAAAGATTAGTAAGTTTTAGTGACGAACTTACTAAATTTCAAAGGAAGAAAGAGCTTTGGTGAATTTGATAATTGGAGAAAAAAAGAGAGTCAAGAAAGAATTTGACAAGGTGAATTTGGCTATCAAAAGCTTGTGAAATGAGATAAATGAGGCCCTCTATTTATAGGAGTCAGACTTGGAAAATTTTGTGGATTGAAGTTCGGTTTGGAATCAAAGTTAGGCTTGGAGTTTAAATTTGGAGGGAAATTAATGATCAAGTGGTGATTAGTGAAGGTGTATGTGTCATACCCCAAATTTGTCCTACCTTTTTCAAATTTTCATTTGTCTGACTTTATTTTTATTTCACACCTCTTGCATAGCATAACTTTTTTTCCCAGCATGAATAGTACTTGAAATGATTGGCAAGAATAAATATTCGGATATACAGACAGATCGTTTGAATTGTTTCTCAAATTGTGCGTACAATCAGTGTACGAAAAGTTATAAAATCAAGTTTGCAGAAGCCAATATTCTTGATATATGTTTCGCGTAGTTCAACCCGGTGTGTTTTATTTTAACTTTCAACCATTTTCTGGTCACATTTTTTATCAACTGAGCCTTTTAACTGGTCAAAATTTATTTTTAAATCTGACCAAACGTTGTATTTTTCTGAGTCGTTTATTCCGTGCTGATCATTTTGATATGCTCATTTTATTTTTCGGACACTCCCGCATTTGACTTTTATTCGATTTTAATTATTTTATTATCTAAATAATTAGTTAAATTTAGTTATAATTAACTAATATTTAGATTAAACTTTATTTTTACTATTTGGTTTTTATTTTAATATTTTCAATTTTGTTTCTTGTATTTTCAAACTAATAAGATAAGATAAAATTGATATGATGAGTATTGGATTCTTATTTGTCTCTCTTTTACATAGCTGGCAATAGATAAAAATATCTCCTCTACCCATACAATAAGGAGGACACATGTCCCCATTCCAGAAATAAATCCCTTTTTACAATTACACTAGGAGACAAAAGGGAAGATGGTGGATTAAAAAGAGGAATAAAATGTGATGCTCTTTCCACCACTTGTACCTAACTCACTCACACTCTCATAACAAATATTATACTCTCTCACACTCATAAGAAAACAAAAATAGAGTCTCTCCACTCACTTATAAGATCCTCTCTCTCATTTATATTAAAAGTAAAAAGTTAAAAACTCTCCGAACAAACTGTAAGAAACACAGATTGTTTCTTAGTAATATCTCTATGTTTTGATGATAACACTTATGAATTTTGTATTCAAGAATTATATACTCTAAATTTGTTCTAGACTGTTTGCTACAGGTACTAAAGAAAATATTCTTAAAGAGCAAATTTGGATCTGAACAATGATATTATGAAAGGCTTCAAAGGTTCAAGAGCATCTTAAATGAAGATCTGAACGCTGTCTCCAGAAGAATCTGAGTACTGTCTACTGGAGATTCTGAAGCAGAAGTCTCTAAAGAATAGAAGACTCTGAGAGTTCAGAAGCTTAGTCATCAGAAGACTCTGAAGATACTGCGCTGCATAAGTATTGAGAATCTGATATAGAAGACTCTTCTCTGACAGAACTACACGCTCAAGCACACAAGCTGCATATACTCTGATTCAGCATAATCTGAAGAACATCCCAAGACTCTGAAGATCCAGAAGATCTCTACTCTGGAGATTCTGAAGATCCAGACTCTGATGTTGATAGCTGAACTTACTTAGTGAAGAAGATTTGAATATGTCCGTTGGCATATCTCAACAGCTCTTTCCTCTTTTATGTTAGACACAAGAACACAGACAAAAAGGTTTTATCTGTGCATTCCATTCTAAGGAAAGTTTCTGCAAAGTGAAGACAAAAGGCATCAGGCTTTTTCAGCACAGCCTCCAACGTAAAGACAAAAGGCTCCAGGCTTTTTCAGCACAGCCTCCAATGTTGAGAAGACTTCATGGATCTAAGTGCCTATATAAAGAAGTCCCACTCCATCTTCTTCAGTAATAAACTGCTAGCAAAAATCACTTATCAAAGCAAATCTCTCAAAAGCTCTTATATTCTATTTGCTGTAACATTGTTCTTAAAACTTAAGAGAAATATCACAGTTGTGATAATAGCTTTTTAGAAGCATTCTTACTCTTGTAATAGTTTTTACATTGATCGTAAAAGGTTTCCTT
>OZ012739.1:289693797-289728355 GCA_963859935.3 Lathyrus sativus | reverse complement strand
AGAGTATACAACACTGAGACACAGATTGTGAAGAATCCATTCATGTCAGATTTGATGATAAGCTTGGCTCTGAAAAGCCAAAGCAGGTTGATAACTCTGCAGATAGGAAAGTAGTCTTTATTGACTCTGAAGTTCCAGAAGCAGACAAACTTCAAGTGAAGGAACCAGAAGCAACTCCGGATGCTACTCCCTTAACTTCTCAGATGAATAATCTAAAAATTTCTGAAGAGTCAACTATTAGAGGATCATCATCCAGAATTAAAGCCTCTCATCCAGAGGATGTCATTATTGGAAAGAAGGATGATCCCATCAGAACAAGATCCTTTCTAAGATCATCTGAGGCATCACTATTTGGACTAGTGTCAGAAATTGAACCATCTTCTGTAGAAGAAGCTCTGCCAGACAATGATTGGATTATTGCCATGCAAGAAGAGCTTAACCAATTCAGCAGAAATGATGTATGGGATCTAGTTCAAAGACCTCAAGGATTTAATATTATTGGTACAAAATGGGTCTTCAGAATAAACTAAATGAGAAAGGAGAAGTTGAGAGGAATAAGGCAAGGTTGGTTGCTCAAGGATACAGTCAGCAAGAAGGTATTGATTACACTGAGACATATGCTCCAGTGGCAAGGTTAGAATCTATACGCCTTCTTATTTCCTTTGCTGCACAGAATAACATCACTCTGTATCAGATGGATGTTAAAAGTGTCTTTCTTAATGGTATTATAGAAGAAGAAGTTTATGTCCACCAACCTCCTGGTTTTGATAATGAAAAATTTCCAGATCATGTTTTCAAATTAAAGAAATCTCTATATGGATTAAAACAAGCTCCCAGAGCTTGGTATGAGAGATTGAGTAATTTTCTTCTGGAGAAGAATTTTATCAGAGGCAAAGTGGATACAACTCTATTATGTAAAACCATAAAGAAAGATCTTCTAATTTGCCAAATTTATGTAGATGATATTATTTTTGGATCAACAAAATATTATGCTTGGAAAGGAGTTTGCTACATGTATGCAGGCAGAATTTGAAATGAGCATGATGGAGAACTCAGATTCTTTTTAGGATCCAAGTTAATCAAACTCCAGAATGCACCTACATACATCAGACAAAGTATGTTAAAGAACTTCTGAAGAAAATTCAACATGTCTGACAGCAAGGTGGCAAAGACTCCAATGCATCTACTAGCTCACTTGGCAAAGAAGAGGTAAGTAAGAAAGTAGACCAAAAGCTCTACAGAGGTATGATTGGCTCTCTTCTCTATCTTACTGCTTCTAGACCTGATATATTATTCAGTGTTTGTCTGTGTGCTAGATTCCAATCAGATCCTAGAGAATCACACTTGACAGCTGTCAAGAGGATTCTAAGGTATCTGAAAGGTACTTCTAATGTGGGTTTGTGTTACAGAAAATCTGATGATTTCAAATTAGTTGGATTCTGTGATGCTGACTATGCTGGAGACAGAGTGGAAAGAAAAAGCACTTCTGGAAGTTGTCAATTTCTAGGAAGAAATCTAATCTCCTGGTACAGCAAGAAGCAACCCACAATTGCACTTTCAACCACAGAGGATGAATACATTGCTGCTGCTGGATGTAGCACGCAGATGCTCTGGATGAAAAGTCAACTAGAAGATTATCAAATTTTTGAGAGTAACATTTCTATCTTTTGTGATAATACTTCTGCTATATGTTTGTCCAAGATCCCATTTTACATTCTAAGGCAAAACATATAGAAATTAAGCATCATTTCATCAGAGACTATGTTCAGAAGGGAATCATAAATTTAGCCTTTGTTGATACAGATCATCAATGGGCAGATATTTTTACAAAACCCCTTGTTGAAGATAGATTCAATTTTATTCTGAAAAATATTGGTATGGATTTTTGGTCCAGAATGATATTTATCAGAAGCAAATTGTTCCAGATGCAAAAATGTTTAATTCATCTGAAGTATTTCTTATGTTCATTCATTCTATTCTGATTAATATTTCTGATGTGAATATCTGAACTAACTATCTTTAGAAGATCTGAACGTTGGCTAACGTTTCATTTCTTGAGAGAATTCAGAACAGCATGCAAGCAAACACGTGTCTCACAAAATCTGAAGAGGTGGCGTGTACACAACTGAAAAGTCGTTTGAGGTGAAATTTGAATAGTAAATATCTTGGTTTCCCCCCCCCCCCCAAAAAAAATTGTCAGAAGCATTTATTATTTGAAATGATTTTATTCTCTCCATTTAATGTTGCTCAAACGTGCGTTCTTTCTGTCTTTTGGTGTGCCTATGTGATTAGTATAAATACTTGTTGTGTATTCACTTTCACACTTTTCACTCTCAGAATTTACATGTGTTTTCATCTATTGTTCTCTCTGCATAAAAACTCAAAACCTAAGTGTTTGAAAAAGCAATCTTCAATGGCGTCTTCTTCATCAACCACTGCACAGTTTCAATCTACAATGGCTGCTGTGACTTCAGATAACCTAGGTGTTGCTCCATATACTCCTCCAAAGAGAACTCTCCTTACACCTGTTGATAAATTAGAAGTGTTATGTGAATCCATGGTTGAATTTGATTCTCTGGCTGACAATGGGTTTGATTTTCGCTCCATTGTTAGAGCTCAAGGTTGGGTTAAATACTTTGATAGATTGTTTGGACCAGTTTACCCTCTACTTGTTAAGGAATTCTGGATTCATACATCTGTGTATCCCAAGTTTATTGTATCTTCTGTGCTGGGAAAGGAGATTATCATCACAGAGGATCTGATTAGAAGACTGATTGGTTATGAAGAAACAGATGGTGTTTCACACTTGCCAGCTGGGCGTGTGGATATGGATGAAGTTTATGAGGAAGTTATGACTGCTGGACAAGCCTCTAACAGATTCAAAGATCTGATGCCTGATTACAAGATCTGGGCCAAGATCTTCATGGGATGCATACATCACAGAAAGTCAACAAATTCCCCAGATTATGTCAACAATGAACAGATCTATTTTATGTACTGCCTTAGTCAGAGCAACAAGGTAGATCTGCCTTACATTTTGTTCATGCATCTGTGGAATCACATCAATGCATCTAGAGAATCTGTAAAAGAAAAAGGCCAGAAGATCAGGACTTGGATACCTTTTGGAAGGTTGCTCTCAGATCTTCTCACTGAAAATGGCTTAGTGGCTGCTCTGTATGATGCTGGTGTTACAGAGGAACTAGAGTTCATTATGGGAAAGCCTCTGAACGCTAAAAGTCTTCTGAGACTCAAGATTGTAGATGAACTCACTACTGCTCCAAAGAGGTTAAATATGTCTGATTTGAATAAGAGGGTTCCAGTATCTGACTTTCCTCTATTCTTTGCTGAAGAACCTAGACATATAGTTCTGATGTATATAGAGGAATGCAAAAAGGAAGGAGTGCCTGTTCCAGCCAATGTGTTTCAACTTGTCAAGCAACCACTGCCAGATGCAGGAGAAGAAGAAGAAGAAGAAGAAGTTCCACTTTAGAGGAAAAGATCTCAACCTGCAGTAGAATCTGAACCTGTCCAGAAGAAAGCTAAGATTGCTGAGAAACCCAAGGATCTTTTAAAGAGAAAGGATTCTGGAGAAGCTGCCTCTGCATCTGCTAAGAGGATTAAACTCAAAGGTACAAAGACTTCTGCTATTTTTAAAAATGTTGTTATTAATGATTCATCTATTAAGTCTGTTCCCAAACCACCTGTCACTCAAACAACGTCTGTTGCTGCCCCTAGTTCTGTCTCACCACAAAAGAAAACCACTGCCTCTGTATCAAAACCACCTCAACCCAAAATACACATCAAACACTTCACTCCACGTCCATCACCATCAGTTCCACAACCAACAGAACCACAACAAACAGAATCACAATCATCAGATCTACCACAACCTTCTGAAAAACAAAACTCTGATCAACTACAACCAGAAAACCAAACCACAGAAGATCAACCAGAAAAAGACTCTGTCATACCACCATCAAAAATTCCATCTTCTGAACCTGTAGCACCTGTTACTTATGAACCCATTAAAGTAACTTCTGCTCCTGTTTCATCAGAACCACCCTCACAACAATCTGATACCCCTTCAGAACCTACTCATATCCCTGAGACAGAAGTTCTTGATATCACTCCATTAAAAACAGTGTTTCAAGTCTCTTCTACCTCTTGTACACCTACAACATCCTCCAACTCATCAGAATCAGAAATTCATCCTGATTTTCTAATTAATCCATCTGACAAATACCTTGTACATGAACCTGAACCTGAATCAACCTTACCTACTAAAACTACCATTCCAGACCCTATGCCTCCACCTACACCTTCATCTGAGATGATTGTCCCCACTTTCAATCCATCATCATCTGGTATATCTTGTGCTCAAGTGTCTTCTCTTTATCATAATTTATCTTATGGTTTCAAACTAAAAGATTTTTATGATAGAGTTGAGCCTTCTGAACCTTTGAAACCTCTAAAACCGAAACTCAGACAGGCCCTTCCATCTGTAATCCTTTCATATATTCAATCTATGAACAATGAAGGATCCTTAGCCACCATATCTGCTACATCTGGTAAAGCTATTGTCTCAGCTCTGCAACCTGCATCTGATAACACAGTTGCATTTGATAAACCATCAAACTCTGCTTTCATACCATACTCCAATGCATCTTTTGATGTTGTTTACCCACGCACAAGACCTCAACCAAATCTGTTTAATGCTTTAAACAGATCCTTACCTCAAAAACCAGAAATTCCATTCATTCCATATGTTCCCCCTCCTCTGATTTCCATCTCAAAATCACTGATACCACCAACTCCCAAACCTAAACAGATGACTCTGGAAACCTTGCTTAAACCACCACCCAGACTTAATATTGATCATTTATTTCAAACGTTTTTGCAAGAAATACAGATGTCTTTAGGTACTGTTCAGAAGAGATGCTCTGAAAATATGGATGCAAATGAGACTGACATCATCTGGAAAGGTTTTATCAATAGATTCAACGCTGTAGCTTCTAAACTGAAGAACATATGTTCTGATGATGCAAAGCTCAGAGCTGAAAGAACTCAATTCTGGATTGTCAACAAGACTGAACCTCTGCTTTGTTTGGATGCTCCTCCTCCTCCTCCACCAGAACCAACTGCCAATGCATTGACTATGATTCTGGTAGAACCATCTTCAGGATCTCCAGAACCTATGGCAATTGACTCTGTTTAGGCTGCAGAACCTCCATCGTCTTCATTAGAGATAAAGACAGAAAATCCAGATTTTGGAGACAAGATTGCTGCTCTGGAAGCTGGTCAATCTGAAATAAAATCTTGGATGGCGAAGCAAGACAAGAAATCTGAGGACATGTCAGAGTGGATGTCTAAACAAGATGAGAAGAATGAGACAATGACTAAGTGGATGTAAAAGCAAGAGCAATCATCATCTGAGATCACAGACCTATTGAAGATGCTTTTGTCAAAACACTCTTAGATTTTTTCCTATGTTTGTGCATCTGTTGTTTTGCATCTGATTGTTCTTGTTATATCTTCTGATATTTTCCAATGTACTCTTGCTCTGCTATGTTAAATGAATCAGTTTGTTATTCTCCATTGAATTATCTGTTTCTTGTTCCTTCTACTTGTCTTTATTAAAAGTTTTTACTTTTTGCTTATGACAAAAAAGGGGGAGAAAATAAAGATCTGAACTATTTAATATAATTTCACTAGAATGAATCTTCAGACATATCTACTCTTTCTAATATCTAAATTGACTATTTCAGAACATTTGATAAGAACACTCTATAAAAGAATCTCTTAATTATTACAAAGACAAACAAGATCTGACTCTGAAGATTACTCAAGATAAAAAGGGAAGCTTCTATTCCTTTTTCATATTTAACTCAGGGGGAGATTCATCATCTCAGGGGGAGTTATAATTCTTTATGTTCAATTAAATAAAATTTCTGATACTTTTTGTCATCATCAAAAAGGGGGAGATTGTTAGAACACAGATTGGTTCTTAATAATTACTCTTTGTTTTGATGATAACTGTTAGGAAATTTATATTTAAGAATTATATACTCTAAAATTTGTTTGAGAGTTTTACTGTAGATTGAATTTATATTAACTCTCTAGAAGCAAATCTGCCTTGAATACAAGAAGTTATTCTGACTCTGAAGCGCCAGATGCACCTTACAGAAGAATCTGCTTGCTCCTTACAGAAGATCCTGTGCGTTGTCTCCAGAAGGATCTGAAGAAAGAAGCTCCAGAACATTCTGAGTCAGAAGCATCTGAAGCTGAAGCATCAGAAGTATAGAAGAATATTGATTGAAGAGTTTCTCAAAGCATTAATCTACAGAAGTTTCTGAAAGTACCTACGCTGCCAAGTACTGAAGTTCTGTGTCAAAATGCTCTGATGATCAACACGCTAGAAGCACACATGCTGCAGAAGACTCTGATACAGCTTAGTTCTAAATCTCATTAGAAGACTCTGATCCATTCAGACTCTGAAGAACTTGCTGAAACTGAAGAAGTATTTTCAAGAATATATCCGTTGGAACTATTCAACGTCTCTTTCCTTATTTGTGCTAGACACACTTACACAGACAAAAAGGATTTTTCTGTGCCATCTATTTCAAGGAAAGGTCAGTTGATGTGAAGACAAAAAGGCTCAGACCTTTTGGGACTCTCTTTTCAACGTTCAGCTTGCATGATTCAGCTGCCTATAAAAGGAGATCTTCACTACATTCTTCAGTTACACACTTGCTGAAAAGAAATCATAATACTCTAAAAGCTCTCATTCTTATTCTTCATAGAATCTCATTGTACTTAAACTTAAGAGAAAAATCACTGTTGTGATAAAAGCTTTTTAGAAGCATTAAAAACTCTTGTATTTAATTTACATTGTTTGTAAAGGATATTCCTTAAGAGGATTCAGTTGGAATCAGTAGCTCTTGAGAAGACTAAGAACTGTTGCTCTTAGGTGATACTATTGTAATCAGTTTGATTTAATAGTGGATTAAGTCCTTGTTGAGAAAGACAAATCACTCTAGGAAGGGTGGACTGGAGTAGTTGTTAAACGAACCAGGATAAAAATAATTGTGTGATTATTTTCAAGTCTTAATTTTCCATACTTATTCAACCCCCCCTTCTAAGTATTATCTCACCTTCATTTGTTCCTGCTAGGGATCTTTGGTAAGGAGACTCTCTCTCACCTTATCTTTTCATTCTCTGTGCAAATGTTCTTTCAAGACTCACTAAGAAGGAGGTGATGGATGACAAGATTCATGGACTAAGAGTAGCAAGGAAGTCCCCAACAATTTCTCATTTGTTTTTTTGCAGATGACAGTCTCCTTCATAAGTACCAACTTTCTTCTGGTCAAGTAGTGAATCTGGACAAGTCAGTGGCATCCTTTAGTCGAAATATGGACGAAGAAGCTAGTAACATGATCCAGACAAGGATGAGAGTACATACATTAGCTTTCCATTACAAATATTTGGGTTTACCTGTGGTTCTAGGAAGATCAAAGAAGGAGATTTTTGCTTTGGTTATGGAGAGGGTATGGAAAAAAATTAAAAGTTGGAAGGAGAAGCTCTTATTTCGTGCAGGAAAAAAAGTCTTGATAAAAGTTGTAGCACGGGCTACTCAAAGCTATGTTATGAGCTACTACAAGCTCCAAAAAGGAATTTGCAACGAAATTGAAGGGATGATAGCAAAATTCTGGTGGGGATCAAGGAATTGAGTATGGAAAATTCATTGGTTACAGTGGGATAGGATGGCTAGAACTAAGAAGGAAGGAGGAATGGGATTTCAAGGTATTAATGAGTTCAATACTAGTCTACTTGGAAAGCAGTACTAGAGGTTACTTAGGAACGAAGACTCTTTTGTTGGCAGGGTTCTTAAAGGCATGTACTTCCCAAAATGTGGCATTGATGATTGCCCTACAGGCTGTAATGCAAGTTATGCTCGGAGAAGTATTATGAGCACCAGACAACTGGTCCACCAGGGTTCTAGATGGAGGATAGGAAATGGCTTGAAGGTTCCAGTGGCTAGTGATAGGTGGAGTTCTGGGAATCCTAGCTTTAAGCTTTTGCAATGTAGTTCTACCCTCGATCCTGATTGGAAAGTTTGTGATTTAATTGATTCTAATACTGGTCGATGGAAAGAAGATATGATTTTATCCACTTTTGGGCAGACTGGGGCTTTCTAGATTGTTGGCATCCCCTTATCTCAAAGAATCATGATGATGATCTTATCTGGCATTATGAATAAAAAGGCAATTACTTAGTGAGATCTGCCTACCAGTTGTGCTTGAAGGACCACATAAGCTCAAATCCTGGACCCTCCTTTGACCCAAACCAGAAGTTGTGGAAACTGATTTGGAAAATTCCTCTTCATAACAAAGTCAGGAATTTCATGTGGAGACTTGCTAGAAACATCCTACCCACACGAGACAACCTTAGGAAGAAATGTATTACTCTTGATTCATCATGTCTTTTCTGCAACTCAAAAGCTGAAACGGTGGACCATATTTTTCTGGATTGTGTTTTTGTTAAGCAGACTTTTTTCTCCTCCATCCTTAGCCTTAAAATTCTATCAAAATATGGTATTTGTAGCTGGCTTGAGGAGTCTTTGCCTTATAATGATTCCTTAGTTTGTCAACTTATTAGTGCTACCCTTTATAAAATCTGGCTGGCAAGAAATTCGATTGTCTTTTATGCTAGGACCTCATCCCCTTCATAGGTGGCTACAGAGGCTCTTCACATGGTGCAAGAGTTTATTGCTTCGAATGAAAACAAGAAGCACAGGTCCATTCCCAATACTGATGAGTATGGCTCCAAAGGAAACACTATCATTGTTCAGGTCGACGCAGGAGTTTTTGAAGAAGGTCTATCTGCTTTTAGCTGCATACTCAAGAACCAAGTAAACAAGGTCCTCCTCTCAGCATGCAAATCTGAAAAGAGGCTATTAGACTTTACAACTATAGAATGTCTTACCATTAGGTGAGGTATACAACTTGCATTGAACATTAATATTAGGAATTTCTTGCTTCAATCGGATTCTTTGAATGTTGTTTATTGTATTAATTTGTATCAGGAGTATGCTAGCATTGAACCTATTAGAGGATTGTAGAATTCTCTTTAGAAACTGTTGTGGTAGCAGAGCCAAAAATATCCTTGCTCATAATCCTGTGAGAGTGGAGAAAGTTTTAGGTTCTAGAACTTAATTAGATGATTGCACTTTAATTGATCATCAAGACTCTTTTGTATTTTTGTATTGTCTTTTGTTGTTTAATACAAACATCTTTTCCATAAATAAATAAAAAAAGCTTTTAGGAGAATGTTAAAGAAAATTAATGTTTAGTGAACTATAATCACTTGTGATTTTTGATTTTATATAACCGGATTGATGTTGTGATTTACTATGACAGAAGTTGTGATTTATTAGAAAAACATAACATCATTGGCTTTTCATGTTGGTTCTATGCGTTAGGTGGGAAATGTCTTAAATTCCATTGTCTCTATCCTCCATAATGAAGTTGTTTCCTATTGATGAATGAATATCGTTTTCTTGCTTCATTAAAATAGAAATTAAATTATTTCCACATATCCCAAGCACACTCAAAGGAATTGCTTCAACTAGAGTCAAATTCATGAAGAATAATTGTTTTCTCAATGGTAATTAATCAAACATCATTTCAATCTAATAAAGTTGTGTTTGAAGTAATGTCTATAAACCTGAGTTTGTTGTCAAAATCAATTTTGTTTCGAATCACTTTTGTTAATTTCTCATAAAAGTGAATCCAACATAATTCAACCAAATATTTTTCTTACTTGGTCTTCAAAATATACTCTTCTCTGAATTTTAGATCCGAACTCTCTTAAAAGAACAAATTTTTTAAAAAAAGTATGAAAATTGAAACACAAAAAGAAGAAAATGTTTCCTCCATTAAACAAACATCTAGTGACATTGAGAACCACCCTATCAAAAGTGTGGACCCCATCAACTATGTCCACTCTTACTTCACTCCATTTTTTTACATAATAGTCCAAATCTTATCTTAAGTGCTTTTGTATTTTAACAATAATTGGAACACTTAAGCATTGAGCACTAAAATTGATTTAAAAAAGTTAAAATGGAAAGCATAGTAAGAGATTAAAAAAGTTTAAAGAAAGCTAATTCTATACGTAGCTTCTATGAAAATGATATTTCTCTTTTATATATAGAAATCAACATCTAGAATTGATAGTGATTGGTCCCTCTTTTCTCCCCTCTCATTTCATATCATTATTATTAGATAATAAACTTATTCTTTTCAATATTAAATTCATTAAGTAATTAAAAAATGTTGAGTTGGTGGCATGTCTTTGTCTATTTAATGCACTATGATTCAATAATTGTAGATGTGTAATACATTACTTATTTCCTTATGTTGATGTAAATTGAATTTACACAAAGCAAAATCACATAATATTTAACGTTCAAAGTTAAACCAACTCAATTGATAGATGATATCGAAATATTAGACATGTTTGTCATATTTAAATCTATCTCACAAAAAATTAAAATGGACAATGACAAATATGGTTTAGAGTGGAGACCTAAAATTTTGATCTGTTCTAAAAAAATAAGAGTGAGACAGCACCTCTAAAATCTATAAAATTATAAAATTTATCTTAATGTTTACGTCTGCAAAAATTTAAATAAAGCAAATTTGCGATCTTAAAAAAATACAAACAAAAAATAGTTATTTATGACAAACACATTCGTTTTGCCATCTCAAAGACGTGATTTCATCATTCAATTATTCATATTTATTTGGTTAATAAAAAATGACAATATTTTATTCACATTAATCAATGCATCAATTTATGTTCTTAGAGATGGGATCAATGATTTGTCATATTAAAGAGACATGTTGTACAGAAATTATTTTTGTACTATGGATTTCCACTTCTGTTGAGTCTCAAATTATTCAACCCATATAGAGACGTTTTCCTTTTCTATTAATTTAACTATCAACTATAGATTCCACAACAACAAAAATGAGACAAAAATGTTGGAATACAAACTATCCTAAAATAACTTGTCTTGCATTTAATTAAACTATAGTTAACTAATGTTTAAGTATAAATAACCTCTTTTTTATTTTATCTATATATAGCCAAATTTAAAAAGTAATTTAAAACATGTATTGTTATTGTGTTGGCCTCTAACATTCACATATTTGAAGAAAACAGAGGACAAAGTTAATTAAAGTTATAGGAATGTAAAATTGGGAGAAAGATAAAACTTGATTTAAAAAAAAACAAACATAAATAAAGAAGGAAAAAAATGTTAAATGGCATTATGATTTAATTCAATACTTAACCTAACACATCCATAATATTTTGCAAGAATAATCTTAAACAACTTACAATAACCCAATTAATTTCACAAAATTGGAGAATGAAGCAAATCCTCTAAACTATAATCGACCCATCTTAAATTTTTAATCACGACTCAATCTTGATAAAATAAATAAAAATTCTATTTAATCAACCTGATAAATATTTATAAAATTCTATTTATTTATAATTTAAACGTGACAAATTTTAAATTCAGTGTAGTAATTCTCTAGACGTCTTTAAATAAACACTCTAAAAGATAGTTCTGACTATAATTAACTATGGTTTTAAATTACAGTACCGCGCGCATCAGAAAATATTGAGAAGTCCTTGCAACTATATTACAACCGCAATTTTCAACTGGATTCTCAACGTTTAATGCGATACAAAGTTCGTAACCGTAATTTAAAACTCTACATAACCTCATAAATTGATGAAATGAGAAACCCATAATCACAATGATTCAAGAAAACCAGTTTTTATGAGGACAGAGTTCCTCACTTTGCTAAGATCCCTACCCTTAAGTGTCCTACCAACACCTTCAAAACAGAAAATGAAGAAATCTGACTCCTTGCAAGCCTCCTTGCAATTATCTCATGAGGTGGCAGCCTAGTACCATTCTCCCCATCATCTTCATCTTCATCACTACCTTCTCCACCATGCTTCAAAACTTCATCATCACCACCTTCATGATCATCATAGTAACCATAATTATCATTACCATACCTTGAAACATTCTTAACACTCTTGTTCACCTTCTCACCACCACCATAAATCTTAGACCAATCCGGAATATTAACCGGCGCCGATGATTGTTGAAAACCTTTTGTCTCATGAGACGAATTCGCGCTACTACTCTCACTACTAGTCCTTGGAATCGGAATCGTTCTCGAACCAATCGGAATCGGAAAAGAAGATAGTTCTTTGTTCTTTGCCTTGTGGTGAAAAACTTCTTCACATGTGTAATCTTCTCTTTCTTTCACAACATCCCAAATTTCTTCTTCCTCAAAATCTCCATCTCTCAATGTTCTCCATAGCTCACTATGCTTCCTAACTAGCCTATACTTATCATCCATTCTTTCTCTTCCTACACATAAAAAGTTACAACAAAGAATTTAACTCATATAAACTATCTGCGTAAAAAATTTATATTATACACTGTCAATCAATCATAATCGTCATTATTTTATTTTCAGAGACGCGAGCATAAAATATTCATAATACAAAGTTATGAAAAGGGATTGTTGATAATATATATACCTTTCTTGGAACAAGAAGCTTCAAAGAAAAAACTTTATGTAGAACTTGAATCTTGATACTATAATTTATGAAAGGAGGGTGTAGTTTTATGATGTATTTTTGATGGAGAGAAGAACAAGGACATCCCCACAAGAGGTGAAGTACACAGCAGCAAGGTCCCAAGAGGCAAGAATAAGACAGAACTGATTTTGATTTATGCCTCTATAGGTTCTCTAAATGATGCAATTTCATCTATTTAACTCAATTCATGCATAAGATAACTTTTGATAGTGAAAGGTAAAAGGATTTGGATTTTGTGAAGTAATTTTGTGATACATTTATTTATTTTAATTCTATGATAAATGTTATTTAAAAAATATATATGAAGTTAAATATGTGGTTTTGAAACAATTTTTTTATTTATTTTTCCATTGTAATATTTTTAGCATTCACGTGTTCAGAATATATTGATGATCAAACAATTTTAATTTTTTTTAACCTAAAATATCAAATTTAAACTTGAATAATTAAATTTTCACATTCTACGATGTAAATTTCGTTTTTTAAAAGTAAATAAATAAAATTTCTTCCGATGTTTTTGTATAATTTATCAAATATAATTTAACGATTTTTTTTAGTGATATTATGTGACAACCTATATGTATTAGAATCTTTAATGTGAAATGAAAGAAAAAAAGAATGATTGATGTTAAATTTCATGTGACATAGGTGGTGAATAGTGGATGCTTTTTAGTTGTGTTTATTTTCATCTTTTTAATATTAATAGTAAAGTTATATATTTTTTACTTTTCTTTTGTGGGGCTAAAAATAAGGTTTCTTTTCTTCATTTATAGTTTTCACAAGGCCACTTGTCATGATCACATTCATATAACACTTTTTGTCCTTCAAATTTACCCTTGGTAATTTCTATAGAACATAGGTAAATTGGCTTTTAATGTAGCATCAAAGGTAAAAACTTTAGGTTAATTTTACTAGTGTAATAAATTTTGTAGAGGTAAATGAGTGCATTGAAATGATGGTAAAGGTACAGTCATTCCATTGTGAATGGGTGGTTAATAGATAAAGGTGGTTATTGTCATGGAAGCAGACAAAAATGTCAATGTTTTCAATGGAAAAAT
Organism: Lathyrus sativus; assembly: GCA_963859935.3. NCBI lineage: Eukaryota > Viridiplantae > Streptophyta > Magnoliopsida > Fabales > Fabaceae > Lathyrus > Lathyrus sativus. The sequence continues at coordinate 289,714,604 of OZ012739.1, read as the reverse complement.
ACAAATGTGATTTTGTTTAAATTAAGAAGGCAAAATTACACCATGTTTTTTAAATTATTTTTTGTGTGGTAGGATGGTCTTTAATTTTCTTTTTAATAATTTGGCCAATTAAATTTTATTAAAGAGAATTTTGTCATTCATTGTTGTCGTTTTTTTAAGAATTAGTTTATGTAATTATATGTAAAAAAAATACTCAATATATAAAATTAAAAATAATATAAAGTTGATTCAATTGATGTGTATTATATATTTGTTTTTTTAAAATATATAGTTTAAATATTTTGTTTTTTAATTTAATTCTTTAATATTAGATGAAAAAGGTATTTTAATTATTTGGTGTTTGATATAAAATAAACTTATTTTTTTTCTAAACGATTAGTTCATTTAAATTATATATATTTAAAAAATAAATATAAATAAATAATTTGAGAAATTATTTTCAAATTGTTGTTCTATTAATGCCCCCATTAATTAACTAATTTTGATGTTATAGTACCAATTTTTTTATCTATATAAAATGAAAGGAATTATTAAGCAATGTAATACTTTTAAAAAACTTTATTTTGTCCTCTATTATTGTTCCATAATTTATAGTAGGAATTAATGATATATTAAATTGGTACTCACTTGCAACCACAAATAGTAGGTGCATATTTATTTATTGATATTTTACCTAAAGGTACATATATATTTATTTTTCAAATAAAAAAGTACAAATATAATTTAATATAAAAGAGGAGTTAGATGTAGTACAATATATATATATATATATATATATATATATATATATATATATATATATATATATATTATATATATATATATATATATATATATATATAGTTATATATATATATTATATATATATATATATATATATATATATAATATATATATATATATATATATATATATATATATATATATATATATATATATATATAGTTAAGAAAGAAATAATAATATTAATAAATAATATTTTAAAAACACTTGCAAAAAGGAAAAGAAGAAAATTGATTCACGCAAATTTTATATCTGGCTCATATTAATAATTAAAACACGAAGCCAAATGAAATCTTTGTAAGTGAGGAATCACATGGTCTAATTGCATATAGCTGACATTCAATGTATTTGGATACTAATTGCCAAAGTTGGAAAATAAAACATTATAATAAAAAAATTGGTAAATAAGCCAAAAACAACTTGTTTTAAATTAATATAAAGATTCTATATGAATCATGATAACTAAAGAATCGCGATGTTTTTCAAAGCAGGAAAAAAGTCATGTTGCTAATTAAGCTGAAATCTGCACTTGGACAGTTGATTAAAATGGCGGCTATAAATTAAAGTGGATGAGGCATATAGTGTGGGACAAGAAAATTAGTGTTTCCACGATTGTTTAAAGTATGACGAAGCTATCGTACGCTATTTAGTTCAGTAGGGATTGATACTAAATTTGATAGAGAAAATCACGGTTTGATTTTAACAACTGTAATTGGGAGAGAGCTAAAATCACTTGATGTCAAAACTAATCTCGAATTATATTAGTTAATCCAGTGAACCGGATACTAGTGGTGCAGACAAAAAAAGTATAAATGAAGTTTGACCCAAAAAATATAATGATGCATAATTTTTTTTGGTTAAATATGTTTGAAGTCCCTATAAATATGTCAACTTTCAAGTTTAATCTCTAAAAAAATTTGCTTCAAACAATGGTACTCACAAAGTTTTTCGTCCCTAAATGTAGTCTCTCCCGTTAGTTTCCACTAACTGAGGTTATGTGGCATGCGGCCTGTGTTCTATTTATGGTTATGTCAGTTTTGTTTTTAAATTATTTTTTTTAGCGTTAAAATGTAAACCCAAACGCAGTGAACCCTAATACCCTTCTTATTATTTCATTGTGTCCCTTCCATTACATGAGTTCCCTTGCATTATTTACTTTCAACTGATCTCATTGTTCTTCTTCTTATTCGTCTCCCCTCCTCCATCTCTCACATATGTCATCTTCATCAAAGTTAAGCAAGTATGTGTCGTACTATTCCACGAGTGTGACGAACCGTGGAGTGAAAAGGTGTGGATGCAATGTCATATGATTTCGTACATGTGCAAGAAACAGACAGGATAAAGGTAGATTGTTTTGGAGATGCCCGTATTGAAAAAAACGAGGGTACTTGCAATTTATTCATTTGGGATGATGAAATTGCACAAGGAAATGATGATGATCAACGTGTAGATGCTGAATGGAGGAAAGATGGGAGTAAGGTGAGGGATATGCAAGTTGTAGAAACTTTGAAGGAGCTTTATGAATCATCAATGAAGAACAAGAGGTTGGAGATAAAGATAAAGGCAGGGGCATTTTGGAGAAAGCTGAAGATAATTTGTGTTGTAGTTTCATTCTTGGTCAACTTGTATTTGTTTAATTAGGTGTAATTGTTGAATTGATCTTTGTCTTTAATATTAAGTGGATTTGTTTTGTAATGTTGTCTCACTGGGTTTTGTCTGTAATGTTGTGTCATTGATTTTGCAATGTTGAATTGGTATGAATAGAATTTGGTGTAATTGTTTTTGTATTGTTCAATTGGTATGGTATATGATTTGGTATTGTCTGTATTGTTCAGTTATGACCTTTAATATCACACACACAATGGTCCTCAAAATTTTCACACAATCTGACCTATAAATTAGACAAAGTGCAATGTATAATGTTGACATAGTATGATGTGTAATTTTGCAGACAAGGTGACCTTAAAATTTAGACATAAAGTGACCTATAATTTTGGCATAATATGAGCTATAATTTTAGACATAAGGTGACCTATAATTTTGGCATAATTACTTTGGCATAGCATAATTTGTTCAAAACATTACATTAGTGCCATTACATTAGCATACCATAATTTGTTCAAAATACTACATCAATACATTACATTAAGCAAAAGACTACATCGGTACATTACATTGAGCAAAACAGTACATCAGTGACATTACACTATACCATAATTTGTTCAAAAGACTACATCAATACATTACATTGAGCAAAATAGTACATTAGTGACATGACATTACAACAAAATATTTGTTCCTAAACAGATACATTGAGCAAAATATTACATCTTCATTGGGTTAGACCCTTACCAGATGTGTTGTCATCTTTAATTAGAACCAATGGGTCATCAGGTTTCTTTCCAGAGCCAAGAATGTTCTTTCTTCCTAAGTGGCATTTTCTTGATGAACAGTTGGCTTAGATACCATTGGGCAAGTTACATTTCCCTCCTTGACAATTGCATCAGTTACAATTTGCTCTGCTACATTTGCTTTCTTGGAAGTTGCTTTTCTTGACTTGGCAGTTGCTTCCTCAGTGATTGTTGTTTCATTGACAGTTCCTTCCTTGACAGTTGGTTCCTCAGTGTCAGTTGCTTCATTGACAGAAACTTCCTTGTCAGTTGGTTCCTTGATAGTTGATTCCTTGATTGTTGTATCTTTGACAGTTACATCTTTGACTTTTCCCTCCTTGACTTTTGTCTTCTTTATTCCATCCTTAGTTGTACAATTGTTGGTAGATCCCTTAGGCCTTCCCTGCATGAAACAAGCACAACATTAACATTGTTACCTATTCTTATAATTAATTACATACAAGCACAAAATTTTAGTTAAACATTACCATTTTTTTTTGGGTGCCAAATTGACTTTGTTAGTCTGACTTGCTTGTGTAGGCATCTCTTGAGATACTTGTGTAGGTAAGTCTTAACTGACTTGGGTGGGCCTCCCTTGACTAGCCTGGGTGGGAATCCCTTGACTGGCCTGGTTGGGCATCCCTTGACTGGCCTGGGTGGTATTTCCAAAGGGAACAAGCACAATTTGCTTGTTCTTTTACATGAGTAGTACCCTCATCATTTGCAACTGGTCCATTTTTTGGTTCTCCGTCAATTTCATTATCAAACACTTCATCAAGCCCTTCATCAAACCCTTTCATTCTTTGCTCCTCATTATCATCAAAGTGAACACCTCTCACAGATTCATCACTAGCTTCACTCAATTTTTCACCATCTTTATCACATTTGATTCCTTTTCCCTTCTCTCTAAACCAATCCATAAAAGTATCATCTCCTGTACTTTAGTCTCACAAAATATCTCAATCTCACACTTATTTCCTACAGCATACATGGCTAACTCAGAAGCATCTCTGTCATCCCTAAATGGTTTTAAGTTTTGTTCAAAGGATCCTCCATCATGTTTCTACCACATCTTAACACAACCTATATCAAACTCAGGTTCAATCAACTTAACTATGTAACATGCTTCAAAGAAAGACTAGTAATCAGGACCTTGACCAATAAAAGCACATACTTCCCCTCCCTCATATCTTATGTTAAAGTCTTTTATAAAAAATCCCTTTGAGTAAAATACACCCTTGAACTTATCCATTTCTTGTACACAAAATTTAACCTAGATTTAAAATTTACCATTACTCTGTCAAATTGATTTACCCTAATTTTTTCTAAAATTGACAACAAACCTAATCTATTATACAAATGGTAATAAGATGCAACAAATTAAATAAAACGGGACCACTGAGAAAGCAACGAATATGACATAGAAATAGAATAATAAAAGAGGGAACAAAGAAGATACATAGTACATTACCTGGGACCACTTGCTCGGCTTCTCATGAAGTTTTTTTGGGACCACTGCTATGAAGTCGCTTTAGGACCACTACAAACCAATATTTCTTCTTTGAATAGAGCGAAGAATTTTTCCTTGTTTCTTGACCACAACGCACCTCCAAGATAACAACTAAGAAAACTTATGTTAAGGTACACTAACACTATTGAAGTAGAGTGTTTGTGTCGTGTTTCATTTTCATCAGTTAAGAAGATTACGTTATCAGCAATTCCACCGTGGAAATTTGGCATTTTACATATCACACATAACCAAATAAAATTTTACACCTGGCATGCCACATACACCTCCGTTAGTGGAAACTAACGGGAGGGACCAGATTTGGGGACAGAAAAGTTTGTGAGGACCATTGTTTGAAGAAATTTTTGGAGGGACTAAACTTGAAAGTTAACATATTTATAAGGACTAAAAACATATTTAACCCTAATTATTTCTAATTTATACTAAAATATAATAAAGAGGTGAATAATTACCGAAGTATAAAGATAATAGTGAAAAAAATGAAAGATGAAAGAAAAGCAAAAAGGAAAAAAAGACAACAAAAACAACTCAATCGATAATTCTGATAAATAGGTCTCCGTGTATAAAGATCTAAATTATTAACAAAATCCATTTCATTGAGAACATATTATATTTCAACTGTCAAATCCATCATCAACATATAAAATTTCATCAAAAAAGTACAAAAAAATCACCCCTATACTTAAACTTGTCCTCTAAAGAAAGAAAAGACTCAAAGAACATCCTAGGATCATTTGGAATAATTACCTGTCACCCCAACCACTTAAATATTCTATATCACACAGACAAGACAAACTCATAAGTGACAAAGAGGTGAGAGACTATCTCAACCAAATACACACGTAAAGGATAAGTGATCTTACTAGGATCTGAAATCACCCCTCTCTTAGACAAGGTTTCTCTAGTCAAGAGTATATCTTGCAAAAGTTTCCAAGAGATTATTAAGATCTTAGAAGGAGCCCAACTAATACAAATATGGGGGATTTGACTATTATCCAAATGAGGAGCCAAAGAAGAGATCAAACTAACCCTATAAGTAAGGTATGCGGATCCCATGTAAGAAGCCCCCATCTCCACTTTGCCAAAATGGCAAGATTAAACAATCAAAGATCCCTAATTCCAAACCCCATATTCTTTGGTATACAAACATCTTCCCACTTAATTCAAGATATCTTTGAAGCACCTTTCACCCCCTAAAGGAACCTTTTTGTAACTTAAAAAGCTTCTTACAAACATTTACAGGCATTTTAAAAAAAGACAAGAAGAAGATGTGGATATCATTAAGCACCAAATTAAGAAAAACCACTCTATCATCCAAGTTGACATATATATGCTTTCAAGAATTGAGCCTCCGACAAGTTTACAAAGGGTCTGTTTGGTTGGGGTTTTTGGAGGTGAGGAGGAAGGGGAGGAAATATTTTTAATGATTTCGTTTGATTCAATATTTTAGAGGGGGGAGGGTGGTAGAGGGGATCAGAATCTCTGGTAGAGTAATTTTTCCTTCTCCCCGAATCATAATTTTTCATAGGGGCTAGATGCTACAATATAACTTATTATATTGACGAATTTAACCTTAATTTTTTAAATCATAATTTATCCTTGTGAAAATATTAAAATTTTAGATTTTCTATCTGATTGCTCTTCTTCTGTCTTTTACATTGAAGTTTTCTCTTTTTTCGTTAAAAGTTTGCTTCTACCTTAAGTCAATCTCGTATGTTTCAACCATTGATGCTTTTTTTTTTTCCTTTTTTTTTCCAAATCAACATCATTTTCATATTTTTATACCCTTATTTATTTATTTAAATATAAACTTAATTTATTAAAATATTAAAAGTTCTATTTTAGACAAATTTTATCTTTCTCTTATATTTCTTGTATTCTTATATCTTCATATTATTATTCATTAAATGCATTTAAATTTATTTTGTTTTTAAAATTTTGATGTCAATTTTTAATTATATTAAAGTTTCTTTTATTATAATTTTCTTTACATTTTATTGTAGTCAATTATCTTTTAAAATTGTATATTATTATCGTTACATTTTTATAAAATATTTTATGATGTTCTCTAATTGAATACTTATGTTTTGTTAATGTATTTGTGTTTGAATTATGAATGATAAATATAATTATATTTTGTTAATGAATTTGTATTCAAATTATGTATGGTAAATATATGATTCTTATGATAAAATTACAAAGATAAAAAAAAGTAAATTAATTTTAAAATACCTATCATCCCCTTGTGAATCCAAAAATGTTTATAATTAAAATTTCTCCCCTTCATTCCCCTTTCATATTTTGAACCAAACATGTATGTAATTAAAATTATTCTCTTATATTCTCATCCCCTCCACTCCCCTCCCTTTGTTAAAAATCTCTCTCTGTCCTCCCCTCGGTTGAACCAAACAAACACGAAAGGATTCCAAGTGGTTTCAAGCCGAGGATTAGCCTCCACTACTAACCCAAAATACTTATACGTTTAATCATATTAAGTTTAATATAAATAAAATCTAATGGAAATAATACATTTATTAGTGAAAAGGTTAAGAGACAAGGAATAGAGCAAGAGTACAGGCCCTCACATTTTTCTATATTGTTTAGAGTTTGATTCAATTATTTGTTGAAAGAGGATTAGGAGAGATATATTCTATCTTAATATAGATCAATAGTGTTGTTGTAATCTAGAAGATAATATTATATACATATAAATTTTAATATTTTAAATTTTAGTTTATTTCAATAATATTACAGAACTATATTTTCTTTTGTTATTAGTTGTTGCTCGAACATTTTCTCTAAGTTACGATTGCATTCCACTTCAACTTAAATTGTGATATTTTATCTAGATCAAAACCTCGTAATGTCAAGTCTGCTAGAGTCTGGTGAGATATAATATTCTTCATCAAAAAAATTGTATGTCTTCCACCTATTCTTTATATCCTTTTCTTGAATTAATCATTTGTCTTCTTTATCTTTAACACACTTCACTTGATCCAAATCTCTTATCTTTCTTTCTCTTTCCTTAGCAAGTTTATATATAAAAAAAATTTCCTCATTAGTTCATAAAGATTAGTATAATCCATGAAGTGTGCTTTAAATATTTCCTTTGACTATAAAGTTAATTCGGGAGAGAGCTTGACTATCCAACATAGAGTATTGGTTATCTATGTAAGAATCAAAAGAAAAGCTAAGAGAAGAAATTACATGGAAGCGTCATGAATCAAGTGAAGGCATTTGAAGGGTGAAAAAAAAGGAAGTTTCCAACATAAGATATTAGAGGGAGGGCTTGAACATCTATAAGGAAGTGCAAATGATATGTATAACAAGATGACCCAAGAGATTATAAAAGTAGCTAAACAGACATTGGGAGAATCAAGAGGTTTTGGACCTAAGGATAAATAATCATGGGATGGAATGTAAGTGTTCAAAGTAAAATTAGAATTAAAAATGATTTTTTTAAAATAATAGTGAAGGTGTAAAATGTCAAAACTTGGAAAAAGTATAGGAAAGTTAAGAATGAAACCAAGAAGGCAGTGAGTGAAGCAAGAACCTAAGCTTTTGACGAATTATAAAAATTGCTCTGGAGTGGGCCCAGACCTGCCCACCCATCGGCAGGCCCAACCCAAAAGTATGTGGAGAAGGCCTAACAAGGTCCAAATCCCTCATGTCAGGCACAAAGATGGATTCATCGTGCAGACGTCTCCTCTGTCGGGCAGACCCACATGTCTACCACACGATCCTCACGTGCTCCCCCATGTGGGGACACATCATCAGGCAACTACCCCCTTCCGAAAGAACTGGTCAGCCCACCTTCCGAAGAACACGGGACAGTTGATCTAGGGCAAAAATCATGTGCTGGTCTTCACTACGCCATGTAAGCCCTAGTAGTTACTTGGGTTGGGCATGGCAGCCCAACCCAATGCAAGTAATCGTTAGCCCTACGCTGGAGTCTCTCTATAAATACCTTATTTCACTAGAGGGTCAGGTATTTCATTCTCTACATCATTTCTTTATTTGCTCCTACTCTGATCCTTTACTCACTTAAGCATCGGAGTGCCTTACAGGTACACCCCTCTCCTTCCCCTACCTCCGGTGAACAACTATCAGTTGACGACGTGTGGCCAATCAGCAACCTCTTCTGATTAGGTACGATCAAAAATATTTAGGAACCAATGAGGGAGGAAAAAAAAAAAAATATATATATATATATATATATATATATATATATATATATATATATATATATATATATATATATATATATATATATATATATATATATATATATATATATATATATATATATATATATATATATATATATATATATATATATATATATATATATATATATATATATATATATATATATATATATATATATATATATATATATATATATATATATATACTTGCTAAGGGAAGGGAAAGAAAGACAAGAGATTTGGATAAAGTGAGAGTGTGTTAAAGATGAAGAAGGAAAAGTCTTGGTTCAGGAAAAGGATATAAAGGATAGGTGGAAACGTATTTTTACAATTTATTTACTAAAGGATGTGATATCTCACCAAACTCTAACATAGATGGTATTAGAGAAGAGGATCAAAACTATAATTACTATTGTCGAATTTAGAAATAAGAGGTAAAAGAATCATTGAAAAGGATGAGTAACAGTAAGGTAGTCAGGCCAAACAACATAATCATTGAAGTGTGGAGATTTCTTGGAGATGGAGTTATTGAGTGGCTCACCAAATTCTTTAATGAGGTTAAGAGGTAAAAGAAAATTCTAGATGACTGGAGAAGAAACACTTTAGTTCCAATATATAAGAATAAGGGGATATATAAAATTGTGCAAATTATATAGGGGTTAAAGTTATGAGTCATACCATGAAGTTATGAGAAAGAATGATTGAGCAGAGACTAAGAAAAGAGACTCAATTTACTGAGAATTAATTTGATTTTATGTCTGGGATGTCGACCATGAAAGTGATCTATCTACTGCGACTAGTGATTGAGCAGTATCTGATGGACCAACAAGACTTTAACTTAATTTTTATTAACTTGGAGAAGGTGTATGATAGAGTTCCTAGCAAGATTTTATGGAAACCTCAGGGAAGAAAGGGGTTAGGATTACATATATTCAAGCTATTCAATATATGTATGAAGAGGTGTCAACCATTGTACAAACACAAGGTGAAGAGACAACTAATTTCCCTATTACAATAGGTTTGCACATATGTTCAACCTTAAGCCCCTACCTTTTTACAGTAATTTTGGACATGCTTACGGAGGACATACAAGAGCTAGCACCAAGATGCATGCTTTTAGCAAATGATATAGTCCTACTTGGAGAGTCGAAGGAGGATTTAAATGCGAGGTTGGAGACGAACTTTAGAAACACATGGCTTTCGCTTAAGCAGAAATAATATGGAATATATGGAATGTAAGTTCAGCAAAAGGAGAAATTTTTCTAATCTAAAGGTGAAAGCTTGAGACCAGAAAGAGAGAAACAACAAAGCACATGAACAAGAAAAATCCTATGTGCAGAAAATAAAATTAAAAGAGAGAAACACTTAGAGCTTTCGTTGTATATCATTTTAAGTGTTTTCATTTGATCTTCATTTGTGTGTAATCTGTTTAACAAAGAAGCACGCTTGTAAACATAAATCTGTTGTAACCAAGTTTGATTTTATTCCTTAAGTAACCGGGTTGGTCAAGTTCTTGAGAGGGTTTTGACAGACTGTAAAAAAGGATGAACTCCTTAGGGGACCGGGTAGGCTAGAATTCTTAAGGAGTCAATGGCCGTCATATTTTTTAGGGGACCAGGTTAGTCAAAACTCTTAAAAAATCACTGACAGGCTGACATTATTTTGTAATTTGATTGATTATTGGATTAAGTCCCTTTCTTAGGAAAAATCACTCAGGTGGATGGATTGGAGGTAACATAGTTAACGATGAACCAATATAAAAATACTTGTGTTCATATCTTTATCTTTATCGTTGTTGTTTGATACATTGGGTAGCAAAAAGTTTTAAATCCAAAAACCTAATCCAAACCCCCCATTTTCTTGTGTTTCTTACACCTTCAGTTGTTATTGTTCTTGTTGTTTACCAACCTTGAAAAAACATTTATTAGAACACGAACACCCCAAATATAGATCTCAAATGCTACATTGTGTATCATAACATTTATAATGAAAACATTAACATTGAAAATAGGGAAACCAAAAGAAGTTTTAAAACAATCTCTGTGATGGATTGCAAGTGTAAAAAAGAAGTATTGTTTCAAGGTTGATGTTTCTTACATATTGTCTAGTCTTCTAACATGGTACATTATTTTTCTTATCTAAACTTTGTAATTTTTTTACCATACACAAATGCATGCAAAGACACTAAAAATATCATTCATACATACATGGGTATGCAACACTATTTGCATTTGAGCTTCACCAAGATTCAAAAGGATGATGATGTAGAAGTTTCTAAATTTTTCAACAATTTTATATTTGTATATTGAAATGAAAAATGATTAAATATATATATATATATATATATATATATATATATATATATATATATATAATATATATATATATATATATATATATATATATATATATATATATATATATATATATATATATATATATATATATATATATATATATATATATATATATATATATATATATATATATATATATATATATATATATATATATATATATATATATATATATATATATATATATATATATATATATATATATATATATATATATATATATATCACCTCTGGTAGTTTAACAACTGTGAGAAAAAATAATGTGTTTTCAAGAAAATAAAAATGTTGTTGCTAAGGATTGAACCAATGGTTAAGCTAACTAAGTCGCGAATGGTGGTGATATTTTTTTACAAGAGCGTCTGTGTTTAAAATCAGTAAACCGAGACAAGAAGATATTGGATTTGGAACAACCCAACATTGATTGGTTTAGAAATGTCATTCGATATTCTGGTACTGTTGGCTTATATATTGATGCATACATGACCATAAGCCATGGCATGCAGATGACATTTGCTGAGCTATGGCATTTAGAGATCTCATATTTCCATCTTCCTATTGGAGAGATGACCATCACACTAGATGACGTCTCACTCCTTCTACATCTTTCTACAGGGAAAATTATTAGGAAATATAAGGCTCGGTTGAGAGGAAGTTGTGGAGATGATGGCCACCATTTGGGAGTTAACCCTACTAAGGTCTCAAAAGTGGTAGTTGACACCATAGGTGCTCATGTTAGATTTAATTTTTTTGAAGAGCTTTATAATGTTCACCTGCAGTGGACGGAGGAAGCCAAAGATAATGATATGCAGGTTGACTAACACGTACTTGTGCATTGAGGTGTTACATGTTATTCTTGGTTGGCACACCCATTTTATGGACAATAGTACAACCTATATCAATATGGTCTATCTTAAGTACTTCATCGACTTGACGATTATTCATGAGTACAATTAAGAGCGCATATTTGGTCTACCTGTACTCAAAATTGAGTGAGGGTTGTCTTTAGAAGACAAAGCAGATGATAGAGAGCCACATGCTGCTTACGGTAATTTACGGTTACTAATATTTTCATAATAATTTTGTACACTTGTTATTAATATTTAATCCGAACCATATTTCAGGGATGGATCATCTCCCACTTTCTTTGCAACTAGGGTGGGAAGTTGTGCCTACCTACATTGAGGATTGGCCTCGTGCAGCCAACTGCCTTTGCACCGTACACATAGAGTAATGTGATTGAGTGATTTCATGTGTATGTTGATCATACTCTAACAGATGACATTGCCTTTTACAGATACATGGGTCACCGCAAGACGTATCAGCTGGACATAATTTCCTTATACTTCAGATGACTGGGATAGGGTCGGTATGATGTATCCTTATCTGCCCGAGCGAGTGATGCTTCCGTTTGGCTATCTGCAGATTATTTTGAGACACTCCTCAGAGTCCGCTCCTCCCACCGTCCGCCGCAAAGATCTTGATACGATACTTGACGATTTTGAGAGTCATCTGGTACTAGAGGAGTATCACAAGGTATTAGCTCTTATGCATTGGCCTATACAAATGGTTACATGACATTGCTATATAGGGTGTCACACCCTATCATGACACCAGACTCTCCTGGAAGACCACCTAGACCCGCTAATTATGAGGTACTTGAGGTTAGCGATGAATGTAACACCCCACTTTCCCAAATTAAAATAAAATACAATTAAATCAAATAAATATCAGAGTTTCCCTACAACAGTGGGATGTCACATTCAACAAAATTTAACAAAACACTTCATTAGATGGTTTTCAAAATAAAGCAGCGGAAATCATCATTAGTACATCATTCCCGGCCATCCGCCAATTTACACAAAATATTCATTAAGAAGGTTCACCAAAATAAGATACGTCACAGGAATACAACAAATCCAAACATAATAAAACTAAACACCCAAGTCCCGTGTTACGTATCAGAGCATCCTAAGACTCGACCCACACACCACTATCCAAGCTAGCTATGTACCTGGATTATCTGTACTTCCGAAGAAGCACAAACCACAACAATGACAAAGGGGTGAGAAAACATGATCAAAATTATCGGTAATAAAATACATGAAATAAAGGTAGCAAATATACAAATCATCACCCCACCAACATCAAACACGACCTACTGTCCAATCATCAACTTAACATACAATAATGCAAGAATGCAACTCAACACCATGCATGCCATACCGACTCAATGGTTCATTCAATCGAACCCCGGATAGATCACTTAAGCTCCTCCTGAGACATGATCTATCCATAAAGGAGTACGGGTGAATCACTTACGCTCCTGAGATATGATTCAACCCCACCATTCTCCACAAAGGAGTACGGATGGATCACTTACGCTCCTCTTGAGACATGACCCATCCCACCATTTTCCACAAAGGAGTACGGGTGAATCACTTACGCTCCTCCTGAGACATGATTCAACCCCACCATTTTCCACAAAGGAGTACGGATGGATCACTTACGCTCCTCCTGAGACATGATCCATCCCACCAAGACACCATGATATGCACGACACCAAATGCACAACACACAAACATCACCAACACCCACACCCACTAAGTGCACACGATCCTACTGATCACATCACCATACATCATACATATATATACATACAAATCAATTATGTTAATCAAATTAAATAATATGGAAATTTACATTTGAACACCGAGTACACACGATCCTCCCGATCACCTCACTATGCATCATATACATATTACATATATATGTCTTACCCACCAATTACTTATGTCAACTAAATTCTATATTTCATAATTTCACCTTTCAACACCAGGTATACCCCTCCACCACTAAACACCATCTCTCTACCTATCACAACCCAAGGAATCCCACAAAACGAATCACAAAGCAAAAACTGCACAAAATCACACTTCTGTAAAGCTCGCTGGCTCACTCGCCTAGCGAGGCCGCAGCGAACGCTCGCTGCCTCATTCGCCTAGCGAACCTGTTAGCGAAGGCAGACAGTGGCTACTGGAAGTATTCGCTACCCAACTCGCCTAGCAAATTCCTAGCGAATGCTTGCTACTAGCTTGCTCAGTGAAGGTGCTGGCGAACGTCTACGATTTCACAAAACCCTCACTGTTCAGAAATTCATCAGATGCTCAAAACCCATCCGATTCTCACCAAACCAGTCCCTGTAGTCTTAGCCTAACATTCTACGACTAAACTACACGACTTATTCCAGATTTTACCCGATAAAACATCAATTCTACCGATTTAATCATTTTCAACCCAAAACAGTAAACTACTAAGAATCACCCAAACCACCCAAATAATCCTTATACAACCACATGCAAGAAGTTTACCATGGCAGCAATGATCAGAAACACAACAACATGCTAATCATGTTCATCAAATTCCTATGGGGTTAAGGAATCCCCTCTACCAAAAATTCATGCAATTACCAATCCCAATAAGTTTCTCCCCCCTTACCTTGATGATTTGCTTCGATTGATGAAGAACTCCCAAGAATCCGACAACCTTGGCCTTCTTCTTCTTCCGCTTGTTCTGCCTTCTCAACCTTTCTCTCAACTTGATCGTGTTCTTTCTTTCCCTCTCTCCAAACTCACTAATACCCCTCTTAAATCCCTTATTCCTTATTTAATCACTTAACCTCAATAATAATACAAATAATAATAATAATAATAATAATAATAATAATAATAATAATAATAATAATAATAATAATAATAATAATAATAATAATATCACTATTATCTATTAAATTATTATCATTATCAATTATATTATATTAATATTAAAGTTCATAGTTTCTTAAATTATCTCCACAAAAGACACGCCGAAATAAAATAACACCAGAAAGGCTAATTAATTAAAATGGGTGTTACAACTCTCCCCCACTTTAATTATTGTCGTCCTCGAAAATTACCTGATGGAAACAATTCTGGATACGCTTCCCGCATCCTGCTTTCTAATTCCCAGGTCACACTGCCTCCTGCAGCACCTCCCCAAGCCACTTTCACCAAAGATATCTCCTTCCCTCGGAGTTGTTTCATCTTACGATCCTCGATCCTCAACGGCATCGTCTCAATGGTAAGATTCTCCCTGACTTGAACTTCATCTCTCTGAATCACATGAGATGGATCCAAGACATACTTTCAAAGTTGCGACACATGAAACACGTCATGCAAATTTGACAGTTCAGGCGGCAAAGCCACCCTATAAGCTACAACACCAACTCTCTGCAAAAATCTGATACGACCCAATAAACTTAGGATCCAACTTCTTGGACTTCAGCGCACGACCCACACCAATTACTGGGTTAACTCTCAGGAACACGTGATCACCTTCACTGAATTCCAGTTCTTTCCTCCGGTTATCATGATACGTTTCCTGCCTACTCTGAGACGCTTTCATTTTTTCACGAATCATCTGAATTGTCTCAGTAGTCTGCTGCATAATTTCTGGTCCCAATACTACATTCTCACCCGTCTCATACCAACACAGAGGAGTTTTGCACCTTCTACCATATAAAGCTTCAAACGGTGCCATTCCGATACTAGAATGGTAACTGTTGTTGTACGTGAACTCGATCAACGGTAAATGAGTATCCCACACACCACCCTTTTCCAACACACAAGCTCTTAGCAAATCCTCCAGCGACTGAATAGTCCTCTCTGACTGACCATCAGTTTGCGGATGGTAAGCTGAACTCAACTTCAACTTAGTACCCAAAGCTTCCTGTAAACTCCTCCAAATTTCTGAAGTAAACCTCTGATCTCTATCCGACACAATACTCGACGGAACACCATGCAACTTCACTATTACCCGAATATAAATCTCTGCTAGCTTCTCCAATGGAAAACTGATATTGATCGACACAAAATATGCAGACTTCGTAAGTCGATCCACAATCACCCAAATAGCATCAAATCCTCTCACCGTGTTCGGAAAACCTGTAACAAAATCCATAGTTATACAATCCCATTTCCAAACCGGAACTTCCAACGGTTGCATCATTCCAGAGGGTTTCTGATGTTCCACTTTCGACTTCTGACACGTCAAACAGGCGTAAACAAATTGAGCTATATGTCTTTTTATACCAGACCACCAAAATAGTTTCTTTAAATCGTGGTACATCTTCGTAGCTCCCGGATGGATACTCAAACTACTACAATGTCCTTCATTCAAAATTGACTTCTTCAGCTCATCATTATCCGGCACACAAATCCTGCCACTGAATCTCAACACACCTGTACTATCCAACTTAAAATCACTATCAGAGTCACTTCCTACTCCAAGAATCAAATCCACTAACTTCATATCTAGCTTTTGGTTCTCTCTAATCTTATTCAAGAAATCATTATTCACTTGCAACTTGCCCAACATCACACCACCTGCCATAATTTCACAAACCATGCTAAAATATATGAACTGCTCAATTAGCTCCATTTCTTTTACCATCAAAGCCGAGATATGAATTGTTTTTCTTCTTAGAGCATCGGCTACTATGTTCGCCTTTCCTGGATGATAACTTTAACTAAAATCGTAATCCTTCAAGAATTACAACCATCTTCTCTGTCTCATATTTAGCTCCTTCTAATCAAACAGATATTTCAGACTTTTATGGTCACTGAACACCTCAAATCTCGAACCATACAAATAGTGCCTCCAGATCTTCAATACGAAAACTACCGCAGCCAATTCAAGGTCATGGGTAGGGTAATTCCTTTCATGCACTCTCAATTGCCGCGAAGCATACGCCACCACCTTACCATTATGCATAAGAACCCCGCCTAATCCCATCTTAGACGCATCACAGTACACCACAAAAGGTTCACTCGGATTTGGCAATATTAACATTGGTGTCGTAGTCAATCTCTTTTTCAGTTCCTCAAAGCTTTCTTCACAAGCAGCCTCCCACACAAAAACTTGATCCTTCCTCGTCAACTGGGTTAATGGCAACGCCAAACTAGAAAACCCCTCAATAAACCTTCGGTAATATCTTGCCAAACCCAAAAAGCTTCTAATTTCCGTTGCTGTCTTCGGCGGTTCCCACTGCAACACAGCACTCACTTTTGATGGGTCCACCGCTACACCGTCACCAGATATCACATGCCCCAAGAAACTCACAGTATTCATCCAGAACTCACACTTTGATTGTTTAGCAAACAAATTATTATCTTTCAGCACTTGCAACACAATTCTCAAATGCCCTGCATTGCTCTTCATCAGACTTAGAATAAATCAGTATATCATCAATAAACACAATAATAAACTGATCCAGATAAGAATGGAAGATTCGGTTCATATACTTCATAAACACTCCTGGCGCATTAGACACTCCAAAAGGCATTACTGTATATTCGTAATGTCCATAACGAGTTCTAAATGCCGTTTTCTGGATATCACCTTCTTTCACTCTGATCTGATGGTAACCCAACCTCAAGTTAATTTTACTGAACACCCGAGCTCCCACCAACTGATCCATCAAATCATCAATCCTTGGAAGAGGATATTTATTCTTAATGGTCACTTTATTCAACTAACGGTAATCGATGCACAAACGCATACTACCATCCTTCTTCTTCACCAACAGCACTGGAGCTCCCCACGACAACACACTCGGTCTGATAAACTTTCTATCCAATAATTCTCCAATCTGAGATTTCAATTCAGCCAATTCCACTGCCGACATCATGTACAGCGCCATAGATATAGGTATCATACCAGGAACAAGATCAATGCTAAATTCAATTTCTCTTGTCGGAGGTAATTCTGTAATATCATCAGGGAACACTTCAGGAAATTCATTCACCACCGCCAACTCTTTCATCGATGCCTTGCTGTCAACAGATAATGATGCAAATAAAGCAAACATTTTAGCTTCGTCATCTGACAAGGTCCTTAATTCCTTATTAGACAAGGAATTCACCAATGCTTCCTCTTCTGGAGTAAGGAACAACAACACCTTCCAGAAACAATCGATGTAGACTCGGTTGAACTCCAACCAGTTCATACCCAGAATAACATCCAGCTTACCAAGTGGCAGAAAAATCAGATCCACTCCAAAGTCTCTACCGAAAATAGTCAGTGGACACTTCAAACACACCAAAGAAGTAGTCACTGAACCAATAGAGGAAGTTTCAATAGTCACCCGTTGCTCAAGAGTAGACATCACCAATCCTAATATCTTCACACAATCAATAAAAATGAACGAGTGGGTTGCACCTGTATCAATCATAGCAGTTAAAGGAACACTATTGTTGAAACAAGTACCTTTGATAGAACGCTCCTCGCCGGCAGATTGAGTTCCTACCATATCAAATACTTTACCACTGGCTTGAGGCGCCTGAGACTTCTTCGGCTTCTTGCAATGTGTATTGATATGACCTTTCTCACCACAGTTATAACAGGTAGGCATAGCAGCCCTGCAATCCGCCATCACATGGCCTGGCTTACCACACTTGAAACACTTCTTCACCTCATCTGGACAATCATTAGCACGATGCCCCGCACCACCACATCGGAAACACTTCACACCAGCAGACGCTCTCCCTTCTCTGGGCTTCTTATCCGTAGCAGCCTTATGTTTTCCTTTATCAGCAGGAACACTGTAAGAAGTACCACCAAATCTCTACTTACCGTTACGGTCATTTACAGCCTTATAATGTGCAATCTTGGCCCGATTGTCATTGTCATAAATTCTGCTCCTGCTTACCAGCTCAGGATAATTTCTGATCTTCTGACAAGCGATCCCCATCTTAATCTCCGGACGCAGCCCGTTTTCAAACTTCAAACACTTGGAAGTCATCGCCTCTTTAGTATTGTAATGAGGACAATATTGTACCAGCCCTTCAAATCTTGCAGCATACTCTGCTACAATCAGATTACCCTGCTTCAGCTCCAGAAACACTCTATCTCCTTAGCACTTCGTATATCTTTCGGAAAATACTTTTCCAGGAAACCAGTTCGAACCACATCCCAAGTAATCGCAGTTCCTGCAGTCTCCAATCTCTGGCGACTGTTATTCCACCAAGCCTCAGCTTCACCTTCCAGCATGTGAGTAACGAACCTCACTTTTTGCTCATCATTACAATCTATTGTCCTGAAAATTTTCTCAATTGACTTCATCCATTTCTGTGCAGCTTCAGGATCCAAAATTCCTCCTTCAAACGTCGGCGGCTTGTTACTCTGAAACTGTGTCAAATCTCTGAATTGCGCACCCGCAGCTTGGTTCTGATTAGCAACCACCTGCGCCATCGCTTGCATAGCCGCAGCCAAAGCAGCATCATTCCTTCCTGCCATACTTCTCAACCATAACAACACTAGGTTAAAAGGTACACAATCTCTATCCTACGGACAGACTCAACTACTACACTGGCCGGACGGACCGAACTGCTCTGATACCAACGTGTAACACCCCACTTTCCCAAATTAAAATAAAATACGATTAAATCAAATAAATATCAGAATTTCCCTACAACAGTGGGATGTCACATTCAAAAAAATTCAACAAAACACTTCATTAGATGGTTTTCAAAATAAAGCAGCGGAAATCATCATTAGTACATCATTCTCGGCCATCCACTTATTTACACAAAATATTCATTAAAAAGGTTCACCAAAATAAGATACGTCACAGGAATACAACAAATCCAAACATAATAAAAGTAAACACCCAAGTCCCGTGTTATGTATCAGAGCATCCTAAGACTCGACCTGCACACCACTATCCAAGCTAGCTATGTACCTGGATTATCTGTACTTCCGAAGAAGTACAGACCACAACAACAACAAAGGGGTGAGAAAACATGATCAAAATTATCGATAATAAAATACATGATATAAAGGTAGCAAATATACAAATCATCACCCTACCAACATCAAACACGACGTACTGTCCAATCATCAACACAATATAAAATAATTCAAGAATGCAACTCAACACCATGCATGCGGTACCGACTCAATGGTTCATTCAATCGAACCCCGGATAGATCACTTACGCTCCTCTTGAGACATGATCTATCCACAAAGGAGTACGGGTGAATCACTTACGCTCCTCCTGAGACATGATTCAACCCCACCATTCTCCACAAAGGAGTACGGATGGATCACTTAAGCTCCTCCTGAGACATGATCCATCCCGCCATTCTCCACAAAGGAGTACGAGTGAATTACTTACGCTCCTCCTGAGACATGATTCAACCCCACCATTATCCACAAAGGAGTACAGATGGATCACTTACGCTCCTTCTGAGACATGATCCATCCCACCAAGACACCATGATATGCACGACACCAAATGCACAACACACAAACATCAAGCACACTAAGTGCACATGATCCTACTGATCACATCACCATACATCATACATATATATACACACAAATCAATTATGTTAATCAAATTAAATAATAGGGAAATTTACATTTGAACACCGAGTACACACAATCCTCCCGATCACCTCACTATGCATCATATACATATTACATATATATGTCTTACCACCAA
>OZ012739.1:289633250-289693297 GCA_963859935.3 Lathyrus sativus | reverse complement strand
CGGCATCCTCGATTGCAAAGACAAATGCCGGTCTATCAAGACGCGAGAGCATAATTCTTGGAGCCTCATTCCAAAAATTGACTTTATACATTGAAGCCAACGTGGCTAAGGCATCAGCCATCTGATTTTCAGCCCTGGGCACATGATGGAGTTCCACTCGATCAAAGAACGGAAGTAGCCTTCGGGCATAATTCATGTACAACACCAAATTTGATTGACGAGTCTCCCACTCTCCTTTAATTTGGTTGATCACAAGCGCTGAGTCACCATATACGTCTAGATTCTTGATTCTCAAATCAATTGCCTCTTCTAGACCTATAATGCATGCTTCGTACTCTGCCTCATTGTTGGTAACTGGAAACGTCGGTCTCGCAGTAAACGGGATATGGGATCCGTGGGGAGTCGTGATGATAGCCCCGATGCCACTTCCATAGGAATTAACCGCTCCGTCGAATATCAACTTCCACTGGGATTTCCTATCTGGCCCCTCGCCGGGCAACGGCTCATCGCAATCCTTCGCTTTGAGAAACATAATATCCTCGTCAGGGAATTCAAACTTCATCGGCTGGTAGTCCTCGATCGGCTGTTCGACAAGGTAATCAGACAATACGCTTCCCTTGATGGCCTTCTGGGACACGTACTGAATATCATATTCTGTTAACACCATTTGCCACCTGGCAATCCTGCCCGAAAGAGCCTGCTTCTCGAAGACATACTTGATCGGATCCATCTTCAAAATTAGCATAGTGGTGTGGTTGAGCATGTACTGGCGTAAACGTTTGGCAGCCCAAGCTAGTGCACAACACGTCTTCTCCAGCATCGAGTATCGAGATTCACACTCAGTGAACTTTTTACTCAAATAGTAAATGGCATGCTCCTTTCTGCCCGTCTCGTCGTGCTGACCGAGAACACACCCCATACTATTCTCCAGAACCGTCAGGTACATGATTAATGGTCGTCCAGCCACTGGGGGTATCAAGATTGGAGGTTCTTGAAGATACTGCTTTATCTTGTCGAATGCCTTCTGGCAATCCTCATTCCAAGTAATCGCCTGATCTTTCTTTAAAAGCTTGAACATCGGTTCACAAGTGGCCGTGAGCTGAGAGATAAACCTTGCAATGTAGTTTATTCGGCCCAAGAAACCACAAACTTCTTTTTCTGTTTTCGGCGCTGGCATTTCTTGAATGGCTTTTATTTTTACAGGATCAACCTCGATACCTCGTTCACTAACGATAAACCCCAGCAACTTTCCGGACCGCACTCCGAAAGTGCATTTGTTAGGATTCAGCCTCAGCCTGAATTTCCTAAGCCTCTCAAAAAGCTTCAATAAGTTGACCAGATGCTCTTCCTCCGTTTGGGACTTTGCAATCATGTCATCAACATAGGCCTCGATCTCATGATGAATCATATCATGAAACAAAGTTACCATTGCTCGCTGGTAAGTGGCCCCTGCATTCTTCAGACCGAAGGGCATTACCTTATAGCAAAATGTTCCCCAAGGGGTGATAAACGTCGTTTTCTCCATGTCCTCCGGCGCCATCTTGATCTGGTTGTAACCGGAGAAGCCATCCATGAACGAAAACATGGAGAACTGGGCTGTGTTGTCGACCAACACATCGATATGAGGCAACGGGAAATCATCTTTAGGGCTCGCCCTATTCAAATCCCGATAATCGACGCACATGCGTACCTTACCGTCCTTCTTCGGTATAGGCACTATATTGGCGACCCACGGAGGGTAAGTGGTGACCACTAAGAATCCTGCGTCCAACTGCTTCTGGACTTCTTCTTTGATTTTTACAGCCATGTCTGGTCTCGTCCTCCTAAGCTTCTGCTTAACAGGAGGGCAATCTTCTCGCAACGGCAAGTGGTGGACCACGATGTCCGTGTCAAGTTCGGGCATATCTTCGTATGACCAGGCAAAGGCGTCACTATACTCTCGAAGCATCTCGACCAGTCTATGCTTGACATCACTCTGCAGCGCAGCCCCTATCCTGACGTTTCTGACGAGCTCTTCAGAACCCAGATTTACGATCTCAATTTCCTCCTCGTGAGGCAGAATAACCTTTTCCTCTTGTTTCAACAAGCGGGCCAACTCTTCCGGAAGGTCTTCGTCTTCATCAATCTCTTCCTCGGCTTGATAGATCGGGCAATCGAAGTCGCAGTAAGCCGTAGAAGGTCCAGAGTCGATGTCATCTGTTATGTGGATCCTGCAATAACAAGGGTTAAGTTTAAAACAAGAATATGCAGGTTAGCACAAACCCCGTTGCCATTTTACTGTTTTTCAGAACAAATATATAAAACAGGAATAACAGAGAACACAATATTTGAGTACAAAGAAAACGCCTTTGATTTATTAACAAAATGCATGTACATAATCCAACAAGGCCCTGACAATAAAACCGCTATGCCCCGGGTAGGACATAGGGTTGTACAATGATTGTAAAAAGTAAATCATTACTCTTCACTTGTCAGCTGGATAATGTCCTTGATAGTCCAATTGTTGAGGCGCTCGCCTGGCTTGCTTGGCTGAATCCAAGAGTCGAGATCACAATCGCTATCCCCGCTGTCTTCAGACACCGCGTTGATACTTTCGAAGATCACTCCGCCACTGGTAAATAGGATCGGCCCCTTACCACGAGACAGACTGCTAGACGAAGAAGAAGAAGCTTCAGCTTCAGGAGAATACCCCAATCCAAACTTATCCTGCTTGTTTGGTATCTCCAAAACATGCCCCCAGCCTGGGGTAGAACCAGCTTGGACGACGGCCTGAGCTTCTTTGAATGAGGAGAGATTCATCTCTGGCTTCTCTGTGACGACAGGAGCTACCTCTTTCACTTTGACGGCTTCAAATGCTTGGCAGAGAGTTTCATGGATTTCTCCATCCATTTCAACATACTTAAAGGATGACAAATGGCTCACCATTATGTCCTCCTCACCACACACGGTTACTATGCTTCCCCCGACAGCATATTTGAGCTTTTGATGCAACGTGGAGGTCACGACACCAGCAGCATGGATCCATGGCCGACCTAAGAGGCAACTGTAGGCAGGCATGATGTCCATGATATAAAAGATCGTGTCGAACGTTTCTGGACCGACTTGGATCGGCAGGGTCAACTCTCCGAAAACGTGGCGCTTAGTTCCGTCAAATGCTTTCACCACCAGATCACTGGGTGTGCAAAGCAATCCGCGAGTGTCCAACTTCATTAATGCCTTCTTCGGAAGCACATTAAGCGACGAACCCGTGTCCACCAGGACGTGCGACATGATTGTGCCTCTGCACTCTATCGAGATGTGCAAGGCGCTGTTGTGATCTCTCCCTTTAGGAGTCAGCTCTAAATTTGTGAAACCTAGCCCATTGCCAGCGTTGACATGGGCTACCACCTCTTCTAGCTGATTCACGGATATCTCTTGCAGTACGTAGGCAGCGTTCAATACCTTCAGTAGTGCGTTGCGGTGTGCTTCAGAACACAGCAACAAGTTGAGAATCGAAATCTTCGACGGCGTCTGATGAAGATGGTCTACAATCTTGTAGTCGCTCTTCTTGATTAACCGCATAAACTCCTCGGCATCTTTGACCAGAAAATCCTTCTCTACCCCACACGGGGCCTCTTCGACAACTTTGCTTTTACCCTTATCAGCAGCATCAGCTCTGACCACTTTATCTGCCACGACCTCTGGCGGTGCGAACGCTCTTCCGCTACGGGTAATACCACTGATTCCTGCGAGATTCTCCACAGTCGACCCATACGGCTCCAGCTCTAACCTCTAACCGTTGCAATAGACTTCAGCTCCATAATGCCACGGAATGACGTTAGTGCGCTCGAATGGGATCGGCCCAGCTCTGGTAATAGTGATTGTAGGCGGTCGGGGCGCATAAATAGTTATTGGTTGGCGAGGAATGGTGATGGTGGCGACTTCATCGGCCTGCTTCAACACAACCTTTCCTGATACACTCTCAGCCCTCTGGCTGAACTGCAAAATACCCTCAGTCATCAGACTTTGGATTCCTTCTACCAGCTGCTCACATTCATCAGAATGTGTAGCACAATCCATGCATAACTCTCCGCATCCTGGAAAGTACCCTTTCTTCAACAACTTAGCTTTGACAAAACTAAGCGGCGTCTTGAGGTCTTTGACATCAGTCAACAGATCTGCACTCTCTTCTTCGATAATGGTGTTCACGCCGCCTCCCCTATGATTCGGCATAGGGTTTTTCGTGACATTGGGCATATTATCGGAAAAGTTGATAATCTTGGCATCTACCAGGTCCTGCACCTTGTGCTTAAAGGCTTTGCAGTTCTCGATTGTATGGCCTGGTGCCCCTGTATGGAAGTCGCAAGTGGCATTTGCGTCGTATCCTGGTGGAGGTGCCCTTGACAAGGGAGCCATCATCCTCTTCTGAACCAACTGAAGCTGAAGCAAAGTCTGCAAGAGTTGCGCATACGACATGGGCGGTGCCTCGAAGTGACGGTTTGTCAAAGGTGCCCGATTCTGGTACTTTCTATATCCCTGCTGATTTGGTTGCTGCTGCTGCTGCGGAGCTGCTGGGATATTTATACTGGCTATCTGCTGCTGAGGGCCCTTGCCCTTTCTTCGAGCGTTGGTCACAGCGCTCGCCTCGCCTTCTCGTTGTTTACCAGCATAAGGTTTCTTTCCACCTCCTCCAGCTGAGGATGATTCACCTTGGATTTTCCCGATCTTGATACCATTCTCGACGTGCTCGCCCATGGTAATGAGAGCGGAGAACGTCCCCGACATACCGCTGACTAACTTTTCATAGTAGATTCCCGGGAGGGTAGCCAGAAACATCTGCACGAGCTCGCGCTCAACCATCGGCGGTTGAACCCGAGCAGCCAACTCACGCCACCGCTGGGCGTACTCCTTAAATCCTTCATTATTTCTCTGCGAAAGGTTCTGGAGCTGAACTCGGTTTGGGGCCAAGTCGCTATTGTACTGATAGTGGAGGACAAACGCTTCAGCGAGATCCTTCCAGGTGCGCACGCTAGTGGGCTCCAAGCCCATGTACCACTCGAGGGATGGCCCAGAAAGACTATCTTGGAAGAAGTGCATCAGCAACTTCTCGTCTTCGGAATAGGCATACATCTTTCTATAGTACGATCGCAGGTGGACACAAGGGCAAGTGGTACCCTTATATTTCTCAAAGACAGGTACCTTGAACTTAGGAGGTACCTTGAAATCAGCAATTAACCCCAGCTTGGACATATCAACGCCCAAAGTATTCTGATTCTCAATATCTCTCATCTTATCTTCAAGCGCTTTGAATCTGAGCCGCGCTTCAGCATTCAGCTCCGCTTCCGCACCTCTTTGAGAGAAGACATCATCCTGATGATCCTCAAGCCACGGTTGAGGCACCAACAGATTCCCGACGACTGCATTGCCGTTGACCGGCCCGATGTTGACATTAGCTCCCAGACTACCATTGCCGACGCCCGTCGCATTGAGTCCGATATTGGCCATCACATTGCCATTAGCACTGCCGTTGCCCCCGGCAACAGGAACACCATTCTGCGGAGTATCAACTGGTGGAGGAGTAGGCACAACTCCGCCATGAAGTATGCCGTTACTATCAACCCTGGAGATCAAAGGCTGAACCAAGGTCCGGAGCTGGTCTTGACCATTGGCGACTACCTGCATAAGTTCCATAAAGCGATCCATCCGCTCACGGAGTTCTTGGACATCTGTCTGCACCTGATCCATAATCCTTGTCTGATTAGCTCGAGTTGAGTAACGGTGAATTAGCCTCTGATCAATCCTGGAATCACGGAAACGGTCTGGGACCTGTGAACCTGAAAAAACCTGCAAACACTAAAGGTTAGGAAAAACAACATAATGTACGCCATGCAAATGCTTCATGCAGATGCATGCGTGTGTCTGTGTGCTTGGGAGATTTCCCCCGATCCTAGTGCCTTAGTGCCAGTGCTGATAATAATAATAAGAAGAAGTCGGAGTCCAATCATGGAAACATCAATCTCATATATATATAAGGAAAGGCCTATCAAGGCAGTACATAGCATCAGCAAGTACAAGACAAATCAACAGCGTGACCTCAACCAACAAGCCTGGTGATGGTCAGCATACAACAAAGATCAAAACAAAAGGAATACAACTAGTCAAGTACGGCCACGGGCGCGATACTCTGCTAATAACTCCTTCGTCTCTGGATGATCTGGCAAAGTGAGCAACCCCTCGACGAGTAGTTCCCTCTGCACAATGGTATACTGAAGTCCCTGAACTAAACTTTCCCATGCTCCTTCGCTGAAGCAATCTTCTAATTTCCGCTTCTTAGACTCAAACATCAGCTTGCTCTCCTTAGGTTAGCAAGGGCTTTGTTGAGCTGGCCTTCGGCGGCGTATCTGCGGGCGGTTTCTTCATCAAACCTCTGCTCGCTGTCCTTCACCTCGGCTTCCAGCTTGGAGATCTGCAGCCCCAGCTTATCCTCCTGCTCTTTCCTGGTGGCCAGGGAAGCCTTCCAGTGCTGGTCGAACTTGGATATCCTCCGATATGCCTCATCCAAATGCTTCTTCTTCGTAGCTAGTACGTCGTTAACAGCCCTGAAGTCTTGACCCATGCGTTCACGCTCGGCTATCTGCTTCGTCAGGTTTGTACCTAGCTGGTTCACCAACTCTGTTTTCCTTTTGAAAGCATGCACGGCCTCGTTCCTCTCACTTCGGAGTTGATCTAATTCCTTCTTCAGTTCTGCGTTCGCCCGCTTCAATTCATCCCACTCAGCTAATACCTGGTTATACTGATGGATGGGCACAGTAGTAGGCTCTTCGATCATCGGAGGGCTTTCTGGCTTGGCCTGAGGAAACGGCATCCCGATAGCATTGGCTCTGGCTCTGATCCATGCTGAATATGGAGGGTAGGCTTGACTGTTGCTTTTTCCCAACAAAGGCTTTCCTCGCTTACTGATACTGTTCCACGCACGCTGAAGCTTGGACAACAAATCCCCTTCTAAAGTACCCGTGAGGTACAAAGATTCCTGTACCTCTTCCTCCTTCGGCGGAGTCCTCAAAGCATATGCGAACTGTCGAACCAGCAACGACGGATTGTAGTTTATGCAACCCTTCCTACCTATCAGAGGTACATTAGGAAACCCACTGCAACTGAAGATCACCTCAGTACCCAACCTGTCTCTGTCGAACCAGTCAATATCTTCTGCAGATAAACTCATCAGACGCTCAGGCCACTCAGCTGTGGCTGCAGACAAGACAAAAGGACCCCTCTTGGGCAGATGACTATCAAGCCATTTGTACAGCAAGGGTACGCAGCATGAGACATTCTTCCCTCTCCTGTTCTCATTCTTGTAGTGAACTGAGTGATAGACATCTCCGATCAAAGTAGGGACTGGATTCCCTGAAGCAAAGATGTGAAACGCATCAAAGTCTACAAAATTAGGCATGTTGGGGAACAGGATAATGCCATATATGCATAAAGCGAGGATGGCGTTGAACGCGTCCCAACATCTGTCCTTAGCACACTGTTGAGCCTTAGCTACCAGAAACTGCAAGGAGAACCCAGGAACCTTGTTCCAACTAGTCAGTACTAACTCGGAGGC
This sequence comes from Lathyrus sativus, assembly GCA_963859935.3. Taxonomy (NCBI): domain Eukaryota; kingdom Viridiplantae; phylum Streptophyta; class Magnoliopsida; order Fabales; family Fabaceae; genus Lathyrus; species Lathyrus sativus. Next base: position 289,685,712 of record OZ012739.1, on the reverse strand, counting down.
GTCCAAGTAAAGTGAAGAAGCTAAACCAGCCAGATCAGGCTCAGCATCCATGTGGACAAAAGGCATCTGCCTTTTGATAGGCACACCCAACAAATCAGCATACTCTTCCAGCGTCGGCGCGAGAACAAAGTCCTGAAAAGTGAAACATCTCAGCGGAGGGTCGTAGAACTGCAACAGAGCGTGCAATCCATTCAACTCGAACGCAGAAGGCTTGCAAACCAAACTGAGCAACCTGCCATAAGATTTTCTGAACTCATCCTTCACAGAATCACCTGCTAGAGCTATCAAACCAGTCAACTTAGCCACATCAGGGGCAGGAAACTTGTACGCAACGGTCTTCTTGAGAGAGGCTATAACAATACAATAGGAGGCAAGAAATCTTGGATCGGGGAAACGGTACCTGCAACACAGACACACGTTAATGGAATGCAAATGATATGCAAACTAATGCAAAATGCAGTCATGCAATAATATATTCGGATAACTGATGTTGTGGAGATTACGTATCAACAAAACCACGACCACTGATGAGAAGAAAACCCCGATGTAGGACCATAAATCTGATCTGCCAAGAACAACCATCTGATAGGACCATATACATAGGATCAAAACTCTGCTCTATCGAGAACAAATGTCTGATAATAAGGACCTCTGATGTATGATCAAGAAATATCTGTTGATGAAGTCTTCAGACCCCAAATCAAAATCTGCCCTATCAAGAACAAACATACAGCTGCTGATGAGATCTTCAGACCCACTCAAAATCTGCTCTATCAAGAACAAACAACATCTGCTGATGAGATCTTCAGACCCCAAAAACTGCTCTATCAAGAACAAACCACTGATGACAATACTCTGATCAAACCTGCTCTATCAAGAACAAACATACACCTGATGATAAGATCCTCTGATCAAAACCCGCTCTATCAAGAACAGACATACACCTGATGATAAGATCCTCTGATCAAAACCTGCTCTATCAAGAACAGACAAACACCTGATGATAAGATCCTCTGATCAAAACCTGCTCTATCAAGAACAGACAAACACCTGATGATAAGATCCTCTGATCAAAACCTGCTCTATCAAGAACAGACAAACCTACAACTGAGAAACGCTGGTACTAACACAACTGATTCACTGTCGAGAAAACCAGGTAGTCTGAAGGTCAAAGTTTCCTGCATAAACCCAATCCCACTCACAGGTGTGGACCTAAACTGACTCAAGGTACGACATCCTATGCGTTCATCAGCGTCACAGACTTTCAAGAGGGGTGATACGATACCCAGAAGGTGTGGCATCACCAGCTCATGAAGCGGCCTTACTTAGCTGAATCACAAATGATCGGTCCCCAGAGTCAACAATCCACCAAACCAGCAACCGTCTCAACTCGAAGGGTTGAAAGTGAAGCCAACCGGATGAACCTCGTCTGAGCGTGGATTTCATGAGACACTAGTGCCTGCAAAGCAAGCACGCGCCCACTAATTTCCACTCTAAGTCTATAGTGCACTCAAGCCTGGGTCTGGCTTCTCACTCGTCAGAACTCCCATCCCACAACAGCACAAATAATCATATTATACTGAAAATAAAATGCGGGAAATAAAGTGCGAGAAGTAAAATGCGATAAATAAACGCAACCCAGCAGGTAAACATACAAGCGTTAGGATTGACTCTCATAGGGAACCAGAAAACCAGAGACTCTGGGTTCGATCCCCAGCAGAGTCGCCAGCTGTCGCTTGCACGAAAATAAGGTGTCGGCACAACAGAAGAGTCGCCACCTTTCGTTATTTATCCCTCAGAGCGGGAAAGGAAACGATCGGAAAAACCTGACGAAAAGGGTAAGACAAGGTCGTCGCAACCATTGTCTGGGTTCGGGAGTCGGTTACGCAAGGGGAAGGTATTAGCACCCCTCACGTCCGTCGTACTCGATGGGATCCTCGCTTGTTGTGTTTACTTGGACGGGTTGGTTTTATTCTATCTACCTATCAAGGCTGGCTAAAAAAGAAAAGAAAAATGACTCGGCAAAGCATCACACTTTATGCCTACGTATTCTCATCAGAGAATGAGAAATCAGAGTCAACGTAGTTCGGCCTACGAAGGGTTATGGGGGAAGGTAGCTCGCCAAGACATCGCCATCTTGTGCCTACGTACTCTCAACAGGCATGAGAGATCAGAGCTCACGTAGTTCGGGAAACTACGGTTTATTTCCTGTCTTTACGAAAGAAGTGTTTTTTATTGTGTTTGCGATTTCAACCGCACTAGAGACTATGACCTGAGAGTGAATGCGTCGCATGTCACCCAAAGGGTACCATACTAAACATCCAGACTGTGGAAAAGAAACTCTCCCACAATCCTTTCTCAGATAGCTTAAGGCTCGTAACATACGAAAGAAATCATTCATGATTACTGTATCTTAAACTGTTTTGAGATGAGAAGAGAACAGGCCCAACTAGGAGGGAGACTATCAAGTCCTACTGTTATCATGCCATGGATTCATCCTATGGTTGAGGTTTGAACAGGGAACTCCTAGAAGTTGTCATGCATAGGTTTCAACCTAAAAGTCTATCATCAAATCCTTATCCAATGAAATGAGAGTCCTAAGGGATCATGTCAATGATACACCAAAACAGACAAAGCATCAGCTTAACAGTAAAATGCATGCAATGCAAGTGAGGGAGGAAATGTGTGTGGGGCTTCAGCCTCCACAAGCTCATCTCAACCTCAAGCCAGAATGAAATAACAGTAATCATACTGAAATATAAACAACATGCTATCAAGCAGTAAACTGCAATCATACAGATAAAATGAAATGAAATGCCATCAGGCAAACAAACCACATGGGCAAGGGAGCTGGGCTCTACCGAATACCCGCAAGCAAAGCCACATAGTAACAATACAAGCAGAGGGAGCAACTCAACCTCTAATGCAATCATGCTCCTAGATTCTACCTATTCTAGATATGAACTTAATCTAATGCATCAGACAAGTCAAACAAAACACACAATACAGAAAAGAAAAAGAAGAAAACATAAGAACTCCTCTCTCAACTCCAAGCTTCAGCACCTCCAACAGCAACTCAGTCTTCAGACTTCAAATACTCTTGACAAACATCAATTGCTTTTCCAGGTTTCGACCCTACAACATGAGTTTCAACTCATCTTCTCCCTTAAGCTTCAGCTTCTTGATCAGCTCCACCTTCAGGCTTTACCTAATCTTCAGGGATCTTCAAGTATCAACTTGCTCTTCATGCTCTTCAAGATTCATCTGGAATGGCAATACTCAAGGGTTCCTCCCCTTCCACAATCTTCAATGAAGTCTTCATCTTCATGCTCAGGCTCTGCATCTCTCAAGAATAATCAAAACCAGAGAAAAATCACTTACTGGATAAGCTGGGGGATATTGAACTGCTTATTTGATCACCAAAGGTGACCTTTAAGGGTTCAACATCAAAGGACTGGTTCCCTCAAAAGTTCTACCTACTAGGTATATCACTTATCCCTCCAAAGGAGAGAGGTGTATACCATGGAAGGACTTTGAATCATAGGGAGGAATGGAGGTGAATGATACCATCCATGTTTGAGAAAGAAGTTATCTACAACTAAACTCCTCCTGATCCCTAACCCTAAAACAACAAAAAAAGAAAAGAAGAACAAGCTCTCAAGCTTCTCAATGCATCTTCAAGTCTTCTACTAGGCTCCACAATGCTCCACAATGAGATACCAAGCTTTCCAAGCTCACAACAAACCACAAAGCAAAGCAAACTAAAGCAAACATGCTCTAAAGGCAACACAAACAATCAATCAATACAAAAATCAACCAAAAATAGCATACTATTATATTAAATCCCAATATAATTTCTAAGGGATCCTACATACCTACCCTTAATACCCATATATGCCCCATAGTCTAAATTGTCCTAAAAACCCAAAATCTAAAGTTATTATGGACCTATGTTGAAATTTTAACCTAATTCTACACAACCTAGTAGTATCTAATCAAAAATATCCTAAAAATCATCACAAAAATATGGAATTAATCCAAGGGGAACCTAAAACATACATCTAACTACCCTAAAAAGATTGACCTAAAAATACTAAGGGAGCTACCTAAACTAAAATCTACAAATTAAGGCATCAACTAAAAAGCATTAAAAAGCAATTAAAATGAAAAATATGCAAAGAATACTAAAATGAAATAAAATGGCAATTTTATGATTTTATATTTTTCTAGACAAAAATATGAAAAGGGAAAAAAAAATCCCATTAAAAAAATATTCATTTTTCTATTTATTATGCATTTTCAAAGTTATGAAATAATTTGGTAAAAAATAATATGAAAATGATGAGATGGGTGCAGACAGAAATAAAATGCAGTTATTATTTCACATGGGCCCAGAATGGGGGGGGGGGGGGATAGGAAAATTCGCTCAGGCCCAGACTGGCGTTTAGTGAAACGCCGCGTTTCACTGGGTCAACTCTCCCCCAATTTCGTTTTAAATCTGGAGCGTAGGATCTCTCCTTGGTCAAGCGGTCAACATATGATCCAACGACAATGAAGTCTTCTTCAACCTTGAGATGCTAGGGTTTTCAGAAACCATTAAAACACATCCCATGCATGGAACTTACAGCCATTCGTTCTCCCTCATTTCTTCATCAATCAACACGATGTAAAAACCAAACTTGACCAGAATTTCGCCCTGAATACGACTATGCCATTGGTTTGAACTGAAACACTCTAAATCATGCAAACCGAATGGTGTAACCCCATGAACTCAAAATGTGATCAACTTTCGACCTTCACCAAACTCAACATTCTTTACATAAAAATAATCCTTGCATTGCAATGGTTAAAATCATCTAATAATCTTGCCTTAACACTCATTATATAGCACGATCTTGCTCATCCAAGAATTGACATCCATAATTGAAACTTCACCAAATGCTCTTAAACTCATCACACATGCTCACCTAATTGTCTCTAACAGCTTTACACTAATAATTTACCCTAGCCATGCCTAGATTGAGGTGTAGAAATGGTTTTGCATACCTGGCTTCTTGGATTGGTAGGTGATGAAACTCTTGCTTTCAGGCCTTGCAACTCTTCAAGAATGATCCCTAGATGATGAATATTCTTCTGTATGCAAAAGATTTGGTGTAGCAAGCTTGTACTTCAAGATCCCATGGCAATGGCTTCCTTGCAATTTCCAATGGAACTCCTTCAATTCTTCATCAATGGATCCTCAAACCAGCATGAACACACTCAGAAATGTTTATGGAGAAGATTTGTGGAGAAAAAATGGATTGAAATGAAGAAGAATCAAGAGATTGAAAGTAATTTGCAATTGAGGAATTTTGATCTCACACTCTCTTCTCTACCACAATCAACACCAACCCTGACTCAATGCAAGTTGCAAACACTATATAGAATGGATTAGAATAGTCTAGAACTCCCTAGAACACTATAATGAGAATTTGAAGTTTTCATGATATGGTAATTTGGATTTTCAATTCTCACCATATGGTATCTCATGCAAGAACCCTTGTAACTTTGGTAACCAACTTGAATTTATCCTTACATGATATTTTGGATGAGATACAATGCTTAAACACCTTGTTTATTGAGTTTTTCCTTGCTTTGGTTTGGTATCTTATTATGCAAGCAATCCAATTACAAAGCAACCCTATGATACAAGCCTCAAATCAAAATTATGGCTGAACCATTGTTCTTAGAATGTCATTTGGAGTCAAAATGACCTATCATATGACATGGTTTGGGCTTGTAGCTTATGATTTATGATTTTCAACTTCACTTGAATTAACTTATGCCTCATTTTTAGGCCATAGGATTTATCACTTTTTGCTATGAGCCTTTTCAACATCTCATGACCTCTCTAATAGCCTTAAAACATCATTCTAAGCAAGTTTGATGTTGAAGATTTTTCCATTTGAAGCTTGGAAGTAGGAGATATGGCCTTATGCTTGAATGACCTATAACTTCCAAATGACCAAAATGCCCTTGGCTTGTCAAAGCCATAAGTTGAGTTCTACAAATCCTATCAAGGACTTCTAGTACTCTCCAGAAATCTAAGAAGATGCTCTTCAACATTCATGTTGACCAAGAGTCCATAGGAATCATCCTACTAGGGCAAAAGTTGTCTGTAAGTTGGGTGACTTTCAAGGACCCAGATTCACATACCTCAGATGACCTGTAATTTGTCAAAACCATAACTTGAGCTCTGCAAATCCTATCAAGGACTTCTACAACACAAATTAAAGCTAAGAACAAGCTCTACAACATTCATGTTGTGGGGAAGATGAGATGACAATCACATCTTGAGTTAGAACTGCCTGGAAGATAGGCATCAAACTAGGGGATTTTACACTGTCAATCCTTAGAAACCCTAGCTTAAAACTTCTCAAACTCCTCAATCATGATGAGTTGGTCTAGGAATCATCCTTATAGCACTTCAATACATCATTCCATGATCACATGGCCCTTGGATTAGGTCTCAACCCTCTCCAAATCTTCAGTTGACCTAGGGTTGACCCAGTCAAACCCTAATTCTACCATTCGTGGTTGAATCTTCTGAATTCTTGTATAATGACCTCTCTGGGCTTCATGATGGCTTTCAAGACATCTCATATTCTTTCTCAAAGCTTCAAGTCTATCCTCATAGTCTCAGAATCATCTGAGGAGCTTCCACAACTCTCAAGTTATGAGACACACAACCTTGGTCTCAACCAATTCCTCTGAGGATCTCTTGAGCTTTCTGACAAAGGTATCAACCTTTGAACACTTGATGGGTAAGTAAATGTTGGTCAAATTTTGGGGTGAAACACCTTCCATCGCTATAGGTTGCCTTAAGTCTTCCCAAGAGATATGCTATTCCCACTCGGACCAAGACATAACTTTACTTGTTAAAATAACAATTAAGGTGAAGCAGAGTCAGGAACAACGAATCCCTTTATGAGAAAAAGATTATTTTTTCAAGTTGGTTATTAGGGGTAGTTCCTAAATTTGTCAAAGGCGTACACCACCGCTAACAACTCCTTCTCGGTAGTTGCGTAATTCATCTATGCAGGGTTCAAAACGTGACTAGCATAGTAAATAACATGCAAAAGCTTCTCTTTCGGCTGCCCCAACACAGCCCCCACCGCGATGTCACTGGCGTCACACATGATCTCAAACGGCAGAGACCAATCAGGGGCAATCACAATTGGTGCTGACACTAACTAATTTTTCAGGTTTTCGAACGCGTCAGCACACTCCTTATTGAACACAAACGTTGTGTCCTTGACTAACAAGGAAGTCAACGGTTTAACTATCTTGGAGAAATCTCTTATAAACCTACGGTAGAAATCCGCGTGGCCTAAGAAACTTCGAATACCTTTCTCGTTCACAGGTGGTGGTAACTTAGATATTACCTCCACTTTTGCTTGATCGACTTCGATCCCTTTGTGTGAGATTTTGTGACCAAGGACAATGCCCTCTCTAACCATAAAATGGCATTTTTCCCAATTTATTGAAGAAAATAAGGACAAACGTCCGATAAAGGATGAGTTTGCTGATGAACACATCCTAGTTATTCATGGTGTCCCTTGGTTTGCTGATTACGCCAATTATTTGGTCGGGGGTATAATACCTGACGACTTTGATTCTAACAAGAGAAAAAAGTTTGTTCATGACTGCAGGTTTTACTTATGGGATGACCCATTTCTTTACAAAAGAGGGGTGGATGGACTGATCAGAAGATGTGTTCTTGAAGATGAGCAAAGGAAGGTGCTCGAAGCATGTCATAATTCAGATTATGGAGGGCATTTCAGTGGTGACTGCACCGCAGCCAAAGTCCTCCAATCGGGGTTGTATTGGCCGTCTTTGTTCAAGGATGCCCAGGACGTAGTGAAGGAATGCGACAGATGTCAACAGACTGGAAATATCTCGAAAAGAAACCGGATGCCGCAAAATTCCATGTTAGAAGTAGAGTTGTTTGATGTTTGAGAGATTGACTTTATGGGACCATTTCCACCATCATTTGGAAAAAATTATATACTGGTGGCAGTTGACTATGTTTCGAAGTGAGTAGAAGCAGTGGCACTACCAACCAATGATGCTAAGGTAGTGGTCAAGTTCCTGAAGGAGAACATATTTTCTCGGTTTGGAGTACCAAGGGCCCTTATAAGTGATGAAGGAACTCACTTCCTGAATCATCTCATGGAAAGGTTACTCCTTAAGTATAATGTGAAACACAAAATGGCTACCCCTTACCATCCTCAAACCAACGGGCAAGCCGAGGTGTCAAATAGACAACTCAAACAGATACTAGAGAAAACAGTGCGTGCCTCCCATAAGGACTGGGCAGTAAAGCTGGACGATGCTCTCTGGGCGTACCGCACTGCGTACAAAACACCCACCGGTATGTCCCCTTACCAACTAGTCTATGGTAAAGCTTGCCATCTGCCTCTAGAGTTGGAACACAAGGCGTTATGGGCATCAAAAGTCCTTAACCTAGACCTCACCAAAGCAGGAGAGTCTAGAACTCTCCAACTCCATGAGCTAGAGGAATTCCGGAACCGGGCATATGAGAACGCCAAGATTTACAAAGATCAAACAAAGAAATGGCATGATCGAAGAATTCAGAAGAAGGAATTTCGAGAAGGACAGTTAGTACTGTTGTACAACTCCCGGCTGAAACTCTTTCTGGGAAAGCTTAAATCAAAATGGTCAGGACCGTTTATCGTACATAAGGTGTTTCCGCACGGAGCAATCGAGCTGAAAAATCAAGCAAACGGAGACATTTTTAAAGTAAATGGTCAGCGTTTGAAACCTTACTACGAGGGGCAGCAGAAAGATCGAAATGATGTTGTTCATCTCACAGGATAAGATGAAGGACCGTCGAGCCATGCGACGTAAAACGAAGCGCTTCGTAGGAGGCAACCCACGCATTTTACACTAACGTTTTCATTTTGTTTCTTGTTTTAACAGGTTTTGTTGACTCGCGGGTCATCGGTGAAAGAAGGTTGTCAAAAACCAGAAGAGAGCGGAAAATTTGAAAACTCAGTACCCTGACACGGGTGGCCGTGTTGCACAACACGGGCCGTGTTAGGCTGTATCATAGCTGGGACAAATATGTGAATTCAGGGGTGTGACACGGGTGCCCGTGTCGTGTGACACGGCCCGTGTCAGGAATATCAGAGAAATCCATTAACCTACAGGGGGTGCAACACGGGTGCCTGTGTTGTGTGACACGGACCGTATTGCAAGGATCAGTAAAGTTCATGATGCCACTAGGGGTGCAACACGGCCCGTGTTGCAAGGCGCGGCTAAATAATTTCCCTTACCCGTGTGGGGCCCGATTTGTCCTTCTCACTTAAAACACTCATTTACCCCACTCTCTTATCTTCTTCTTCTTTTACTAACCACCTTCATCCAAAAAACCCTAAGCCTCCATTGCCCCCTCTCCATAAAAGCTTCAATTTCCACAACACCCACTCATCGAAAGCACTTCCGTCCTTCACAAAAAACGTTCCCCTCATCCTTGTGATCATTCCTACGGTTGCGTTTTTCTCTAACAGTGATTTTGAATTTTTCGATTTGTCTGTGTTGTTTGTGTTTTGCAGGATAAATAATGCCGCCTCATAAAGACACCAGAAAAAGCGTGGTCGAAACTTCGCGCCCCCAAAAGAGAGCACACCGAATGGCGAATCCTCACAACATACTCTTTGAAGACCCGAATCACCAGAAGAAATATTCCAACATCATAAAGCGTAAGCTCACACCAACGAGGTATATCTGTAACACTACGCTTGATAATCTAGGGCTGAGAGTAGAAGTCCATTGGATGTTTCACATTCTGGGTATGCTGGAATTTATGCAATTTGAAGCGCCGACTTATGAGCGCATAACTGTTGAATCTTAAGTACTTTAGAATTTCAGTTGAAGCACAGGTGGACAGGTGTGGAGGAGGATTACTATGGCACTCTTAGATTTCACCTATTCGATACTGACCATTGCCTGACAGTAGCCGAATTGGGAGATATTCTGAAGCTCCCCAATTTTGGACCTGGAGCTCCTTCGAGAAATTTTAGCGCAGGTGACTTCTGGAGGGCCATCACAGGTAGAACTGATTATGTCGCTAAGGCGGCAAAAGCCTCGTGTATTCATAACCTGTGTTTCAGGTACGCTCAAAAAGGTTTGGCCTATACACTATTCGGCAGGGGTGACAGCACAGGAGTGGCAACTCAGAGGGAGCTGTACTTAATGTATGGCATGGCGAACCAAGATCTCATCAATGTGGCTGCCTTTGTAGCTGACCATCTGAAGAGGGTTGCGAATGTACCTTCCGGCGAAATCAGTGTCAACGATATGATCACTCAAATCGCCAATCACTTTGGCCACGGTCCTCTCCTGAGGGAGGAACCCACAGTTACAGGTAAGACAAAGATAGACCTAGCCACCCTAACCGCCCAAGGTATGATTCGAATCTTTGATAGCTACTACTCCTTGGTAAGCCGAAACAGTCATCTCCTAGCTTTACCTGCACCTGACTTTATTAGTATTCAAAATGTGAATAACTGGTTGTATGAGAAACACAATGCAGGATGAAGACGACCAATTTTATGATGGTACAGGTATAAAATTTTTTGATGATGAAGGAGATCTGGCAGAAGAAGCCCCTATACCGACTACTCGAGTCTCACCCCATCAGGAGTCCGACTCCGGCTCTTGGAGCTTGTCTAAAAAAGAATGGGAATGGATGGAGAGTGAGGTGTGTCATCTCCGGAGTGAGAAGACAAGGCAAGGCGATGAGCAAACGAGGCAAGGGAACAAACAAATCCGCCAAGGCAGGTTGATCGGTGAAATGCACGAATGGATGCGGCAGATGATGCTGCGCGACCAACCTCCTCAACCATGAACCATGAACTCTGTGAGTCCCCTTCTACTGGTGTTCCAACAGTGGGGACACTGTTGAATCCTAGTGTGGGGGTATTTTATTTGTTTGTTTTTGTTTTTGTTTTTCTTTATTTGGTTTTAATTATTTAATTTTTAAGTGTGAGTTTGAAAGCATAATGGAAGTTCCACAGTGAAAACCCCCTGATATTGAGCTAATAAATTTTTTGGTTTGAGAACTGTTTGTGAGATGTCTGCGAGTTAGGTGATGAGAAAGTATATAGAATGCTCGAAAAAAGGACCGTGAGGATGAAATCGGAACAATCTTGAGAGATAGGTAAAAAGCAAACACCCTGGGTTTCCAGAATAGGAACGAGTTCGATGTGTAGATTTGTACCATAGTGCTTTGATCTGAGAAGTACCCCCTAGTAGTTTATTTTGACAATCGGGTTTAATCAATAAGAATCGTGTGTGCAAGGTTGATGAAAAATATTGAGCAAAGGCACAAAAAAACAAAAAAACAAAAAGGGCAATTAGACGACTAATCCTTCTAAGTTGGGTAACCCTCACCCGGTTATTCAGCCCAACGGTGGTTGAACCTGAAAGCCATTCAAAAATAATAACAGTTCCAGAAAAAAAAGTGTCGTTGATCAATCTTGTGCACGCGAGGAAAAATCATAAAAGCCGTTATAGTGATTGTCCGAATGAAAAGGATGAAAATTGAAAAAGAAGACTTAAGTACAAAGCATAGTCGGAGAGGTTACTAATAGGGAGACTGAGGTCTGTGGTTTACCGCGGTCTAGGGTTTGTGTGTTACCTATTTTGAGGGAGAAGCCGAGATTAACCATAGTGGGACTTAGAACGAGAAGTTCGAGAAGTTCAAGTATGAGTATCATTATCGTAAATCACAGTTCCATGGATGGTTTAGTTGTGCAAAAAGATATTTTAAGTTCGGTTGGCGACCTTTTTGCTTGAGGTGAAGCAAAAGTTCAAGTTCGGGGGAGTTTGATCGGTGGATTTCACTTGTGTTTTCAAACTCTGTTTGTTTGGTTGGTTTTGCACTGTTTTTATCTGTTTTCGAAGCTTTGGTTTTTGTTATCTTAGTTATCTGTAGTCGTTTTTATGTAAGTCTTATTTGGAGGTTTGTATTACTTTTGCCGCTGGTGCGTTTGATTCGGTTTCTTTTAATGTGTTATTGGAAGGAATTGATGGCCCAACATTCACACCGTTTCAGAGGCAAAGAAAAGTCGAAAAAATGGAATTCAGAGGCACAACACGGGTACCCGTGTTGCACAACACGGGTACCCGTGTTGCACAACACGACCCGTGTCAGGGAGGACACGGTTGGAAAGACACGGTCTAGATGAGCAGAGGAAAATGGAGAACAGAAGAGCAACACGGGTGCCCCGTGTCACACAACACGGCCCGTGTTGCAGCCCCTGAAGAGAAAAAGCGCTCTGTTTGATTCAGCATCCTGACACGGCCAACCCGTGTCCCATGACACGGCCCGTGTCAGGGCCACTGATAGTGAATTTGTTGTTTTTTTGATTTTTATGCTGTCAGACCTGTTTCAAAGGGCATTTTAGACATTTTGCGATGTAATTTGAATTTGGATATAAGAGCCATTTTTTTGGCCAAGACAAAACACTTTTGGATTGGGAATAGGATTTACAACTGAAGAGTGAGATTTCTGGAGAACGAAGGATTGATCAAGAGCGGAAGCAATTGATGATCCAAGTGAACCAACTTCAATTGTAATGATCTTCTCCTTTTCATTTCTAATTGCATTTGTTTTATTTAAGAACATGAGTAGCTAAACCCTCATTTGTTAGGGGGTGGTACTGCATTGTGATGTATTGACATTTGTTTGGATTATTCTATGAGAATTATGTTATTCACCTTATATATTTTATTTTGCAACAATCTTAATGCGTATTTCATATTGGAAAGTAGAATTCGATTCATGATTAGGTCTTGGTTTGGAAAGTCAACCTAACGCTTTTGCAAAATAATATTACGGTAGATATTGCTTAGGAATGGGGATATCCCGTATCACGTATTTTATTGTCAGAACTATTGCTTGATGTTTTTCATGGACATTGAGGAATTAGTGTACATGAAACTCATCAAAGGGTTTTTATTAAGGAATTAAGGAAAACTAAATTTGAGAACTGATGAATTAAGGTTAATAAACATTATCTCAGAATAATCCTACATGGTCTTTACTCGCGTTGTGTCCACTCCCCTAACATCGTTCTTAGATTAATCTAAAAGTCACTTTTACTCGCTTTGATACTTTGCTACCAAACAACCCCCCTAGACTTTTTGTTCATTTGAATACTAAAAATCCCGTTAATTTCTACGCAGTCCTCGAGATCGATACTTGGGACTTTTTCCCTTATTACTACAATCGGTAAAAATAGTACACTTGCTATTTTCCCGATCAAGTTTTTGCGCCGTTGCCGGGAACTGCCAAATTAACATTGTTTTTAGAATCCAAAAGAAATTTTGTTGCTCTGCGACTAAATTTTTTATTATTCCCTGCATTCTCTCTGTGCTTGTATTATCTAACGTTTGTCTAATTGTGTATGCGAGGTCAGGCCTCAGCTAAATATTCTTTTGATACATAACCAGAACGAGCATTACATGAAAGACGGAGAAAAGCTAAAGTTAAAAGACTGGAAGAAATAGAGGAAATTATATCTGTGCAAAGCGACTTTGAAGCAGAGAGAGAGACAACACCTGAAACTGTTCAAATGGCTGGGAATCCACCTCAGCCTGAAAGACTGTTCGGAGACTATGGAGGGGCCAATGCTCAACCAAACCGGATGACCATTGTGAATCAACCGGTGAATGTTGCACATTTTCAGCTACACCCTTCCACCATTCGTCAGTTGGAGAGCAAGCCGTTCGCTGGAAGAATCAAAGAAGATGCAAACAAGCATCTTCAGAGATTCCTTACAACTACCACCTCTTTGAAGATAGAAGGACATTCCGAAGAGGCCAAGAGATTGGTTATGTTCCCGCTCACACTCACTAATGATGCGGAAGAATGGTTTTACTCGCTTCCAGCTAGGAGTATCACAACATGGCAAGAGATGGAAACTGCGTTCCTAAATGAGTATTTCCCTGCTTCAGTGTTTATCCGAAAAAGATATGACATTGTCAACTTCAAGCAAAAAGAAGGAGAATCTTTAGGTGATGCATATAAGCGGTTTAAGAGGTGTCTAACAACATGTCCTTATTTCACTCTCGGCCGGTTATCGTCCACCCGTCCGGGTCCCGAGGTCCCTGCCGTGACCCACTGTTCAAGCTATTCCTGCAACTACTGCTGTAATGACTAGTGCACCTCCGCGTGTGAATACTACTCCATATGTTCTAAAACGAACCAATTTTCCATAGGGTACCCAGCGAAACTGCGGGTTTGGAAGAAAGGATGGATGGGTTTCAAGGCCAATTTTATGAGATGCAAAAAGAACTGAGAGACCTTCGTGGGAAGGATCTGTTTGGAAAGAGTGCTTCTGACCTGTGTTTGGTCCCGAATGTCAAGGTTCCGCCAAAATTCAAGGTCCCCGATTTTGAGAAGTACAAAGGGAATACTTTCCCTCAGAGTCATCTTATTATGTATACCAGGAAGATGTCCGCACAAACTAATAATGATTAACTGCTCATCCACTATTTCCAAGATAGTTTGACAGGCGCTGCGCTCAAGTGGTACATGGGATTGGATAGTGCGAAGATTTGAACTTTCAATGATCTAGGTGGAGCCTTCATCAAATAGTATAAGTATAATATGGACATGGCTCTTGACCGTGATCAATTGAAAGCCATGGCTCAGAAAGGCAAAGAGAATTTCAAAGAATATGCTCAGTGTTGACGTGAGTTAGCCGCTCAAGTCATACCGCCATTAGAAGAAAAGGAAATGACCAGATTTTTCTAAAGACTCTCGGTCCATTCTTTTATGAGAAAATGGTAGCAAGTGCACCTAGTGACTTCACCGAAATGGTTAATATGGGAATGCGTTTAGAAGAAGGTGTTTGCGAAGGAAGATTAGTCAAGGAAGGAAGTACCTCTAATAATACGCGAAAGTATGGGAGTGGTTGTGTGAAAAAGAGAGAACACGGGGCAAGTGTTGTGCAGCAAGGACGATCCAAGAGAAGGTATCCACCATCACATCAGGTTGCTGCGGTTCATCAGCCACAACATCAACAAAATAAGCAAAGTCAGCCATTCAACAATCAGAGTCATGTACACAAAAGATTAGACTTTGATCCCATCCCGATGACATATGCTGACTTGTTCCACATCTTTGATTCAAAAAGGTCACATCCAGACGAGAGCTCCACCTAAGGTACCCAAGAAACTCCTGTATTGGTACAAAGCTGACAAATTTTGCCTATACCATCAAGGTGCTCCAAGCCACGATACTGAGAACTGTTACGGCTTGAAGATAGACGTTCAAAGGTTGGTTAAGGATGGAATTTTATCCTTTAAGGGTTCCATTCCTTATGTGCAAGATAATCCACCACCTCAGCATGGTTCGTCCTCCGCGAACATGATCCAAGGTTTATTCGGGAAGCTCATATCAATATAGTGCCTGAAGAGGAATCTGAAGGCGACATATCAGACGATTTTGCAAGCTTCTTCATTCCATATAAAGACTGAATAAAATCCTGAGAAGGGCTCATCAGGGTGTTTTCTTTTCGTCTGCTTATGCGTATTTCTTTTCTTTGATTAAAAGCATGTTTGGCTTGTACGTCTTGTTTATTTTGAATAATTAATGCAATAAAATGTTTGTCTTGAAGAAATCATTCGTTTCACTCGTAAAACATTTCTCACAATTTATAATGCCGACTATACCCAATTCTATCACTTTGGTGAATAATTGGAGGGAGGATGATGAAGTAAAACGCAAGATCTCTCATTGTATTCTTTTGAATAAAAATCCTACTGATGATGTGAGGCATTCTTGTTTCAAACCTCCTAAATACCAGAAATATTTAACCTTTCGAACCTGGATGAAAAATCTGTCTCTCTTAAATCAAAACCTCATTTTTAACCTGGGGCAGGGTATCAAAGAAAGGAACAACTTTCAAAAAAAAAAATTTGGGTGGGCACCAATATACTTTGACCCTTATCCTCTGTTTTACAAATCATAAACTAAACCCATATATATAACCCATAAAGTCCTAATTGAAGTGAGGTCTAGTCCGAAAGCATACTCGATGAGATAACATTTCCTGACTCCTATGAGCTATGCTCAATTTGGCGTTGGCATTATAAATTTAGATTAATATCCTAACTAGTGATTTTGTCACAAGTTATCGCGATATCTATTTTCAAAACTTCAAGACAAACATACGTGTTGCATTAACCGTTTCAGAATTGACATTTCTGACTTGCTAGATTTGCCTGATGTCTTAGAAAGATTACGTGAAGAAATCACCGATGAAAATTTGAAGACTTTACTGACCTAGGGCAAATTATTTCGTCCAAGAGATTTGATCCGTACAAGTTTGGATTCACCTAGAACACAGTTTTGAAGACTCAGTTATACCATCAATCAGGGGCAGTTACGTCGAGCTTCTGCAAACCTCTCCAAGAATTTGAAAAACAGTGGGGCATTTGGACGCCATGTTTTCTGTAAAATCCTCTCAAGACGACCTTTTATCGTGAACCATGTGACTTGGGGCATTTGAGAGTCGAAGGGGGTTTCTGATTTAGCTTCACTCATCCAACGTATTCAACAACTTTGTTAACCCAGTTTCCCCATTGGATGGATACTTATTTTATCCACAAAGCTTCTCAATTAAGAGAGGGATCCGTTTCCGATAGGAAGTTTTGAAGCCTTGAAGCAAGACTGTGATCCCATATATGGTTCTCCACCTGTCTACAAGTGATGTTTCTATCTTCGAAGGTTGAGGGAATTTCAAAAGCAAGTGTACATTCTTCAAGCAATGTTTGATCTGTGAAGATTTGGTTTGAGTGCCCGAAATGCTTTTTTTTCATCTCTTTTGTTAGCATACGCATATCATATAGATAGATAGCATGGCATATGCATTTTGCATCTCTGTTTTGTTTGTTCTGTCACATTGGCTGTGTTTATCCCTGAGTAATTTGGGTGTGTCTTCTCCTTCAAGTAGTGTTGTCAGCCCTAGGCAGAAAAAGCGCAATGATTCTATTTCCCCACAGAGTTCGATCCTCGTGGAAGACGACTGTTTTAGTTAAATCCCATTTGAGTTCACACCTCGATGGTTGGGTCTTGCTTGACAGTTTCTCTTCAGTTATTTCCTGAATTGAACGTCGGTCCTTGACAATCACATTATGGACATCTTCAACTTTTGATTGTGGATTAAGTGTGCACTTATTTCGCACTTAACTCCCCAGGAAGGGTTTTTATGAAGATAACTATTGAAGATAGATACTTCTCCAACAATGTCACAAGATTTTCACCACAATTTACATCTGGAATGCAAGCACTCTCTTTATTTGAGCAACTCGTTTTGATCAGGATCTCCTTTGGAAACGACAAATGGCAGTCTCTTCAAGACAACTTGGCCATCCCCAGTGGATCTATCAAGATTATCAACTCGTCATATGGCATCCCTCCGAAAATCCGTCAGAGAAGTTTGTCGAAGGCTTTACAAATACTTCTCTTTATTTGAGAATTCACAGAATATTTTACAGCTACAGTAAAGATGCTTCTCAGGAATGATTTCCCCAGCGAGTCTATCACACAAGCTAATTCCATCAAATGGCATCACTCCCTAGAGGTTTGACAAAGTTTATTACAATGGATCTCTCTTTATTTAAGAGGACATATTTTGCTGATCAACAGGCTTACATCTCTTGAAGATCCCCGTTGAAGCTTTGTAATCTCTAACACATATAGTTTTGGTCAGACACTTTTTCTTAGGCTGCCACACATTTGGTAGTAAGTGATATCTCCTTCTTTGGGTTATTACCTGTGCTTAGGCTATCATACGTTTGATAGTAGGTAATATACCATTTCTTTTGGTCAGATACCTTGGCTTAGGCTACCATACGTTTGGTAGTAGGTAATCTTTCCTCCTTTGGGTTATTACCTGTGCTTAGGCTGTCATACATTTGATAGTAGGTAATACGCCTTTATTTTTGTGTTCACCTTTTCTTAGGCTATCATATGTTTGATAGTAGGTAACACATATCATTTTGGTCAGACACTTTTTCTTAGGCTGCCATACGTTTGGTAGTAAGTGATCTCTCTTTCTTTGGGGTTATTACTTTTGCTTAGGCTATCATAAATTTGATAGTAGGTAATATACCATCCTTTTTGGTCAGATGCCTTTGCTTATGCTATCATACGTTTGATAGTAGGTAGCACACGTTTCTTTGCTTCAACCGGATGTCCTTTATTTAGGTCGTCACACGTTGGTAGCAGGCTACCCCTCACTTTCAAGATCTTGTTTCACTGCCCAAGCTACTGTACTCATGGTGGTATTGTCATATCTTGTTTTTCATTTCAGAGAATCCACAATGCTGATCGTTGTCTCCTCTCGTGGCGTCTTGCGTCGTTGAGTCTGTCCTTTGGGCGTCGGGTCCAGTTACCCCTCTATGGCATCATGTCTCCATAGGACTCTCTGTCTTGCATTTTTCATATCATGTGCATTCGGTGGCATCTTAAGGCCGAAAATTCATGCGATGTTTATATTTAAGTTCCTCCTATCTCGTCGAGACGAAGATTTCAATCTCCATATCTCCGGATAGAAGTAACTTAAATAGGGGCATCTGTCGCACCCTAATTTTTGACCATAAGATCCCACCTCTTTTTGCGTATTTTCTATTATTATTTGACTTTATTTTAATAATTTATGTTTTACGGCTAACCAGCTCGTGCTAGTGCAACAGTATCAAGGTATAGTTTCTTACATCTAAGTATCATAAGGGCGTGACTAGTACGTTTGGGTCTGAAGTTCACCATTCAAGAATTTGAGCTTATATTAAGAAGATTTGGTGCATGAATAAGTCTGTCAAATTCTATTACAGGATTCAAAAGTACCGATCCTTTTAAAAAAAAACTCACGTGCAAGGGGTTCCGTTATAACCACAGAACATATTCAAAACCTACCAATAACTCCACCCTCCCTCGACCGTCATCCTACTCACGTGTGATTCTCACATATACTGGATAGTATTGAACGTTTGCGATGAAATGATTTTCACCTCGTGAATTCATTCTTGTGCTAAATTTGGCCCGGATGGCTCTATTTATCGAGGCATGACATTGTTGTGATGAATGTTTCATGATTAGTTTATACTTGGAGGCTCCAAAGTCCTCAAAGTGGCAATCAAGACTCCTTTATTTGTTTATGAGTAATTTCCAAGTGAGGAATAGAGGAATAACCGACAGAAGTATCATCAACGCAAGAGTTCTATTATTAAACTTAGTTACAACAATGTACAGGTTTTATTTCCAATAAAGCATTACAAATTACGGGAGAATACAGAGGCGGTGGGTGATGTCATATAACCACTTCTTACAACTCTAAAGTTAAAATCACTACAGTTCGGTCACGTAGCGGATCCGCATAATTATAAACTAAAATTACAACTACAAGAAGTCTCAATCTGCCTTGTATAGAAATCTTGAGTCCATGGAGACTTATAGTAGATGACGCTCTCTCACTAAGCCCCCCACGATAGACTCTAGCTACGAGTATTTCTGGGTAACCCTGCAGGCTCTGACCCGTCCAGTTTTTTCCGTTCGGTTTCGACCTGCATAACAGTGGTAGCCACATATTAGAAGCTTGGAAATAACCATTTTGGGCAGTACGCGAATGGTTTATCTAACACACCAATAACCGTGGTATTGGCATATGATATTCTCGAAGTGACAGTTTTTATTTGGTAACCGAAGATAGAAGTATCAACTCTAAAGATAGCTTACCTATTGTTAAATGTATAGCGGTCAAAAGTGTTGAAGCAGAAGCGAAAATTATTAAACGCCCCTTATTGATGTAGACTGAATTCTCAAGCCGGAAGCCTCTGAACTTGAGTCTTTTCCTGGAAAAGACAGAACAAGTACAACAGACGTCAACTCAAGTGCATATCCATTGCAACAACAATTGGAATCCCTGAAGAGAAGAAAGATCAAGCTTTGGTGCACGAAGCTTTGGACGGCTAGCTCATTAACTCCTACCCCGGCCAACTCGTAACCTGCACAATTAAATAACATCATCAAGTGTACCCTCAACATTGACAGTGACAGAGCTCTCTACAAATCAAGTCAGTCAGTTACCTCTCATTAATCTGTTATGCCATCATCAGTTCTTTCAAGCGATAATATGCACATTGGGCTTCTTGCAGCTGCAGCCCATGCCTCTGCATTTGATAATTGTTTTACAGTGTTCTAAAATCCAAGGGCTAGTCCTTCCGAGTTTGTCATACACCTTTCAAAATATATCAAAGCTGTGTACCATACACATGTTTCTGTTGGTATGCGTTCTAGGATGCTTTTTGAGACTGAATTTTCAAGGTGCTGGTTTGATGACCGTGGATGCAACACAGACTTGATCCCGCTTTACTTGGAAATAATCATAATCCGCAATACCAAGCAGTGTCAGCTACTGGTGGTGGTTTGCAGAATCAAGGGAATGCTACTGATCTGTTAAGGCAACAAATGATGAGTTTTCAGCCACCTTTCAATTATCTGCAACAATCAGGAAGCCTCAGTAGCAAGCACCATTGACTTGCCAAACAATCCCGCCCGCACAATCCCAAGAGCTTTCTTGTTTAAGATTAACCACAGGGCTGATTCGTGACAGAATTTCACAAGAGGTCACAGGACCGAGTTCACCTTCGATCGTCAAAGAAGAACCAATGACCCTAATGCAGGAACCCGTCCCAGCAGCCAAACCACAAACAAGGCCAAGAGATTACATTCATGGATCAATGTTACAAATCACTGTGACTCACTGAAAGCAAAACTAGAAAAACATTAAGTTTTATGGCAATTTTCTTTCTCACATATTCATGACAGGAATTACAACTGCTTACTGATAAATTTCAGAATATAACTCAATGGAACCACAGGCATTCGCAGGCAATCCACAAAGACCAGAATTTCTGCACAAAAGGGAATGTGTGAATATGTTTGTAAGGATATCGAGCCGGCAGCAAACCGGCATATAACAATTTAATTCTCTACAAAACATTGAAGGGAATATTAATAAATTGCAAGAAGAGGGAGTAGGTGAATATGGTTGTTAACTCGAGATACTTCAACATATTCGGCAGACCAATGCAGTCTTATATATCTTACAGGATGTCGATTTTCTTACCTCATGAGACATTAGGAGTTAAAACTGCAACAACTTCAGTAGAGCCGACTCGAAGCTTCCGTTAATCGGTTCAAGGGCTCCTCCCGTTGGAAATCCGGTAAAAGGTCCCTTCCGCGTTGATTACACTTCAGGTGACAGTTTTCTCCTGAAAGTTGATACCAAACCAAAGATTCAGTCTATTAAAACACGATCGAGCTTGACTCATAACGATACTCATTAAGTTGTGACATTCAAACTCATGAACATACCTGTCTCAAAAGGAGAAATCAGGATAAGAAATTCACATACTCATACATACATACAAACTACAACACAGAACCATCATGCAAGAGTGGATAGGCAGCTAACGAGGCATACGATTTTGTTTCAACGTCATAAACAAAAAAAACAAAAAAAAACAAAATGGTAGTTACCACAACATACACAGTCAAAGTATCCCAGTACCCGCACATCACAGGGGGAATATCATTGGAGAATTTTCACACACAAAGAATACGTCATAATATCATATGCATTGCAACAATATCCAAAAGAGTAAAGGAGCTAAGACTTATCTTCGAGAAATTGGACATCATCGAGTCACCGTTTACGCTGAAGCCTTCAAAGACCTGTCAAGAAACTTTCTCGGAGTCACTCCATTTCAACCTCCCACGACATCGGAGCTGCTCCATCACGCCAATCCGCATCAAAAGAAGGTCGACACGTTTTTGTCAAAGCTTCGCATGTGGAGAATTGCCAAATCTTCTCCTTGTCATACGGTTCACCATGCCCCCAAAGTTGCAACAAGCACATGAAATAAACTGAGACAAAGCGTTAGAAAGTGCAAGCCGGCAAGAACATGTATTATTCAATACCAACAACAATTCAAAGCATTGTTCAAAGCATGAGTGAAATATCCTCACCTACAGTTTTTGAATTTGATGGAGCCGCATTTGTAAACCCGCTGCAAATCACCAAAGAACCGCTAGTCAGCTGATCGTTTACAAAAACAGGACAATATCTAAATTCACAACAACTTATGATCTTTCCAAAGTAAGCGCAACATGTTGGAACAAAGATAGAATGAATTTTAAATGCCTCAGACTCTGCACAAAACAAAACTTTGATTAGTTCGACTCATGAAGTTATCAATACTAGGAAATGAAGTACATTCCAAAATAAGGACCCAACATATTTGAGTTTAAAACAGAAGGTACAAAACACGTTTTGAAAGGCATTAAACAGAACCAAAGCATACTCGGGTATGATCTTCCAAAATCAGAAATGCCTTTAAGGCCATAAAAAGGGGTGTCCCTTTTTCAATAACTTGGGAGCCTATAAATCAGAAAGAGACACACCAGAAAAAGACACTGACGGTGATACGAAAAATCCTACCTTAAAGTTTGTAAGAAAAATAAGAACTTATCTTGTGATAAGCCCTTGCCGTGAATCTATCACCGATCAAGCCACCGCCGGAAGCCTATCGTACAAACCAACGCCTTCCACCTCTAAAACCCTCGCGCGAAAGCCATCGCGAATCACCTTCACGTGCATCGCCGGACTCTTTTCCACCACCACCTTTGAAACCTGCAAAATCCTTAAACTGTGAGATTTCTTTTGCTAACACTTTTAATGGTTTTTTATTTGAGTTGTGTAGGAAAGGGAAGGAGTAATGAACAAAGAAGATGGAGGTAGAAGCGAACGAAGGAGAAAGAAATAGTGGGAACAATGAACGAAGGAGAAGAAGAGAACGAGCAAGGAAATGGCGGAGAGGGCACGATCGGAGAGGGGGAGGGTTAATTTGGGGAATTAGGTTTTCTCTATTTTTCTTTTATTATTTTTATTATTTTGTTGTAATACATAATCACCACACACAAATCACCACTCACACCACTAATCCGCCATTAATCTAATTTAATAAACCTAACCAATCTTATATTCATTTTAATATTTAATATAATTAATCTAATAACCATCCAGTTTACACCATTAATATTAATTAACCATTAATTAACTCTTTTTATAGACTAGCCATTTTATTTAATCAAAACAAATTAATTAACCTATTTATTTAATCAAAACAAATTAATTAACCTATTTATTTAATCAACTTTTTATTTGTTTAATAAAACCAACTTATTTCTATTTCACTCAATTTATTTTATTTAACCATTTTATTAGGTTTAATAATACTTTTTACCATAAAACCTTTTCTAAATAATAAGATAATTAAATTATAAAATTATAATTTATTCTCTTCTATAAGAGGACAATATTTTCATATAATAATTGGTATGTTTTTTAATAATAATAGTTAAAACCTTAGAAAATATTTTCTCAAATAAACTAAGTTATATTTATTTGATTTACGACAACTTTTATAAAAAAAAAATAATAAACCATTTCTTTTTTAATAAGATAAAATAAAAATCCTTAGACATTTTTTAAGAAATCCTTCGATTAAGGTCCCCCTTTTAGAATTGACTTATCACTTAAAACTTTTATCTAAAACTAATAAATCAATTCAACATCTTCCTAAAAATCAGTTTCACTCCTCCCTTAAAATCAATCTTGACTAAAATGAACCAACATCGTAAACAATTGTGCACATTCACATTCACGACACATTCACTCTCACACACTTCAGCGCTTTCATGCGTATGTGTATGATTTTATTTCCGCAATTTATTTACTGCAATTTATATTATCGCCTTGCATCCGTCCAGAGGAAAAACCTACACATGAGTCAACACTTGTGTGTAGTGCACATCATTTGCATCATTCTCCCACATGATCCTTGATCCCATTCAAGTTGATCTTTCTAAGTTAGATCCTACCCCATAGGAAGGACCATTATCTTTATAACTTAGAACAAACATTCAACAACTCAAATCAAACAACATTCAAACACATTAGAGAAAGATGCCAAATCATCTTAAGCGAGATAGAATCTCCACCCCACATCAATACAATTCGTAGGAACTTTGCCTTAAGAGAGATAGAGGCGTACCCCGTCGATCCCTATCTGAGTACTTGAGCCCTTCTCTTAAGACGATGCAAAGACTATTTTCCTACAACTTGTGACGGTTAAATCTCCCTTAAAATGATGACCCATCTCTTCTCCTAAAACCAATCCATCAACTACCCTAAACCCGTAGGAACTTTGACCACAGTCAAAGAACTCTTCAAACCCTTTAGGGGAACTACAAGTACTCTGATTCCACTCCCGTAAGGATATATAGGCATAAGATGCGATATCTTATCGAGTATACTTAGAAATAAACCACTAGGTCTTTTATCCCTTAAGCAAATATACTTAGCAATAAACAAACATAAAACAAGAGGTTCCTATAGAGTACTACAAAAATTTATGATGCTAGTACCTTCCCTAAGTTTAACCAACCCCCGAACCTAAAACTCTCTAAACCTTGCATGTGCATTGCATTGTGGGTATTTCGATCTTTATCCCTTCCTTTGGACAAATCAAAGTTCGGTTGCAAAATGAATTAAAGATTCAAATTAATCAATAGTTTGGTATCCGATTTTCACCGCGACAGCGACCTAGTAAACAACTGTAGGCCGACTGGATATCCATGATATAAAACACAACATCAAAGACTTCAGGTCCAACCTGAATCGGCAAGGTTACTTCCCCAAATACGGATCTTCGGGTTCCGTCAAATGCACGCACCACCAAGTCACTTGGCGTGCAGATCAACCCTTTCATATCCAACTTCATCAAGGCTTTCTTCGGGAGCACGTTTAAAGAAGATCCCGTATCTACAAGCACGTGAGACATGACAGTCCCTCGATATTCTAAAGATATGTGCAGCGCATAATTATGATTTCTGCCTCTGGGTGTCAAATCCAGGTCCGTAAAGCCTAAGCCATTGCCTGCGTTTACGTGCGCCATCACTCCTTCAAGTTGATTGACTGGAATTTCCTGTGGCACGTAAGCAGTGTTTAGTATCTTCAGCAACGCATTCCTGTGCGCCTCAGAGCAAAGGAGCAAGGATAGTATAGATATTTTGGACAGAGTTTGCTGCAAGTGATCGACTATCTTGTAGTCGCTTTTCCGAATCAGCCTCATGAATTCCTCCGCATATTTCAACAAAGATTCTCGTTCCTCAAATTGAGAAGTCTCTTCCACTACCGGTCTTTTCCCCTTATCCACTTTATCAGCAATCACCTCAGGCGACGAAAAGACTCGGCCACTGCGAGTAATACCTCCTGCACCCACTAAATTGTCAATTGAACTTGCAGGGGTATCATTCAAGTTTATCTTCTGCCCATTATAATACACTTCGGCTTCGTAGTTCCACAGAACGGCCTTAGTGCTCTCAAATGGCACAGGACCTGCTTTGGTGATAGTTACCGTTGGCGGCTTTGGAGCGTAGATAGCAACAGTCTTGTAAGGGATAGAGATTGTCACAATCTCATCCTTCTCTTCAGTCACTACATTCTCAGATTCTCTTCCAATAGAACAATCAAATTGTAAAACTCCTTCGTCAATCATCCCTTGAATACAGTTTCTCAACAAACCACATCCTCTCTCAGGATCAGCAGAACATTCAACACAACCTTCAACACAGCCCGGAAAGACCCCTCCCTTTAGCAGTCTGGCTTTCACAAATCTTAAGGGTGTCTTCAATTCATCAACACTGGTCACCAAATTCAACACTTCATCCTCGACAATTGCATTAACCCCAGCCTGCCCGTGATTCGGCATGGGATTCTGCACCACATTGAGAGCGTCATTAGAGAAATTGATAGCCTTACTGTCGATCATATATTGCACTTTATGTTTGAAGGCTTTACAATTGTCTATATTATGTCCGGGAGCACCCGAATGGAATTCACAGTGGGCATTTTCATCGTACCCAGGTGGAGGTTGTCCGGTTAAAGGAGCCATAGTTCTTTTTTGAATCAGCTGAAGTTGTAGCAACGCTTGCAATAACTGTGAGTAAGGCATAGGAAGGGCATCAAAATGTCTGTTCCCTGCTACCCAACCTCTATCTTGGTATCTTCTGTTCCCCTGCTGATTCTGCTGAGGTCGTTGTTGCTGTTGTTGCTGTGGTTGTTGAACTGCTGGAATAGTGATGCTAGCAATCTGCTGATTCTGTCGATTCCGACCTCTATTTCTTCCCCATGAACTGGATACAACATTAGTGTCTCCCTCTCTCTTTTTGGTTCCAAACACTTTCTTGTTCCCTCCTCCAGATGAGGATCCTTCACCATCATTGGTCTTTCCTATCTTAATTCCATTCTCCACTCTTTCACTGGTGATAATCAAATCAAAAAAGCTTCCAGACATACTGCCGATAAGTTTCTCATAGTACACTCCTGGTAAGGTAGCAACAAACATATCCACAAGTTCCCTTTCTACCATTGGTGGTTGTACCCTAGCAGCAAGCTCTCGCCACCTCTGGGCATATTCTTTAAAGCATTCATTGCTCTTCTGAGAGAGATTCTGCAACTGGACTCTATTCAGAGCAAGGTCACTGTTTTACTGATAGTGCCTTACAAAAGCTTCGGCTAGTTCTTTCCAGCTACGGACATTAGCAGGCTCCAAGCTCATATACCATTCTAGCGATGGTCCGAATAAGCTATCCTGGAAAAAGTGCATCAAGAGCTTCTCGTCCTCGGAATGTGCAGACATCTTGCAATAATAAGACCTCAGATGAACCCTAGGGCAAGTAGTACCTTTGTACTTATCGAAATCTGGGACCTTAAACTTTGGAGGCACCCCCAAGCTTGGAATCAACCCCAGATTAGACATATCCAGCCCCATAGAGTTTTGGCATTCCAGCAACCTCATCTTCTCTTCGATCATCTTAATCCTTCTGTCAGCCTCAGAAGGTATTTCAGCATTCACAATCCTTGGAGAAAACACATCTTCCTGCCTATCCTCATTCCAAGTATGGTCCAAACTACCATGCACAACACCTGTAGTGTCGAGACCATAGCCAAAACCATTTCCATTACCATTACCACCATTGGCAAAACCAACATGATTAAAACCTGTCACATTTCCAGCGCCAGCAGCGTGACCACCCCCTCCAGCAGTAGGGATGACTAAAGTGGGCATAGAATTGTCCACTCGAGGAGTTTCCTGATGAGGAGGGTTAGAAGCAATCCCACTGCGTAGCACTCCATCACTATCAACCCGCGCAATCAGAGGTTGCACCAAAGTCTGAAGTTGAGCCTGACCACTAGCAACTCCTTGCATGACCTTCATCAGTTGTGCCATACGATCTCTCATCTCTTGCATTTCTACCTGCATCTGATCCATCAGCCTTTTCTGGTTTCCTCTAGTACCGTACCGGTGAGTTATCACGTCAACAATCCTGAAATACTAGTAAACCACAAGAGAAAATAATGTTAACTGGTCCGGTGCACCTGCAAATGCGTGAAAAATGCTAAAATACAAACATGTATTTATGCAATAGGGATATTTCCCCCTTGATTCTAGTTTCCAGAAACAAATAACAATGGAGATCCCTGCGAACAAGCATAGAATACCAACTCCTCATATATAGATCAAAACGGCCATCAAGCAAAGTACAAACTCCAGATGAGTACAAATAAGGAAGAGACCTCGGCCAACAAGCCTGACGATGGTCAAATGCAACAAAATAAGCATCAAAAGCTACAACAGAAATAGACAAAATAGGTCAAGCGGGATGACGTGATCGGAAGTCCTCTAACAGCCTCAACGTCTCTGGATGATCCGGCCTGGCAAGCAACCCCTGAATAAGAAAATCCTGATGACTCACAGTACGCTGTAGGCTATCAACATGATCCTCTAAAGCTCTCTCCCCGAAACATGCCTCAAGTCTGCGTCTCTTGGAGCCAGCTCTCAACTTGAGGTCCTTCAAATTCGCGATCGCTTCATTCAGCCTGCACTCACTGTCTCGTTTACGTGATGATTCTGCTGCAATCTCTTCATCTTTGGAACCAAGCTGAGCCCTCAGCTTGCTGATCTGAAGTTTTAACTTGTCCTCACGCTCCTTGTTGTTAGTGAGCATGGCATTCTATATTGACTCAAACTTGGAGATCCTCGTGTAAGCCCTATCCAACTCTTCTTTCTTCGTAGCAAGAGTACTATAAGTGGCATTCAAGTCTCGGCCTGTGCGCTCTCTGTCCTTAGTCTCCTTAGTCAGATCAGTACCCAGCTTGTTCACAAGCTTGGTTTGCCTCCTGAAAGAATGAACTGCATCTATCTTCTCACTGCGAAGCTGGATAATCTCCTTCTCCAATTCTTCATTCGCTTTTCTCAGCCCTTCCTTCTCCGCCAATACCTGATTGTATTTCTGGATATCTACAGTAGTGGGTTCCTCGATCATAAGAGGATATAGAGGTGCAACTGAAGGGAATGGAATCAAGAACCTCACAGCTCTGTCATGAATCCAAGTCAAATAAGGGTCATACGCTCGGCTGTTACTCTTCCCCAAAGCTAACTTCCCTTTCCGACAAATGTTATTCCATGCATCCTCAAGTTTTCCCAGAGCCTCGCCCTTCAATAAGCCAATAAGATACAGAGATTCCTGTATCTCCTCTTCTCTAGGAGGCTCTCTCAATGCATACCCGAACTGTCTCACCAATAAAGAAGGATTATAGTTGATGTAACCTTTCCTTCCGATCGAAGGAACGTTAGGAAAGCCACCACAACTATAAACAATATCCTTAACCAGCATGTCTCGATCAAACCACACAATATTCTCTGCAGATAATCCCATTAATCTCTCTGACCAATCTGAAGTACTGGAAGTGGCAACAAACGGACCCGTCTGAGGTAGATGACTAGCAAACCAAGCATACAACAGAGGAACACAACAAGCTACGTTCTTCCCCCTTCGTTTCTCATTCTTGTAATGCACATAATGATAAACGTCTCCAAGTAAGGTAGGCACCGGGTTGCCTGAAGCTAAGGTATAGAACACATCAACATCCACAAAGTCTGAAAAATGAGGAAACATAACAATCCCATATATACACAGAGCCAAGATGGTGCTAAACACAATCCAACATCCATATTTAGCACATTGCTGAGCTTTCTCAATCAAGCAAGGCAACGGAAAACCATACATCCCAAGTCTCCGGATCATCTTCCCATCCAACTCTGAAGCTTCAAGGTGCACAATAGCGGCAAGTTTGGCCAGATCAGGCTTAGTATCAACATGAACAACCGACATCCGATTCAGAATGGGTACTCCTAACAACTCAGAATACTCCTCTAATGTAGGAGCCAAGACATAGTCAGGAAATACGAAGCACCTCAACTTGGCATCATAAAACTGTAAGAGATCATAGACACCACTAATCTCATACTCGGAAGGCTTGCGGACATATCTCAGTAATCTCCCATAAGACTTCTTGAAATCCTCCATTACTGCTTTCTCACCCAAGGCAATCA
The DNA here is from genome assembly GCA_963859935.3 of Lathyrus sativus. NCBI lineage: Eukaryota > Viridiplantae > Streptophyta > Magnoliopsida > Fabales > Fabaceae > Lathyrus > Lathyrus sativus. The sequence goes on along the minus strand of OZ012739.1, from coordinate 289,656,111 downwards.
GACTCAACAAAGTACTAACATTCGGAACTGGAAACTTGTAGGCCATTGTACTCTTCAGGGACTCCATAACAGCAATGCAGGAAAAGATCACTAGAATCAAAGGAGAAATATGCACCTGCAACACAAATACATGTTAATGAGATGCAGATGAAAATGCAAATTCAAAATGCAAAACAAGGGATCAAGACTGTTGTACTGTCGGTTGAGAAAAACCAAAGCTTCGCCTTAGCAAGAACAAAGTACTGATAGTAGGATCCACTGATATCATGTACACAGATTCATACTTGCAAAGAACCGGGTAATCTGAAGGCTATGGTTTCCTGCACAACCCAATCCCCCTCACAGGTGTGAACCTATCCAATGACAAGGTTCGGTATCCTATGCATTCATCAGCGTCACAGACTTTCAAGAAATGATGATACGTTCACCATTTCTGGTTTGGCATCATTATCTCCTGAAGAGGCCTCACTTAGCTGACTCACAAATGATCGGTTCCCAGAGTCGACAATTCTCAAATCCAAAACCCAACCGATCCTAAGGATCTGAAGGAAAACCATCAAAGCAAATCTCGTCTGAGTGTGAATTTTGTAGGGAACTGTATCTGCTAAGCAAATAGGCCCCCCCCCACTAGTCTCCACTCTAATACTAGGTTTATACTCAAGCCCGGGTCCGACTTATCACTCAATGAAACTTCCCACCCCACAGCATAGCAGTAATGATATATGATGTAGAAAATAAATGCGGGAAAACAAATAAAGCACATATATACAACACCCAAAAATAAATAGACAAGCGCTAGGATTGACTCGCATAGGAAACCAGATTCCCCAGCAGAGTCGCCAGCTGTCGCAACTGCGAAAAACCAACGGCGGGAAAACAGAAGAGTCACCACTTTTGTTATTTATCCCAAAGAGAGGGAAAGGAAACGATCGCAAAAACCTAAAGAAAAAGGGAAAGACAGGGTCATCGCAACCATGTCTGGATTCGGGAGTCGATTACGCAAGGGGAAGGTATTAGCACCCCTCACGCCCGTCGTACTCGACGGGATCCACGCATTGTTGTCTATCTAAAAGGGTGTGTTGAAACTATCTAGCTAAAGGCTTAAGGACAAAAGGAATAGAAAAGAGAAACTGACTCGGCAGAGCATCGCCGCTCTGTGCCTACGTACTCCCTCGTGCAATGGGAAAGTCAGAGTCAATGTAGTTCGACTAACTACGACTAAAGAAGGGGGAAAGGTTGCTCTCCGAGACATCGCGTCTCGTGCCTACGTACTTTCGTCTGGTACGAAAGATCAGAGCAAACGTAGTTCGGGCTAAAAGGACCACAAGTTGGTTCAAAAGTTTTTTAAGCCCGAGTAGGGTTAACAAATAGCTCTAGTAGTTGGTGTATGCAGCTCGACCATTGGAGACTTAGGCGTTACCGTTTGCGGTAGAACTAAGAGTTAACGAAACTCTTTTTGTGAAAATATTTTCCTTGATTAAGAACCCCAAAGGGTGAAAAAGAGTTTGAAATGTTTTTGTGTTTTTTAAGAGAAAAAGTATTTTGAATTAGAGTGTTCATAATGTATGTTGTGACAAAGTCTAAAACTTAGGATTGAATGCGTCGCATATCGTCCTAAAGACGTATACTAAACACTCTAGGCATTATAGAGGTGGCCCCTCAACTACCATTTCCCAAGTATAAGGCTCATGGCATAACATTCATCATCCTTATTAAGTATGTTAGACTTGTTTAAAGATGAGAAGAGAAGAAGGAACACTAATGGGAGACTAATCAACCCTAAAAGTTATCATGCAAAGTGGACTTAAAGTTGAGTTTGAAAATGGAACTACCCAATGCTATCATGCATGGTTAGGCACCTAATGTCTATCATAACCTCAAGAGGTTAGAGAACTTATGGAGAACATGGCAAAGAAAAGCTAAAGAAGAAGAAGAAGAAGAAGAAGAAGAAGAAGAAGAAGAAGAAGAAGAATGCATATGCAAATGAAGATACACACATAAGATGCACAAGTAGAATGATAGTGGGAGGAAAATAGTGTGGGGCTGTAGCCACCACAAGCTCATCTCAACCAAGCATGCATATGGAAATGCAAGAAAAGAGAAAAAGAAGGAGAGAAATGTATCAAAAGCAAACAGACAAGTGACAAACACAAAGAAAGGGTCCTCATGGATTCATCACTTTAGGTAAGCTTCAAATTCCTCCTAAGGAGGCACCAAGCTACCTTAAATGACACTCCAAGGTTATTGGACAGAAGGGAGATGAAAATAAGAAAGCTCAAAAGAAATACCAAAGAAAATCAAGAAGAGATGCAAGCAATAACATGAAGGAAGCAAGCAAGTATCATTTAGGAGTTCAAGTTGAAAGCAAAAAAAGAAAAGGCATCAAACAACAAGCAATGAACATAATTTTGACCTAAAAATGAACATACAACAAGCTCAACATGTCTAAAATATGAAACAAGAAGAGTTGATAGCTTATTGGATCCACAAAGGTCATTTCCAATCCAAACTAGGTCAAGCACTTGTGTGAGCTGTCCTATGAGATGACCTAACTTGTAAGTCACTTCAAAAATAGGGAAAAGGCTCAAAAAATATCAAATAAAATGTGCAAAGTAGCTACACAAGTTGGCAACCAGAGGCCAAGAAATCAAGACAAATGTCCTCTCAAAGCACCATCAAAAGAATCAAATCATTTGGATTTACCACTTTGAAATGGAAGAAACAAGTACAACAAGAAAAGCCCAAAAAGTCAACCCAAAAGTCAACAACCAGGGGCAAAATGGTCCTAAAAAATTGATCAACTCATCATTGAGATGAGTATCAATTTTCACTCATTGGATCAAAAAGGAATGAGAGAAATAAATGCAAACACAAAACATGTTACAATTCAAACCAATTAAAACTATTCCAATACTTAATTCATTTTTAAATTGAAAATAAAATGGAAAAATAAAATAAAAATATCCAAAAAAAAGTAGACATCTCAAAGTTGACAAAAAATATTTTTGGTGAATTTTTGGAGTATTGGAACTACTTTAATTAATTAAAATTGTAAACAGAAAAATAAAATAAAAAACAAAAGAAAATAAAATGAAAATAAAAAAAATGTGTGACAAATAGCAATCCATACACGCTCAAACATGGAACTGGGCCCAAACTGGGGTGTAAATTGCACACACGTGCTAGGCCCACTCAGAAACATCCACAAAATAAAATAAAATCTGGGAATCTATGTTATGAGTCAAACAAAGCGCACAATGAAACCTCACTTAGGATCACATGATCAGAAAGTCATCAATCAAAGGGCCATAAACGTGCCAACGAATAAATGAAGAATTCAAATGGAATTGTGTGCAATCAGTCAACTCATCCCCACCGTATGTCTTAATCATGTCCATTGAATGCAAAAGTATGCACATCAAACGACAAACACGCTGCCACGACATCAGCTATAACCTCAAGAAACCCTAAAACACAACCAGCTGGCCGGAGTTACTGTAGATCATCTTCTCCGGCCAAGCACCACCGTGCGCAGCTCCCAGCAACCACACATACCTCCAAACTCAACCATTCCTCATGAAATTTATATCAAAATTGCACTAGAGATCACGAGGATCTCATTTCTGGCCTCAAAACTTGCTAAACATGCGTAAATCTCCAAACCCGAAGACAACAAGAAAGAGCATCAAAAATCAAAGTTCATGAAAACATCTCCAATTTGATCCAAAACTCATATGGAGCTCACGTAGATCACATATCAAGTGTCAAACAAGCAAGATCATGCAGAAACAAGCCAAAACAGATCCAAACAAAATTGAGCATCATCCAACAATCACAACCAATGCCAATTCGTTTTACATTTTAATGATCTACATTGATCCTACGTCACAAGTATGCAAAAATGGCAGTGAATTGATGCTTATTAAGAGTGTAATGTTGAATTTCAATTACCTAGTGGAGAACTTCCACTGAGCCTTCAAATGGAGCTCAAGCTTGAAGGTAATTGCCCAGAATCGTTCACTGAACTTCACTGAAGCTTTCTCAATTCACAATTTCTCTTGAAACAACCTCAATCTCCAAATTCGAAATTTGAATTTTCCACACTTTCTTAAAACTAAACTTGATGAAATTGCCTCCAATTTGCACTTCTGAGGATTTGTTCATGGCCAAAACATTATATATGATGGATCTTGATGATAATTAGGCCCAATCTCAGCCTCTAACAGTCCAATCAAAAATCCAAAGAATTGAGTTTTTTCAAGTTTTATGTACACGAAAATTGCACTAATTTTGGCTCCAAAATGGTTGGAAACACTTGCTGGTATCACATGGAGCATGAATGGTCAGGATTAGAGCCTTAATTGATCTCAACGGCTCATGTTGGTTGTGTAACTTCATAGTGAAGAAACCTTGAAAATGGCTTATTTACACACCTCAAATTCAAAATGTAATATTGCCAATGTGCTCAAAATGAAATTTGCACTCAGAAAATGCACTCATCTGCACCAAAGTGATTAAAAATGACATAATTCCAATTTTGCCCCTTTAATCATTCTTCCATGAAAACTCAAATATCCAATCCTCAAACCAAGCCAATTTCTTCTCAATGCTTGACTAGGCAAATAACACCACTTGGAGCAAGTTTGATGTTGGAAAAATCTTCATTTGAAGTGTGCAAGTTGGTGAAATGGACCTATAATTTTATGACCTGTAATCTTACTTTCCCAAAATACCCCTAACTTGTAAACCTCATAACTTGAGTTCTACAAATCAGATGAAAGACTTCTATTACATTTTGGAAATCTAAGACCAAGAGCTACAACTTTCATGTTGGCCAAAAGTTGAGGAGAAACATCCTTCTAGGTCAAAAATGGCTTGGAAGTTGGTTGACTTTTGTTGACCAAAATCACATCCCTTTGATGACCTGTAACTTGTCTGGACCATAACATGAGTTCTATAAATCCAATCAAGGACTTATAGTACTCAAATTAAATCTAAGACCATTATCTACAAGTTCCATGTTGGTCAAAAGTTGATATGAAACTTGTATCTTGAGATAGGTGGTCTTGAAGTCAGGCACTCAATAGGGGTTTTACCCTCAGAACCCTAATTTAGTAACTTCTCACACACTTGATCCTTGATGAATTGAACTTGAAATGATGTCTCACATATCCAAACACAAAATCCCATGACCATAGAGACTTTGAATTGAGTTTTAATCTCCTTCAATTGCACATTTGATTGAGGACTAGCCACATGGAAACCCTAGTTGCATTAGCTTCAACTGTAACCTTTCAGACTTAGCACAAACACTTGGATGAGCTCCACAACGACCCTCAAGGCACTCAATGAGCTCTCCCAACATCTCATACCCATAATCATGCATTCACAAACCCCTGATGATCTTGAACTGGCCTCAAAGTTAGGAGTTGATCTACATCCATCCATCCTTTCTTTCACAAGACCAATGTCCATTTCCTGATGACTTGATTACCATCCAAACTTGAGCAAAACCCCTTGCTTAGGCTCAACCATCTGAGGAGACTCTTCTTGCTATGCACAAACTCTTGATCCCCTGTTCAATGAAAAATGCTATGTTATGCAAATGCTAGAAAGAAATGAAATGAAACATAAACCAAGTTAAGAAAAGGTTGGGAAAATTTTGGGGTGCAACACACGTTACTAGGCAAATTTTCCTTTGGTTAATCGATTAACCATTTGCTAGTGAAAAATGGTTAATTGGTTAACCACTCACAAATTTTCAAAAATAATGTCATTTGGAGGGAAACTTGCACATTTGTCCGTTTTCGCTTGTCCTGAGCCCTGTTAAGCCTCTGAAACTTGCCCTTGGATATTATAACTGTGAGAATGCCTGAGATATCCTGTGACCTATCTCCTGTGCTGAAAATAACTTGCTAAATAAAATAAAATCGGTCATTCGATTGTTGGGAAAAATAAATGTCAACACCTCTGACGCTCATTGTTTAAACTTTTGCAATGAAAAAGACCCCTGAGCCATAGAAATACCTTGATCCTCTGCCTTGAAAATCAATGCCATGATATGTAGAAATGAAAAAATGCAAAGAAACATAAGCCAGTAAACCAAGAAATGAGGAGGCAAATTTTGGGGTGCTACAGCTGCCCCTATTCAATCGACTTGAACCTGAAAGGATGATAATAGAGGCTTTCAAACATTCAAGGTGCACGGAGATTGAATACCGAGAGAACCCAGAAATTTGCAACCTGTGGGGGTGTAAAATAGCGGATACCAACCAAAAGTTGGGATGCGATTCGCTGAGGAAACACTCTAATACAAACAAAGAACATCAACCAAAAGTTGGAATAAAACAACCGGCTACCAACCAAAAGTTGGGATTACAGGAATGTCGACCAAAGGCGACCCTCTAGGGACAAAAATACATGTAGTAAGTACAATAAACCAACTTACGACTTGGGGAGAAGAAAGACTCCGCTGGGGGAGAATAGAAGCCTAACCAGACAACTCTGTAGGGGATAAACATCAACCAAAAATAACAACCAAAAGCGGGATGAACAACAGCTACTAACCAAAAGTTGGAATCACCAGAGTACCGACCGAAGGCAACCCCAAGGGGATAAACTAACAACCAACATACAACCAAAAGTCGGAACAATAACCAAGGTACCAACCAAAAGTTGTAATAAAGACTACTCCTTAGGGAAGAAACAAATGAGAATACCCAGCAAAGGCTACCAACCAGAAGTTGGAATCACCCGAACGTTGACCGAAGGCGATCTGGCGGGGAAGAATAACAACCAAAATTTGACTTCACCGGGACGTGTACCAACCAAAAGTTGGAATAAAAGGTAAAGACTACCAACCAAAAGTTGGAATCAGCCACAAACTACCTGTCGCAACTGCGAAAAACACCCGGCAGAAAAACAGAAGACTCGTCACCCAATGTTATTTATCTCAAAGAGAGGAAAAGGAAACGATCAAAGAAAACCTAAAAGAAAGGAGAAGACAAGGTCATCACAACCAAATATTGTGTTCAGGAGTCGGTTACGCAAGGGGAAGGTATGAGCATCCCTCACGTCCGTTGTACTCAACGGGATCCATGCTTATTGTCTAATCAAAGGGTGTGTTTATCTAAAAGCTACTACTAAACGAGGCATGGAAAAGAAAAAGGAGACTCGATAGGACATCACCGCCATATGCCTACATATTCCCTCGTGCAATAGGAAAGTTAGAGTCAATGTAGTTCGGAAAACTACGGGTGATGGGGGGAAGGTTGCTCGCCAAGACATCGTCGTCTTGTGCCTACGCATCCTCATCTAGTATGAGAAATCAGAGCAAACGTAGTTCGGGAACAAAACCACAGGTTGGTTAAGTGTTTTTTATGAGCGATGTTAAGTTCCCATTCTAGAAGTTATGGTCGATGCCTGTTTACGGTAGAACGGAAAAGTAACGTACTCTTTTATGAAAATGAGTTTGAAATGCAAATCCCGAAGGATAAAAAGGTTTGAATTTTGTTTTTTAGTTTTAGTGAAGTGAATTAGTTTTCTTTGTGATTCACATTGCACTAAAGACTATGACATAGGAGTGAATGCGTCGCATATCGTCCAAAGGGCATACACTAAACACTCTAGACAAGTGAGGAGAAACCTCTTACTTATCATTTCCCATGTGCTTAAGGCCCGTAGCGTACAATGTTCATCGTATTTATTAGATGAGTTAGAAAGTGTTTTGAGATGAGAAGAGAGACGCACTGAAGGTCTAAGGGAAACTCGACCCTAGCATTGTCATGTAAAGTGATCCTAAGGTCGAGATGCGAAAGGAGATTTTATCCTAATGTTAGCATGCAAAAGATGGACCTAAGGTTGAGGTTAAAAGGGACTAACCTAATATTATCATGCATGGATTAAACTCCTAATGTCTATCCTACTCTAAATTTAATCAAAAATTAAATTGGACTAGGAATCCTAAGGGAGCATGCAAAGACAAAGCAAAAAGCAAAGAAACAAGGTGAAAATAACAGCTACAACTACGCCTCCTGCACAAAACAGCAATAAAATCCAGCACACAAGCAACACAACCTATAACAACACATGTTTCAGCACAAAAGCAGGTGTAAAAAGCAGGCATCAAGCAAGCAAGGCAAAGGCAGCATACAATATTCAGAATAACCACAACTGTGGAAAGTAGGGCAGCAAGCATGCTTGAATGCAATTAATCATAAACAAACACCAATCATAGATAGATATCATGCAAGTATGGACATGCTTCAACAATCAAACCTAATTGATCAACAACATTGTATCAACAAGAATCAATAACATCGACATGCTTTTCAATTCAAATCAAATGATCGAATAATCAAACGGACATGCAACAAACAGAATCGGAAGCAAACCCACACATATGTCACAAATCTAGGAAAGCAAATATTCATGATAATCAATTAACATGATATAAGCAAGAAAGGCATGTGATCATTCATCAATCAAGCAACATGAACATGCTAAGCATTCAAAAGAAAATCGGACGTTACGTGTGGAAGAATTGAGATCAAATTTTCAAGAATGATGAAACATGTCAAAACAATCCATATAAATGCATTACATCAATCCCTGAAGTTCATATGTGAAAAGGAACTCAAACAAGCAAGAAAATGCAAGAAACACACATTCTGCTTCAGTGGTAATCGGTTACCAAAATCAGGTAACATTTTACCTGTTGAAAAAAAAAGCTCAGGGATACCAACCAAGAGTTAGGATAAACAACCAAAGGATACCAACCAAAAGTTGGGATAACAACCAAAGGATACCAACCAAGAGTTGGGATAACAATCAAAGGATACCAACCAAGAGTTGGGATAAACAACCAAAGGATACCAACTAAGAGTTGGGATAACGAGAATGCTGACCAAAGGTAACCTTTCAGGGACAAAAATCAAATCAAGAACCTGCAAGACATACAATCAACAAACTTACAACCAGAGGGAAAAGACAACTCCACATGGGACGAAGAAAAGCCTAAACATACAACTCTGTGGGGAAGGATATTTATCAGAAGATAATAACCAAAGGATACCAATCAAAAGATGGGATAAAGGTTACTCCCTGGGGATAAAAACCAAACACTACCAACCAAGAGTTGGAATAACAAAGACTACCAACCAAAAGTTAAAATCACCGCAACGCCAACCGAAGGCAAAATGATGGGGAATAACATCCTGAAAACAGTAACCTCACTGAGGAGTATACTAACCAAAAATTAGAATACAATGAAAGGTACGACACAAGCTACCAACCAAAAGTTGGAATCACCTAAATGCCAAAAAAAACTCGAGCACAAGCTACCAACCAAGAGTCAGAATCACTTTAACACTCCACAAGGCCACTAACCAAAAGTTAGGATCACCAGAACACCGACTGAAGGCGAAATCTGCGGGGAAAGACTTCAATCCCAACAGTTGAACCAACAAAGGAAGACTACCAACCAAAAGTTGGAATCACGTCAACAAAACCTTACCAACCAAAATTTGGAATCAAGCAAGGGCTACCAACCAAAAGTTGGGATAACATCGGAACATCGAACGAAGGCAAACTCACCACAACAAAGAATACAAACCAAAATTTGGAATCATCAACTCCGCAGGGGAAACCAAAGATTACCAACCAAAAGTTGGAATAACATCCAGGAAAGGAAGACTACCAACCAAAAGTCGGAATAACGTCAACAAAGCTTTAGACTAAGTTGAGGATTACCCACCAAAAGTTGGAATAACAACCAACAAGCAACGGATTACCAACCAAAAGTTAGGATAACAACTCCGCCGTGGAATAGAAGAGGACTACTAACCAAAAGTTGGGATAACATCCAACCACCAATGGACTACCAACCAAAAGTTGGAATGAAGCAAAGGTTACCAACCAAAAGTTGGGATAACACTCATGAAATGAAGATTACCAACCATGAGTTGGAATAACAACAATAAAGCTTCAGACTAAATTGGGGATTACCAACCAAGAGTTGGAATGACACACCCAGAATAGGTAGGAAATAGAATCAACCGACTCATAACCTGAAAAGAACACTCCAACGAGGAAAGAGAGATTTAAACAAACGACTCTATCGAGAAAGAAAAAATGTTTAAATAAACGACTCAGTTGAGGAAAGAGAAGTTAAATAAATAACTCTGTTGATGAAAAGATGTTTAAACAAACGACTCATCCGGGGAGAAACCAAATAAGATAAACAACCAAAAGATCCACCTTGATGGGGATAACACGAAAATCTCCTGAATAAAACCATCATCTACCGAAGAGATAACTGGCACTAAAGGTATCAAACCTAGCTTATACTTCAGATGCATATGTTTGAAAATGGTTTAATGCTCCATACCAAATGGAAATGCTACGCATTTGGGAGAATGTTACCCAAAAATGAAAATGTAAAGGAACACAACCCGGGGGAGTGCTGAGAAGACCAGCAAACTAACCCGTTGAGGAGTACGCCCTGGATGGCTCTTCTAAAAAGCTCTACTGAAAAATTCCAACCTGCTGACTCTTTTTCTAAGCTTGACTAGTTATTGCTTCGCGCTCATTTGCATCATCATTAGATCATAAGTCATTATCATACTTCGCATTGGAATTCTAAGACATGGGATCAGGTGTTTGTTTTGAATCAAATCATCAAGTATCAAGTTTACTTTCTTCAAGAATGATCAGACGTTAAGGGCCTGGGGTTTCATCAGTTCTTGGGTTCAAGTTGGTTGGCAAACTTATAGCCAGCTGGTTTAGGATCAGGGTTTTATTTCTCATCATGGATAAGGGATCAAGATTATCAAGAACAGTGGTATAGCTTCAATTCAGGTGTGGTTATTCAGTCACGGTCAAGATCAGATAGAAGTCTGACCTCATTTTGGTCAAACCATCAAAGGCTTGCTTCTTTTTCAAGTTACCTGCATCAGTGGCTATTTCTCAGGTGATGTGTACTCAAGGCCAATTTGTTATCACGTGTGGAGGTTGTCAGGTTGTCAAGTAATGATTCATGAAGAGTTTGGTTCAGAGGTCAGGATCATCGTGATCATATGTTCAATTTTGCTTTGGCTGTGGATTTATCTTCCCGGAGATTTATTCAAATGAATTCAAAGTGATTGGAGATTCAGAGGTTGGCTTACTCAGATGGTTATTGTTTCTTTTGCCAGCTGTTCAGTGGTAGCTGTGTGCATTTAATCAAATTTTGGTGAAAAGCTTGAAATAGGTTTTGGATTCATTTGGTTATTCAGTCTTTAAGCAGAGTTCATAATCTATTCTAGTCCATTTTTCTACCATAAACCTTTCTTCCATTTCCATTTCCCTTTACACCATATCTTCTAATCTTTTTCACTTTCAACCGTATTCATAATTTTTTTCTTCAATATCCAATAGCCTTTATTTTGTCCATTTTTATTTATTTCCTCATATCCATACTTTTATTTATCTTTATCCATCTGTTCAAATTATCATTAATCCATAAACTTTTTAAGTTCAAATCCATAAATCATTTTTTTCTCTCAACCCATACTCAAATATCCATTAAACCATTTTATTTTAAATCCACTTAATTAAAGTCATTCCATAAACCATTCCAAATCCAATTAAATCCATATCCATTTCTACATTCATTACCCAAAACAATCATAAGCCATTTTCAATTCTTGTTATTAGGCCCATTACATTTGCTTTTTTTATTGGCCCATTTCATGTTTAGAATTATAACAAGAAAACTCCAAAAAAAACCGTCCATAAACACTAGCTATGTGTAAAGAAAGAAAAATAAATAAAAGCCCAATATATTTTTTAAGCTACACGAAACTATAAAAAGGAATGACCAACACACACATGTTCTTGAACCTCCTCGCTTTCTCTCCAACATACACTGCAAGGTAAGCGAAAACCCATTCTTGTTTTGGTTTATGGACAATGGAATGATCTCAAAGAAGTAGTAGAAGAAAGAAGCACACTTGAATTTTTTAACCTGTATTGTCAATATGAAGAGAACGTGTGCCACATCTGATACATGTTTGAGAAGGAATGAGTAGGCATGGTTCAAGTACTGAGTTTAACAGGCACACATCTCATTTGATTTTCAGTGGTTACGATTTGCACTCTTGTTGAATTTATCCTTGGTGGAGGCATCTAAGGTAGTACCATGTGATTTCTTGTTTCATGGGCCCCATCATTTCAAGTTGCTATTGGAAACTATAAATGCACCATTTTCCTTCACAGCAAGCATGCACATCCTGTATACACATCAACTTGTCGAATTTCCTACAACAAATGCACCAGCTGCGACAACCCTGCTACTTCCTCCACATACTGCCACTATGTATACCAACAGACACAACCATATTGCCAAAACCGCTGCATTCTGAAACTCGCACACCAGACAATACCATTTGTACGAGCCTGTTCTCCAATATAACCAACACAACAACCCTGCTGCTCCTGCTTTTACTCAACAATAAAACAAAATCAACAAGGAACCTGCAATAAGACAGACAAAAAAGTTGATGGGACACAAGCTGAAGCAACAAGTGTTAAGTTTGATTTTAAAAGGCAAAGGAAAAAACGGATAAAAAGAGGAGAGAGAACAAAGAAAAATACAGAGAAAAAGAGGGGAATAGGAGAGGAAAAAAGAACTCACCATCAATTCACAAGACCTCTTCATCGATCCAACAAGTCAATCTCCATTCTTTTACAGTTTGAATTTGTAAGCCCCTTTTTTCCATACCCGATCACTTCTTAACAACTATTCAACCATATCTTCATCATTCTGCCAATCTCCTTCGTAAATCATCATCAACGACCCTGTCAATACTTCATCACCTATTCCCTTTGCATACAATCTTCGTTTGCAGCAGTTTCCACCCTTTCATCTCACTTAACACAATCAAAACAATGGACGCAACCGTCGACCACTACAAGGTGCTAAGGTTACCTTCCGACGAACAAGGTTCAAACCTAACCAGAAAAAGACATCAACAAAGCTTACAAACTCAAGGCTCTAGAACTCCACCCCGATAAAAGACCCGACGATCCCAACGCCGCCGCCAATTTCCAACAGCTTCGAACCTCATATGAAATCCTCAAATATGACAATATTAGGCTTTCAATCCAAGCATGAAAATATTAGGTTAGTTTCCCTCCTAATCCTGACTTTAGGGCCACATTGCATGACAACAATTAGGGTTCAGTTTCCCCTAGGTCTTTGTGTGCTCTCTCTTTCTCACCTCAAACTTTCTTCAAGACACTTAATAAAGAACGACAAGCGTCGTACGCTATGAGCCTTAAGTACGTGAGGAATGACGAGTGTGTGTGGGGGGGGGGGGGAGGGGGTTCTCCTTGCTTCTCTAGAGTGTTTAGTGTATTCCCTTTGGGAAATATGCGACACATTTGCCCTCGTGTCATAGTCTTTAGTGCGACGCAAGTCTCAAACTAACTCGATTCACTTCACTAAAACTCACAAACAAAATTCAAACCTTTTCATCCTTCGGGATTATTCTTTAAACCTCATTTTCAGAAAAGAGTACATTACTTTTCCGTTCTACCGCAAACAAGCATCGTCCATAACTACTGGAATGGAGATTTAACGTCGTTCGTAAAAAAAAAACTTTTAATCAACCAGTGGTCTAGTTTCCTGAACTACGTTTGCTCTGATTTCTCATACCAGATGAGAATATGTAGGCACAAGACGACAATGTCTTGGTGAACACCCTTTTCTTTTTTTCCTCCATAGTTACCCGAACTACGTTTGCTCTGATTTCTCATACCAGATAAGGATACGTAGGCATAAGGCGATGATGTCTTGGCGAGCAACCTTCCCCCCATCACCCGTAGTTTTCCAAACTACGTTGACTCTGACTTTCCCATTACACTAGGGAATACGTAGGCATAGGGCGGCGATGTCCTATTGAGTCTGTTCTTTCTTTCCACCCCCGTTTAGCAGTAGCTTTTAGATAGTTTTTCACCCATAGATTAGACAACAAGCATGGATCCCGTTGATTACAACGGACGTGAGGGGAGCTCATACCTTCCCCTTGCGTAACCGACTCCCGACCCCAAGATTTGGTTACGATGACCTTGTCTTTCCTGTTACCTTAGGTTTTCTTTGATCGTTTCCTTTCCCTCTCTTTGAAATAAATAACGTTCGGTGGCAACTCTTCTGTTTGTTTCTGCCGACCCTTTTTCACAGTTGCGACAGCTGGAAACTCTGTTGGGGACCCTGCTTCCCTATGCAAATCAATCCTAGCGCTTGTTTGCTTTATATTATTAAGTGTGTGTGTATATATGTTGTATTTTGTATATTATTGCATTTACATTTTATTTTTCGCACTTTATCTTTATTATCATGTTGCTGTTGTGCTGTTGGATGGGGTGTCCCACTATGAGATAAGCCCAATACCCAGGCTTGAGTATACACCTATTATTAGTGTGGAGAGTAGTGTGGGCTTGCATGTTTGTCATGCAAGAGCCCTCATGAAATTCGCTTCAAACGAGGTTTTTTTGATGACATCCTATCCTGTGCGTTTTAGACGGTTGAGGGGATGTTGGATCTGAAAACTAATGACTCTAGAGACCGTTCATTGGGAAGTCAGTTGAGGCCTCCTCGCTTGACCATGATGTCAAACCAGAAACGGTGAACGTATCATCGTTTCTTGACCTGAGAGTCCGTGATACCGACGACCTGCATAGGATGTTGTACCTTGTCAGAGGTTAGGTCCTACATGTGAGTGGGAAGGGTTATGTAGGAAACTTTGACCTTCAACCAACCCGGTTTTCTGGTTTTCTCGGTAGTGCAAACTTTGATCTTGGATATTCTGGGTTTTCTATCATCTCAGTGCTTTGGTATTCTGGTATTTTGGTATTTTCTTGTCAGAGTGGAGTTCTGGATTTATTCAGTGCAATAGTTATTCAGAATTTGTGGAAGCTTTGATCCCATGTCTTTTGTATTGCATAGCATAAACATCTCTGCATCATTTTGCATATCATTCTTCAGTCGGCCAGAGCTCTCATCCTGCCTTTGTCTTTGATCAGCCAATTGATTCCCCGATGCTTTTCTGAACAAGTGGTGACTGTTGGAAGATGACAAAGTGTTTGAAGCAGGATCAAGCAGTGTCAAGAAGTAAAGTCAAGTTGAGAGCTGTTGGTAGCTATGTTAGGAAACGACCTCCATAATGTTGATACCCCGCCAGGTTTTACTGTGATGACCAACCCTCTGTACGGTTTTGCCTGATGAAGATCCTCCGCAAGTGAACAATCATCACAACGCGATGGACACTGGGACATCAACCCTCCGTAGATCCCTATCAATAGGATCGATTCTACTAGAGAACTGGAGCGCATCAAAACACTTCACATCCATACAATGGGATTAAAGCCAAAGCAATCGAGGTCCTGAACCGAAGTCCGGATGCACATGAATGCATGATGCACACGTCACAAATCATCCTCACAATAACATCATAGGTGCATCATCATTCATCATATTCATCATTATCAAACGTTATAGCTCATCATCATAATCATCATCATACATCACGTCATCATCGCACATTATAATAATCATCATCACACATCATGTCATCATATAATTCATCATAATAATCATCATCACACATCATGTCATCATATAATTCGTCATAATAATAATCATCACACACATCAGGTCATCATATAATTCGTCATAATAATAATCATCATACGTCACAGAAATCATCATATAATCATGTACAAATCACATAGAGCTCATATTCACACTCATGTTAACCTATCATGTTATCACATATTAATTCATAATATTATCCCATATTATCTCATATTAATCCATCAAATTATACTCGCGGTAATCCCCATACTATCATCTATTAATCACATAAACCTCATTGTCATACTCATGTTAACTCATCACAGGAATCACAAAATCAAACGTCACGGCATCGCTGCACACGATCAACATTCGCGAAACTCTGCTACGTTCGCTGGCATGTTTTGCTAGGCGAGTCTGGGAGAGTTTCTTCGCTAGGCGAGTCTGGGAACACAATTTTTCGCTAGGCGAAGCTTTCTTCGTTAGGAGAACTGCGCGATGACAGCAAAAATCTGCTACGCACCAGAACTGATTTCTACCCAAAAACCATACGGTTCACTTACCCAATGCCCCCAAAACATCCACAAATCATCCCTAAGGTCCTACGGCGAAAAAGGCACAAAACCTACGATTTATTAGGCCAATCCCGAAACATATTCATTTCCTAAATCATAATTTCTCTACAATTGCCCTGAAGGTATCATAATTTCTCATATCAGATATTCCTATCACTTATGGTCAGAAATATAACAATCCAAGATTTTGGCCACAAAGGCCTAAGGTTTCCTAATCCTCATATCAAATATTCAGTGATATTTACCATTAACCAAACCCTCAGGGTTTCACCATCAATTTCCCTGTTTTTCCACCATCAACCCAAAATCCTTTAAATCTTAAATCAACCATAAACAAATCGAAAGGCATACATGGAAAATCATGAAAAGCTATACTCCCCATTGTCACACCCCAATTTTTGACCATAAGATCCCACCTCCGTTTGCCTATTTCTTTCTCATTTTCTTACCTTTATACACTTGTTATGGCTAACCAACTTGCGCAGATGCAGTAAGTCCAAGAAGACCAGCCTTCGTTCTCACAATTTCGAAAAAATAAGAGAAACTTCGAATGGTATCCCTGGGAACCTTAAGCATCAAATCTTCAGAGCAAAGATCAAGATTTGTAATTTACGGAGGTTTGAATTTCGACCCAAGATTTATGTCAAAGCTCCAGTGGTTGAAGGTCCTCACCATGCGGAGACATTGCCAAAGTTACACGTTGAGTTTGGATTTCAAAGCGTGTTTCTGAAGACGAGATTACAGGATCCTATTGTGATTCGCGAGATAGGAATCGCGACCTCAACACTTTGTGTAAGCACATCTCGCACTGGGAGTATTGTTAGTGATGTTGCTATTATAACAAGTGATCTAGTTAACGCTTGATTGAATTACCATAAGGATTGAAGATCACCATTTAAGTTATAAAGTGTGATGCATATCATGGGTTGAGTTTTTATAGGGGGCTGAAGATTCATAATATCACAAGCTCAGGAACTCTCGAGTACGGTTTATAACTGAATTGGGAAATACGTAAGACTCCATCATTCTTCAAATACAAGTCGGAATGCCTAAATTCTAGTATACATTTATATTGGTATTACAACACAATTTCAATGTTTATAAAGATACATGGTGTTTTGTTTACATACGGATACAAATTCTCAAACCATAAGCATACAAGCAACATACTAAAGCTATACAATCTTTTACTAAAGTTATACAACGTCATTCGGATTCCTGCTCTCGAGTACGGCTCAAAGCGAATGTGTCGTGTTCACCTCAGAAAAGAAGACACCTATGTACAACACTTCATAATTCCAAGCATTGTCGAACCCGATACATATGAGAAAAGGCTCGCAGTGCCCCATTATCCACACGACCTGCACTTCAACGAAGGGAATTGAGGTTAAAGATGTACTTCTGAGCAATCTCAACCAAGATGGATTCCAAAATATACCAGTTTCGCTATGTACGCAAGCGCCGACTCCGAGTCTGGATCATGATTTTAGGACTGCTGTAAAACAAGGAGATGTCAGTAAACCATTATCATTTCTAACAACTCTCAAACCTGTCAAAGCAAAACACAGTTGTTAACTAGAACACTGTTAAGGAGGTAAACTAAGAAATCAGCTCAGAAGAAGATAAAGAGTTTCAGTCCTCAGTTTAAACTCATCATCGGGCGAAAATTCAAGCAGTCAGAAGGGTGACAGCCGGGGTTGTCACTAGCTTCCTACCAAGCATCGAAGACAACGGAATTTTGGGCAGGCAACAAGCAATTTTGGACGGTTTCCAACACAATTCAGAACATCATGAACAAGCCCACACGGTTCTTACCACTAAGTCGTCATCACCGTTGAACCTTTCTCGCCAATGGCATATAACCAGCAGCCTCAAGCTTAAAGCCGGACCCTGAAAGAAGAAGAAGAAAGTCAGTTTGCTCCCAAACAGCTTAAGAATTCGTCACAGGCAATCAAAACAACTGCATTTATCAGAACCATCATCTACAAGCACATCGGTTGCAAAGACGCTTTTGCACGCAAGGATAGCAGGTTTTTCAACATACAAAAGCAAGTAAATCCGCACACCGATAGTAGAGCATCAACAAGTATTTGCAAACAGCCGCAAACAGCCGCAGGCAAACAGAACACATCGGTGCAACAAATATCAGTAACGCATCAACACCAGGTAATGCCGCAACATCAGCAGAACAACGTCCACAGATATCAGCAGCTGCAGGCAGCCATTACAAGTATCTCCATGTCAGTCGTAAACATTACAATATCAACCGTAGAACAGACACATACAACATCAGCTCACATCCGCAATGACATCAATGGTGGTGCCTCAAACCACATTAGCAGCAACACAACTTTTTGAAGGCTAAGAATTAAGAACCAAGGCAGGTTTAGCCCTCAGCTCAATCCATCATCGGGCGTAGGTTCGAGCAGCCGGAAGGGCAACAACCGAAGCTGTCACCAACTCCCTACTGAACAACGAACAAATTAAAAGCAAATTTATCATAGGCAACAGAGATTGCGTAGGACAGCGGCAATCCTAAACTCTCGGTTCAGACATAAGTCATTATAACCGTTTTTGAACCAGCTTCTAGCAGTGGCATAAGACAAGGCAATATCTGAAGTCAACAGTTTGACGGTTTTCCTGAAAGGAGAAGAGAAATGTCAGCATCAACAAGCGCAGACACCTACAGATAACAGGTATCAATGTCAAGAGCAGCACAACAAACAACGAGCAACAACAGCAGTTGCAAGCAACATCAATAGTAGTGCCTCAAACAACACTAACAGCGACACAAGCATTGCTAAAGATAATGTGAGGCCTAAGAGCTGGGCAAACGGAGCCCTCAGCTCAATTCATCATCGGGCATAACAAGCAGAAAATTCATATACGATCCCCTCGCAACACGTAGCGCAAGGCAAAAAATAGCAACTCAGCCCTCAGCTCAACTCATCATTAGTCAAGGAGTTTCGAGCTGCCAGAAGAGTAACGGGGACCGTCTCCAACTTCTTACCAAGCTCAAAGATAATCCAAGCAACAGAGGAAACCTGAGCAACAGAAATAAAGCAATGGCAACCGTAGTTTTGCCCAGCTCAGACTAAGTGTCATTATCGCCAATCCAAAACCCCTCCCAGCAAGCACCAAACAATGAGCACCTGAACTCGAATGTAACTTCCCCTGTAAAAAAAGCATATCAGTAGCTCACAACAAGTTTCTCTCGCATTTATAAGTATCAACAATTCACCATCTGCAAGCATGACAAATAACCAGCAGCACAAAAGAACGACAATAATGAACACCTCAATGAGAACAGAACGCGAGTCCCTCAGCGTCTTTCAAAGCGCATCATTGGACACGACCTCAAGCGGTCGGAAAGGGCAACGGAACCGTCACTAACTTCCTACCAGACCCGAAGTTTAGAGAGCAAACGCATCCCAGGCAAATAAAGAAGCGAAAGACAATGGTAGCTGCAACTCCCAGCTCAGACACAATGTCGTCATCGCCGGCTCAACCCTATCTCAACCGCAGCATAAGATCAAGCAAACATTTGAACTCATATGAGGTTTTCCTGCGAGAAGAAGAGGAAAAGAAGTATTAATGCGGAATCCAACAAGTAACTGAGATTATTAATTATGCAAAGTCAAACATCTCAAATCAACACGGAAGAGGGAAGATTTGAACTTCCCAAATCAAAGCTGACATCTCTTCAACAGAATCAGAAAGAATTAACTACTGGTTCCTAAAATAACGCCAGCTCTCGACAAGATCAGATGAAATCGGAAAGAAATTAGTGTTGCTTCCCAAATCATCATTAGCATCAGACAAAAGATCAACAGATTTGGAAGAATTTTAAAAACATCATCAATGGAGGCCCAATGAATCCCTCTATAAAAAGGACTATGGAAATCCATTCAAGGAAAACGAAAAAAGAAACCTCACTGCATCAAAAACGGCGCACTCAAGGCTCAGACCGAAAGAGACTTGTCATCACCGCAAAACTCGAATCCTCCTCAGGAGCCATCATCGTCTCACCGCCGCCGTTCACAAGTCGTCGACGACTCTCGTTCGTGGGTAAAGGAACTCATTCTTTTAAAATACTTTTGCATGCTTGATCTGTGTTGATTTGCAAGGCAAACAAGAGCATCGCGAAACCGGAGATGGAAAGAGATGATGAAGCGACGATTGAAGGAAGAAAATGGCGTTGAAAGAGCGAAGAAGACGGAGGGGCATTTGAGAAAAGCGGGATTAGGGTTTTCATTTGTTTGTTCTTTTTGTTCTGTCTGTATGTTATTGTAATGTAATATATGCACCCACAGACACTATAATACACCCTCACACATAAGTCATTGGATATCCAACGGATCCATCACGCAAGATCTATACCACACGCCCCGCATACCCACGGTATCCACTCACGCGCTCACGCGCACAGCCCTGCAACCCCATTAAAGTAACTAATCCTAATTAACCTAATAATTAAGCCTTTTAATCCTCCATTTTTTATTAACCCAATTAGACTATTTTCTTAACAATTAACCTGCTTAATGTTTTATTAGCCCATTCAATAAAACATCCATTTCATTAATTATTTTAATCAATTTTTTTAAAAACTAATATTAATAATAACACCAAAACCTTTTATAATTTAATCAACTCATTTATTTGATAATAAGCAACTCTTTTAAAACTTAAAATAAGCATCCATCTTTTTGTAATGATTAAATTATCATGTTGACTTAATAATAAATATTCCATTATAATATAAATTTTTTTTAATAATAAAACCTTTTTATAATAAGCTAATTGAATCTTTTTATAATAACTTGAGTTTTAATAACAACAACTTTTTTTATAAATAATGACTTAAACTATTTTATAATAAAAAGACCTATCTCATAATTGTAAAAATAACTTATAATAATTTTTAATAATCAAAATCTACCTACACTTTAATGAAACTTATTTTATTTAATAAATCTTATTCATTTAAAATTAATTCGCCAAAACCTTTTTGCTAGTAAAAAATAAATAAACTTTTTTTTCCTAAAATCAACTTCATCAATTAGTTCAAACTTTTATTAAAAAAAATATAAGTAAGTAACCAATTCACCCTTCAATATAATTTCTTACTAATCCCTAAAATAAATCCTCTTAAAATCAATTCAACTAAAATCAATATCCCCAAATTCAATCAATCGTGCATGCTTCCGCATCCTAGCATTGATCCATTCACACATTCACCTTCACTCACTTAGCGCTTTCATGCGTTTGTGTATGGTTTTATTTATCTGCCTTTATTTTCCGCAATTTATTATTTCCGCAATTTACTATTATCGCAGTGCATAAGCGTCCACAGGAAGAATCTGCGCATGATTTAAAACTTGTGCGTATGCATTTCATTTGCATCATTCTCCCCATTGATCCTTGATCCTATTCAAGTCGATCTTCTAAGTTTAGATCCTACCCCATAAGGAGGACCTTTTCTCTTTACAACTTAGACAAACACATTCAACAACTCAATTCAAACTATTCAAACATATTAGAGAATAAGATGTTAATCATCTTAAGCGAGATAAAACTTCTACCCCATAACAATTCAATCAATATGTAGGAACTTTGCCTTAGGAGAGATAGAGGCGTACTTGTTGAAAATCTGACTACTTGAGCCCTTCTCTTAAGACGATGCAAAGACTATTTTCCTACAAAGTTGTGACGGTTAAATCAAAGTAATCTCCCTTAAAATGACAACTCATCTTTTCTCCTAAAAACAATCAATCAACTACCTTTATCCCATAGGAACTTTGACCATAGTCAAAGAACTCCTCAAAGCCTTTAGGGGAACTACAAATACTCTGATTCCATTCCCGTCAAGATCTGCAGGCACAAGATGCAATATCTTGTCGAGTATACTTAGATATAAACCCCTAGGTCTTTCATCCCTTAAGCAGATAACTCTTAGCAATAAATAACATAAAACAAGAGGTTCCTGTAGAGTACTACAGAAACTTAGGATGCTAGCACCTTCCCTAAGTTTAACCAACCCCTGAACCTAAACTCTCTAGCTTGCATTTGCATTGCATTGTGGGTAATTCGATCTTTTCCCCTTCCTTTGGACAAATTAAAGTTCGGTTGCAAATGAATTAAGATTCAAGCTCATCAATAGCTTGGTATCCAAATTTCACCGCGACAGAAATGAAGACTTCACTGGGGATTCTCTTCAGTGGGTTCCCTAACTTGTTTATTATGCTTGTTATATATTTGCTTAATTTCTTATTTGTATATTTGTTTTTTTTCTTTTGGGTTGAGATCTTTGAGTGGTGAGACAAAGTCCTACACCCGGACTTGAGCAAACTTGAGATAGGATGGTGATATATTCGACGAGGCTTATAGGGAGCGAGTCCCGACCAAGTTGACTCGAGAATCACTGCTCAGTTGAGACCCTTTCTAAAATAGTTCGGTTGAATGAGTATAGTCGTGAAAACTTTTACTATTTTTGATTGGAGTCTATGATATTGAGGACCGTAGTTACCTTTAACCCCACTTTAGACTTTATTAGGACGTAGTGCAAGGACTGTGACGGAGTAGTCCCGAAATAGTTGTTACGCGATACTACACTCAAGAAGTTCTCTTGAGAATATTATTAACCATCGAGTTAGTCAGGAAATTGATAATATCC